>VDFB02270651.1:207931602-207944888 GCA_007258455.2 Sequoia sempervirens | reverse complement strand
CCTCCCATTGAGAGGATACTACTTTCTAGTGTAAGCATATGAGTTGTAGTGTAGAGTCTTAGCGATGATTATGGTTGGAAATTTTATGAGGTCAATACTTCTAATTATATGGAAGATGCTTGATCAACTAAGTTGGTAGTTATTGTGAATTGAATCACTAAAAATAAAAGAAAAATTAATTGAATACTTGTGCTGTATATTGAAGTTAAAAGATTATATTAATATTGACTATTTCCTTTATAAAAGTAGAACACAATTTTGAACTTGCATCTTGATGAAAAAAAGTTGTGTTAGATAAAAGAACTTAAAATCACATAACTAAAACCTTCAAAGATTATCTTGTAATTGCACAAACTAAATGATTTAAAGTGCTTCAAATCTTTTGCTCTCACATTTTTAAGGGAGAATTAGAAAAGTGTTAGTTTATTTCTTTGAAAATACTTCTTTAACCTAAAAAATTATCATCACTACTGCAACCACATCATCTTGAACAATATCCCAAGTGTGTTGGAAAAATTGCAACACACAACCATCTGATTCGAGAGCTTTATCCTCTTCCATAGTAAAGACTACAAACATAACTTTTTCTAAAGGCAGCGGCTTGAGGGTCATCTCATTAGCACCTTGACTTATAGTTGTAGGGAAAAAATTTAAATTAATGCCGTTAGTTTTAACTGTTAAATAGCTTATATCATTGACTATGAATATCAAGCATGATACATTTATTGCTATTATACTACTGTCGTTGTTGTCACTGCTGTCTGACAACATTGTTATTTATTTTATTTTATTTGTTATACTGCCGTCATGATACATTTAACTTACATCATTAGCAATCAATCTGAATATATTTATTGTGGTTAGACTACTATGGCTGTAGTCATTGCGGTCACGATTAATTTTATTTTTATTATATTGTTGTCTGCGTATGTCAAAATACTGTCATGAGGGCCACGGACGCGTCTCCTACGCTCAACCAATTATGGTTTTAAGTTTAGGACCACTCTTACCCTAACATCTAAAGGAGCTGGCTATCACGACCTACAAAATTGAATGCTGCCATGCCATGCCATCGCACCTACATCAAATGAAGTACAATCCATCCAATCAGCGGTCAAATCCCGGGGGTTTTAATTAGCCCGGTCACGGTCACATTATTAATTTAAATGAATTTTCAAAGGCAAATATTTTGGTAGAGAGAATTGATGAAAGGTGTCTCGATGATTTAAAATAATAATTATTATTCTAAGGGTCATATTTATATTGAAGATTTATTAAAGAATAAATAAATTAATTTTATTACTAAATTTTAAATAATTAAAATATTTAAAATTTTAATTGATTTTAAATTTAATTTTTATCTTTATTAATATTAATCAAATTATTTGTAATTTTTATCAAGTTTGAAATGCTCTAATTTTTAATTTAGATTTAAGTTTGAAATTTATTTTAATTATTCATGTTTTTTATTAAATTATAAATAATACTTAAAAATTATTAAAATTAATTTTATAATTATTTGTCTTATTAAAATTTTAATTATTTTAGAATAATTATATTTATAATTTTTATTTAAATTTATGTAATAAAAATAATTTCAAACTTAAAATCTATATCTCTTTATCTCCCCCTCTCTCTTCCTCCATATATTTCTATCTCTCCCTTTCCCTCTTCCTCTATATCTGTATATCTCTCTATCTCTCGAGCCCAAAGAATCATTAGCACAATGACCAAGGACAACTTATTTAAAAGATATTTGAGAGGGATCCAAAGATCCATGTGTGTTAGCCATGAACCTATAACCCAAAAAACAATAAAAAAATATGAATAAAATAGGAAAACCCAACCTAAAAAATCTAACTTTTTTCAATGCAAGGTTGAATTTTAACTTGGAAAAAATATACATAAACACTTGACTTATTTACGTATAATTTAAAAATGAAAATTATGTTATTTCTTCATTTTTCTCCTTTCTTTAGTGTTAGTGGCTACACATAAAAACCTATGATATACATATAAACTATTCTATATTTAAATTCCCTCTTCTTGGATTATTAGCATAGATTTATGTGAAACTTCACTTTTTTTCTTAATTTTATTTTTAGGATGTAGTTATTGATGAACTTTCCAAAACTTTAAATAAGCATGTCCATCTATTTTTGTAATGGCTAAAATGATTAGTTGTGGCTTTTCCTTCTCTATTTTATACAATAGTATTTAATCAGATTAATTTAGTTAGTTAGAGATACAAATTATGTCCCCAAATTATCAAGGGTAGTGTACCATTTTTTTTCAATTAAGTTTAAACCTTATCATACCCAAGGTTTCCTAGCATAGTTAAATAATAGTTCCAAGTCACTTCATGACATTGACATATCTCACACTATACACATAATCTAACGATAGAGGAAGCATTGTAAGAGTGTCGTCTTAAGATTAAGGGATCCTTCACATGGAATTAATCAAAACCTAGTCAAAACCTTTTGGACCATTGGAGTTAATCATACTTCACATTTGTTGATCATTGGGGTTATGGTATTTCACATTTTTTGGACCATTCGGGGTAATGGTATTTTGCATTTGTTTGAGTGTTTACAAGGATCTATGAGATGGAGTATGTTGGGTATGTTGTAAAAAGCAACTATGTTGATAGTTGAGGATGAATAGAAATGGTATGGGATGTCCTTAGGAGTTTTGAATAAAATTTATGAACCTTAGAATGACCTTAAATTTTTCTACAATTTCATTGATTTGAATAGGTAGTGAATTCACCATCTATAATGGTGAACTTTTCTTTGTTATGATGATTGTGTCAAGTACCATAGAAAATTGGTTGGATACTGATGTGAATGTGTGGTCACCCCAAATGGTTTTCATCAATTTGGTTATTTGATTTATTATTTGATGGGGAATATCATATATTTATTTCCCATGGCTTGAGTGGGTTTGGATCTCACTGGTACAGTGGACCATAAGTGTTGTTAGAGCTTCTCGAATATACATGTAGAATAGAAAGCCAGTTTTTATTTTATTTATTATTTTGAGTTTATATCTATATATATATAATACAAATACCAAATATAAGTTATTAAAAATATTTATAAGTTATTAAATTATTTAGATGAAATAATAATTTCATCTTATAACTCTATAAAATATTAAAATTAAGGTACTTTTTTTTTTTTTATAAATTTAATACAAATAAATTAATAATTATCATATATAGATTTTTAAGTTGTATAACTATCAAGTTATATATTTGTAATAATCTTTTTAATATATTTTACATAACAATCCACATAAAATTAAAATAATTATATTATCTAAATATCTTTATTTTATTATTTTAAATTAGAATAAGTAAAATTTTATGGAATGAATATATAGGTAAAAATTAAATTACACATAGGATAAATATATATAGGTAAATTAAATTAGACATAGGTAAATTATATTACACATAGGTAAATAAATATATAATTAAGTATGAAAGAACTTTGTTAAAATTACTATTGCATATAAGTTTATACATTAATATACTAATTTTAGAAACAAAAATATTCTTTGATATCATTATAAAATATTTTTTTGACACTAGAATAATAATTAAATTATAAAAGAATGAAAAATAATTATTCTTTTTAAAAATTATAAATTAATGTTTTAAAATTAGAAATTAGAAAATTAAATTTCAAAAATCCAAAATTTACAATTACATAAAAATATATTTCTAAAATCATTTATTTAAATCATAAAAAAATTCATTTTTTTTTAATAAAATTGAAAACATTTCAAAAAGGAAAAAACATTCATATTCTATTTTATTCAAAATCAATATATATATAAATAAATATTATAAATTTAAGGTTTCACTAAATATTTTATTGTACAAAAATATAGAAAGCATCTAATAGAAAGACTTTTCATAATAAATGCACATCTTATTGTTAAACAATTGCAAAATTAAATACAAAGAAAATATAAAAAATTTATTATAACAAATTAAAATAAGTTCTTAAATTAATAAATATTTAAATAATTTATTATAAGAAATAAAAATAAGTTCTTAAATCAATATATATTTAAAACCAACATATCTATCTTTAAAAAAATGCAATGAATAATTGCATTTACACTTATCATATAGTTTTAAAATAATTTATATAATATTATTATTATGGTTAGGGTTAGATTACAATTTAATTAGGGTTAAGATTACAATGTTGTCAAGGTTACGGTTCAATTAGGGTTAAAGTTCAATGAGGTTGATTATGCGCCCTATCATTGCAAACTAGGAGAACACACACAAAGAAAATAATTTTTTTTTTTTAAAACAATAAAATTAAACATGCAATAACATTAAACCATAACCACATAGCATATTACATAGCATTAACACACTTAGTTCTCTGGGGCACGCAAGGTTACATCACAACAACTAAATGGAAATAAAGATAAAGATTACAACATAACCATTCATATTATAATAACCATGAATAAGGATACACCCATTAACCATGATGCAAGAATAATAAACGTCACATAATACATCCATAATACATCTCTTAATAAAGATACAAATGATCCTAACTATTACATCATTGTTTTAATGTTACATTACAATCTCCTGATAAATGAATTACATTGAATTTCCCAAACAAGTGGGATGCTACAAATACAATGCAATCTGAAATACAAGAGTGAATCTTTAACTCAATGCGAAATCTTGAGAGAGAGAGCGGAGGGATGTTGATGGGAACTAGCGGTGCGGAGGCTTGCGTTCCACACAACCATGTGAATTACAAGTAACTCACCCGTTGCTTTCGAGGAGGTGGCCGAGGGGAAGTTAACTTCGACCATGGATACCAAACTGACTCAACAACAACATAGTACAAAAACAAATACAACTCAAAGCATCCAATGAAACAACCATCGACGTTCACAAATCACATAACAAGTTAAAACTATGAAACTCATCACAATTAAACAAAGCATCACTGATTATACAAATAACCAAATAGCAATCATAAACCAAATTCACAAGACTCAGAAACAACATAAAGATTACAATATCCAGAGGCGACAAGAAACAAGAACAAGGGTGTCTAGTGGAGAGTGTCATCGCATAGCACTCATGGGATCCCCTGGCCCTTCCTCCAACTGAGGCGCTGACACCCATCTATGGATCCCCCAGCCCTTCATCCTACTTGAGGCACCGACACCATAGGGTAGCTCATGCAGATTCGATAACCTCTCATGAAGATGAGATTATGACTTTACCGACCACGGCCTACTCAGTCTATCATTAGTCTAAGATAGCCCTAATGCATAGATGAGGAATCCAATGTTTATTATCTTGTGTGCTTTACTACCCATCCCCCTAAATTCTATTTTTAGGTTAACACTTGCTTAACTACTCTTACGTGGGTTCCCCTGAGCACTTCCTCCTTCCGAGGCGCCGGCGCCCACGAAGAGCCACTCTCCCTATGACCCCTAACATATCTCAAAAACTAGGCAAGGGTTGAACTAAAACATACAAAGCATAATACCACAACAAGAACATGTGAGGTATTAACCTTCTCGCAATAATTCATAACCAAAAGTCTTAACAACCCGTTCAACCCTTCCAAACATAAACCATTAAGTTTCAATTCCAAAATAATAGATTCAAGACGAGAATAACATTCAAAATAAACAAGCCTCTGGAACAAGGGTTCTCAATAAACAACAACTGAATCACAAATACACAAGGTTCCCACACCGCAACTAGAATAAGGGAAAACCATAAACAAAATGCACAAGAAAGACCGACAATCCATTGGGTTTCACAATTTAACAACATAATCCACATTTCATCAAGACAAACAATCCACTTTCATCTATTACTTGTACTCAGTTTCCACGATAAAGTTTTACCAGAAATATTTTATAATAAAATGATTTTACCCTATTATTCAATTTTAATCAAAATAATCCATACAACCTAATATTCCTTTTAAAATAAAGTAAAATAAATAATTATAATCAAGTAAAGCAATATATATATATATATTAAAATATCTAAACATATATATAGCCACAGAAACAAATAATAAAAATAATTCATGCCAATTAAATTTTATATACATATTAAAATTATTTATAACCAATAAAATTTCATTTAAAAATAACTTTATAAAAACAAATTTAATAAGATAATAAGCTCTATATATAAATATATATATCTATGTAATTTTAACATATATTAAAACTAAATCATAAAATAAAATAAAAGTAAAAGTAAAAGTAAAAGGATTATAATACGTTTCAACAAAATTTTAAAACAAAATTTAAAATAAAAAATAAATAAAGAAATAATTATAAAATTCACACATATTGAATAGGAAGCCAAATAGCTACCATGAGTTAATTTCTGCTTGTATACGGTACATTGTACCACCAGCCGATCCCCTATTTTACCCTATGCCTGTGATCAGTAAGGAATTCATTCGCGCCCCTGCTTTCGATCAAATGGGACTTCACCGAGGTAACCAGATCCATGACCCACTTGGAGACGGTAGAGTCGCGACCCAGGATCCCTCCCTAATCCCTATACAAATACTTTTATCACCATAAAATTTTGATTTCAAATTTTTTTTTTATATTTTGTTTAATTTTTCAATAAGCACGGAAACAAAACAAAATTCATTCACCCGGTACAGAAATACGGATTTCGAAAATCCCATTTTGTATAAAAAGAAACAATTCATTCGATATACTAATATAAAGAAATTTCAAAAAACAATAAAAAGATTTTTAATGAAGAAAATAAATATAAACTATATATATATATACGAAATATGTATATATATATTTAATATATATATATATAATATACACAAATATATATACAGTTATTTAAACACAGGAAACACAATTTTCTGTGTAAAAAAAAAAATAGAATAATCACATATTTTAAAAATAACATACATACTAATGATTATCAAAATAATATTTCAAAACTATTAAAATACAAAGATTGATCTTTTCCATAATAAAATAACAGAAGAAATTAAGCGTATTCATACGGAATTTGACAGAGTTTTCTTTTTAGTTTGTTTGCAAAGTATTATCAAGAATGTTCCTTTCAAGCAGGCCTATTGGTTTATTTATTTTCTAATCTCAAGGAAATCATTTTAATCTAAATCACAGAAGATTTTCTTTTTTAACCAGAGATTGATTTTAACACACCTTTTTATTCCATTTACAGATTTAAAACTATTAAGAGAAAAGAGTGGAACCTGGAGTCCTGCGCTCTCGAAAATCTGATGAAGCTGATTTCTGACGGCCTCGAAGAGCTCCTTGTTTGCGCTTCAAAATCTCCTCTACAGAATTTCGTGCTCGAACTCGAACCGATTCTCTGTTCAGAAAACTTCTCCAAAGCAACACCAGTAACAGATTCCAAGTCCCTTTCTAAAACTCTCCTCCAAAATATAGCAAAAGATTCAAAAATACATAACCAAAGACTTGTGCAACTTTTGTATCACTAATCCTCTGTGTGTGTGGAAAAAAACTCCCAAAATTCCTAATTAAAATAAAAGATATTGTCCATTTCTTCCAAAAACTCTAAAAATCAAAAATAAAAGCAAATCATTCTTTAAAAGCAAACTTTTTAATTAGATTTGTATTCTTATTCGTTCTCACCACTTTTTAGTCTTTTCTTTGTTTTATTGTTTTAATTTCTATTTTTACCACTTTACTTGCACATCACATTATCTATTTAATTTAAATAATTTATTCTAATAATTATCCTCCACCAGATAATTAATTAAAATAATTAAAACACATTTAATATTTAAATTATCATTAAATAAGCACATGACTTTTTAAAAATTTAAATATTTAAATACAATTTATTCTAACATTAAAATAAAACAAACATTTCCAACATTTAAATTAAATAATCACAACTTATAAAAATACGCATTAATCAAAATGCGACAACACACAAGAGCACAAGCCTGAAATGATGTGATTACAAAAGGAAATAAACAATGCCAATCAAACAAGATGAGTGCGACATCATGGGATGAGATGACTTCATCGTCACCTCTGTTTCAACATTTAACCATTGGGCTATTGGTGCTCGCCCTGTCCTGCTGAAGCAGGTGGAATCGAGACTTGTACCTACAAATCCTGCATACAAATGAAGTCGTGTACATGTGCATATATATAACAAAATCAAAACATTAAAAGTAAAAGGAAACATTGCATTTGTGAGGAAGGAATGTGACGTAAGCGAGCACTTTCATAGCCGGTGATGATGCTACAACATCCTTCATCCATCTATCCCTAGCTTCAATTATAATCCTAGCCCGATAAAATAACATTTCCTAAACTAATAACAATTCATCTCATGACATAATTCATTAAATCATTACATCATAACATAGTTAGAAAGAATCAACTAATATAACCAACCATAATGTCGTATGAAATAATCATGTCCATAATGAAATAATAGCATCATTTGACGTCTAGCTACCCAAATCAAACAATAACAGTATCATCACAATCACAAGTAGCAAACAAACGCATAGAAAAAAATAATAAATCCAAGCGATAAGGAGGGGTATTGCATTGATGGTTCAATTATGGCTAAGGTTAGGTTTAGATTAGTACGGGGTTTCTACGATTAGTTAAGGTCAAGGTTCTTCTAGGTTTATAATTATTGCTATGGTTAATTAGGATTATAATTACAATTTGCAAGGTTAGGGTTCAATTAGGGTTAGAGTTCTAGGATTAATTAAGCTTAGGGTTCTTATAGGTTTATAATTATTGCTATGTTTAATTAGGATTAAAATTACAATTTGTAAGATTAGGGTTAGATTAGTATGAGGGTTCTAGCATGAATTAAGGTGATTGTTTGTATAGTGTTACAATTACTAGTACAATTCAATAAAGATTAGGGTTAGGTTTGACATTATGATTCATTTGGGGTTAGGGATGGTGTTAGCCATTAATTATGCTTATATTTTGGTTAGGGTTAGGGTTCATTTAGTAATATATTAAATATATTATTATAATATTTTAAATATAATAATTTATAGGGAGTGGACCATGGTTAGAATTACGGTTAGGGTAGGATTAGGGTTAGTATAAATTTTTTATCTAATTAAGGTTACATTCAATTTTAATATATTATTGGTTGCCCCAAAATATAGATTAATGGTTATAATCACTTTCAGTTTAACCCTAATATGAATATAATAATCACTTTAAGTTTAACCCTAATATGAATATAATAATCACAAGAATTAGAGTTCAATCTATGATTAGAATTATGGATGCATTAAAAAGATGATTGGAAGGATATAGATTGCACATGGAACCTCTTAAAAGGAAGGGAGGTGGAAAGAGAATAATCAAACCAAGGGTAGGAGAGAGAGGAGTTAAAAAGAGAGGAAATAGGATTAAATCACAAAAGAAATTAGATGGAAAAAATAGACTAATAATATATATAGAGAAATGGAAAAAAGAAAGTCTAGGTTTAAACTTAACTAAAAAAATGGTACACTACTCTTTATAATTTAATGATATATTTTAATTAAACTAATATGTTTTCATTTATAACATGATATATTTGGTATTTTAATAATCTATAAATATATATAGGTAAAAACTTAAAATAATAAATAAAGAAAAACCGGCTTCCTCTATTTTATATCATTTTATTAATCTACACTAAATTTTAAAAATAGATAAAAATATTATATACATATATGATTTATACTTTAAAAAATATCAATTTTTAATAATTTGTGTTATTACATGCATTTAAACATATTAATAAATACAAATTGATTTAAAAAATTATTTATTTATTAAAACATTAAAAGTTATTTTTAAAAAATCAAAAAATAAATAAAACATAACAAATTTTATTTAGTTTATTTAATAATGTATAAATTAAAAAAAACACTTAAGAGTTTGTAGCACGAAATGCTTCATATATAGCAAATTCTTAAAGGTGTTCATCAACACAACTATTTTTTCAAACACTTAGACTATAGAAAATTCTAGACAATCATAAGCATTTGTGTATTTTTATGATCAAGTGTCAAACCTATGGATCAAATTTGAATTTACAAGTGTGAAGATCATTATGGTATGAAAGTGACATAGAATGAAAACAAAATAATTAGTAGTTTGCTAGAACATAATAAGACACAATTTGATAAACATCTTGTAAATTAATATTATCTTAACTCTAATATCTAAATATACTAATATATTCTTACATTTGAATTCATCCTTAAATAATTTATGTAAAATAATTTTATTTTCTATATATTTCACTTTTATTTATAATTATTCATTTTTTAAATCTCCAAATTTCACCATTCAATTGGTAGATGTTTAAAAACATATCATGAGAAAGAAAACATAAGTTCATACAAACATTAAAAATTTAATTTCAATTAGTAGGGATAGAAATCTAAAGAAATATAACTACTCTTAATTGAATTGTGTGCTCACAAATCACATTCTACAATGTGAATTTGACTTTACCAGTACATCCAAAATAACATTGAAACATAAGTTTGTATTCACACTATCAAGATGTCATACAAGAAAATGTCATATTAAATTCATTTAAATATTATCTCATAAAATATATGGTTTAGGTATGAGGTATAATAGTATGTCTCACTAATCAAATAACAAATTTATGGGAACACGAGGAAAAAAATTATTTAAGTTCATTTTAGATAATATTTTTGACCACTATATATATTTTTCATTTAAAAATTCTATGTAGTACCATAGTCCCCCAAGCTACATAGAATGTTTAACCAACACACATTTACATGTCAAATATATTGTTTAGTCTCATACATCATTTTACTAATCAAAATTTATCATTTCACACCATATTTTTGAAGGTCAAATGAAGTCAATATATATAAAAATAAAAAAATACATATAGGTAGCACTCATTGTCAGCTTTCTGAAACATGTTATTTTTTCCTATCCCATTATGTATCGATGTGTCATTTTGTAAAATTGCCACAAAGTTGAGGTCCTAGTTAATTTTGACAACCCATTTTCAAGTAAGAATCCTTTGGAGTTCTAAATACAAAAACAATTTCACAACTATGAATATAATTAAGATAATAGATTCTTGAATATTAAGAGACTAAGATGTATATATGACAAAGGCACTATAATTTGGGGACATAATTTGTATCTATAACTAACTAAATTAATCTCATGAAATACTCTTGTATAAAATAGAGAAGGAAAAGCCACAACTAATCATTTTAGCCATTACAAAAATAGATGGACATGCTTATTTAAAGTTTTGGAAAATTCATCAATAACTACATCCTAAAAATAAAATTAAGAAAAAAAGTGAAGTTTCACATAAATCTATGCTAATAATCAGAGGAGATTGTATACAATGAGGTTGTACCTCAAGTTTGTATATTGTACGAACACTAGAGAATGAAGAAATGAACATGATTTTTCATTTAAGTACATGTAAATAAATTGAAATGCCCCATATATATTTTCAGGTTAAATTCAACCTTGCATTGAAAAAAGTTAGATATTTTAGGTTAGTTTTTCCTATTTTGTTCACATTTTTTAATTGTTTTTTGGGTTATAGGTTCATGGCTAACACACATGGATCTTTGGGTCCCTCTCAAATATCTTTTAAATAAGTCATCATCTTGGTCATTGTGTTGATGATTCCCTACATGAGACTAATGTAGTAAGCATTATTATTGGTTTGGTTAAAATAAAATACATTTCGTTAGAGAAATAAATTACCTCCCTTAGAGCACAAAGATTCTCATGTTTGTTTATATTATTGACTTTGTGGTAAAAGTTTATTTTAGATAAATGATCTTATTTGTAAATTCATGGGGGTTTGATTGAATTTTAAGATGATAATATTCCCATGTTTGTTTATATTCTTGACTTTGTGGTATACGATTTAATTTTTGAGAAACATGATCTTATTTGTAAATTCATGGGGATTGGATAGAATTTTAGAATGATGGAAGATATGTGAATGTCATGAAGTGACTTGGAACTATTATCTAACTATGCTATGAAACGTTGGGGATGATAAGGTTTAAACTTAATTGAAAAAAAATGGTACACTACCATTTCTAATCTGGGGACATAATTTGTATCTCTAACTAACTAAATTAATCTCATTAAATAGTCTTGTATAAAATAGAGAAGGAAAAGCCACAACTAATAATTTTAGCCATTACAAAAATAGATGGACATGCTTATTTAAAGTTTTGGAAAATTCATAAATAATTACATCCTAAAAATAAAATTAAGAAAAAAAGTGAATTTTCACATAAATCTATGCTAATAATCCAAGAAGAGGGAATTTAAATATAGAATAGTTTATATGTATACCATAGGTTTGTATGCGTAGCCACTAACACTAAAGAAAGGAGAAAAATGAAGAAATGAACATAATTTTCATTTTTAAATTACAAGTAAATAAGTCAAGTGTTTATGTATATTTTTTCCAAGTTAAAATTCAACCTTGCATTGAAAAAAGTTAGATTTTTTAGGTTGGGTTTTCCTATTTTATTCATATTTTTTAATTGTTTTTTGGGTTATAGGTTCATGGCTAACACACATGGATCTTTGGGTCTCTCTCAAATATCTTTTAAATAAGTCATCCTTGGTCATTATGCTAATGATTCTTTGGTCCCGAGAGATAGAGAGATATAGAGGAAGAGGGAAAGGGAGAGATAGAGAGATATGGAGGAAGAGAGAGGGGGAGATAAAGAGATATAGATTTTAAGTTTGAAATTATTTTTATTACATAAATTTAAATAAAAATTATAAATATAATTATTCTAAAATAATTAAAATTTTAATAAGACAAATAATTATAAAATTAATTTTAATAATTTTTAAGTATTATTTATAATTTAATTAAAAACATAAATAATTAAAATAAATTTCAAACTTAAATCTAAATTAAAAATTAGAGCATTTCAAACTTGATAAAAATTACAAATAATTTGATTAATATTAATAAAGATAAAAATGAAATTCAAAATCAATTAAAAAATTTAAATATTTTAATTATTTAAAATTTAGTAATAAAATTAATTTAATTTCAATTTAATTTATTTATTCGTTAACAAATCTTCAATATAAATATGACCCTTAGAATAATAATAATTATTTTAAAACATTCAATTCTCTCACTAAAATATTTATTTTGAAAATTCGTAATTCTCTCCTTTAAAATATTTATTTTTGAA
>VDFB02270651.1:207892033-207924218 GCA_007258455.2 Sequoia sempervirens | reverse complement strand
TAAAATTGTGTCATTTTATATCAGTGTGTGTGAAATGATCAAGCTAGTGTGATTGATCAATTTGCTATTCACTGATTAAATTTTATTTGAATGTGTTACATTATTACATACCAATATCGAGAGTCTTAAGACTTACAGAAGCCCTAAGCAATAGAATTAGTGATTAATAATAATCTAGCAACTTCACTACCAACTGGGCCTTATATAATAATAATTAATGTCTATAGAAATGGCTTTTAGAGCTGATTCTATTCACTCCATTTTCTGAGCTGAAGTGGTTCATTTGCTACTCATTGATTTAAATTTGCTGCAGCGTGCCATTTTGTTGCACACCAATATCAAGCACAGTGTTCTTTAAAAAATTAAGCAACTCTTTTAGATGGAGCATTTTATAAGGATACTGATTTTGGTTCTCTCAAATTTATTTGGGTTGGCTTCAGACGATGTACCCAGTTAAAATGATTTGGCTCATTTTGGCCAAATGCCTTGTCCTGCAGATAATTTATTGCAGGCCCTTCTCGACACTTATCCACCTGAAGAGACCCAAGGTTTAATATTTTAATGACTTTAAGACTAAAAAAATTGAAATCAATGGATAACGTTGAATATTTATTATTACTACCACTTTTTCGCAGACGGGCCAGTCTGTCTCTCAAAAGACTAATAATTCGTACAGCAAAATAATTTATAAGACAGATCAATTAAAAATCTTGCCTCTTTTTCAAGTTCTTAAATCCGAAATATTCACATCACTAAAAAGAATTAGAAAAACTATAGTTTACTTCAAGCCCAATTATGTTGAGGGCGGCTGTCAAAATCTTGATACATATTAGATGAAAATCTTGCCTTTTGACTCTGCTCTTCTTGTTGAATGGGTTGGTCGATAGTTTTCATGCTATAATATATGAGTAACCAGAGAAAAGAAGAATCAGGAAAAGGGTAAACCCTAATTTACTAAGATTTTTTTTGTAGACAATGAATACTTTTGGAAAAAAAGAAACTAAAGGGTGTTAGCTAACTTGCAAATTATTTTTTAGTGTCTTACCATTATTTGCATGGACAGAGCCAAGAGATTCAACAGTACTCACTGTTCTTGATCTGACCCTAGATATTGAAGTATTGAGATTATATCCAAGTTCGTCTAGATCCTTCAATGGAAGCTGGTTGAGATTCTACCCATGAAAAATACCTGTTAATCCATAAATATTATCTATCTATTACAGTATACTTTGGTTGGTGCCTGTGAAGATTTGACACTAAATAGTAAACAATAAATACCTCATAGCAGCATAAGTCTCTTATTCTTAGCAAATAAACGTTTAAAATGGAAGGAAGTGTTATGTATATTCAATCATGAAAAAATACAACTGCGTTAATCTTGAGTGCACAATGGTTAGTTTTTATTCTATTTTTGCATTTACTTGGCACAGTGTTATTTAAAAACTTAAGCAAGCCCTAAACATTTAATAATGATATCCGCAGAAGCTGCATCTGGTAATGCCTGTGTATCGCAACCCATCGACAGTGACAAAACCCTCATTCAGTCTCATACACCGGTATTTCGAGATGCAGCTTCTGTGTATATGAAGTTTGCTCTTGTAAGATGCCATTAAAAACATTCAGAACAATCTCTTTTCTCATGCATAAAAAACTAATCTAGCAAAGCACTGTCGGAAATGCGCCCAAGGATTCGAAGAAGACAAAATATGGGAAGCCATTTATTTAGCAGGGAAGGCCCGAGGAATGATGGAATCGTGGGGGCTACAACAGAAATGGAGCTCCAATGAATGGATATTCCTACTCAACCGAGTCACCCAAGAATAATTTAAGATCCCCAAGTAGTTCTTCTTACCTAGTTCTGTGATAATTTCATTTGCTGAACTTGGGTTTATTCCTTTTATAATGTGTCCCACCTGTTCAATATCAGAAGTTTCAGTGTGGGAATCTTGATATTGAAAGCAACCTACATAACCTGAAAACAACCACTATAAATTTATCCTCTCTTCCACTTACCATCTCCATTCAACAATTTTTAGGAAAACCAACAACCACGATAAGTA
Source organism: Sequoia sempervirens (assembly GCA_007258455.2). Classification (NCBI taxonomy): domain Eukaryota; kingdom Viridiplantae; phylum Streptophyta; class Pinopsida; order Cupressales; family Cupressaceae; genus Sequoia; species Sequoia sempervirens. Next base: position 207,922,158 of record VDFB02270651.1, on the reverse strand, counting down.
GATGAATATATACTTACAATTTTCACACCATGTTTGTCTACATGTGTAAGAAAAACAATGAGAGTAGACAAAATGACAAATGAGTGGAGCCACAGCAGGAACCCAAAAAAAGTTGCTTGTTTTTCTTACCCTGTCAGAGTTGATTATAGGAGGAAAGCGTCTTAGTTGAAATTGTATGTGCTTTTCATTCTATTAACAAATGCTACACGCAGAACCAAACTTGTGGCATTTCAGATGAATAGGAAGGTCATGCTAGATTTCTGAGATGAGCTTACGGATGTAAACTACCTAAAACAAGATATTTTTTCCCCTTGTGTTGGAGGTATGGGACTTACAGTAAATTTGATTGCCATAAGAAACATCAGGAGGTGGTCAGAGAGTTACAATAAATTTGGTAGCCATTAGAAACATCGAGAAAAATGCTCCAATCAAAATAGCCGGCCAATTCCAAGTTGCAAACTATAACGGCTTCATGAATTAGAAATTGATTTTTGAGAACAATTTTGAAATCTCAGCTGTACAATATCACGTCTATTCTCTAGGCTAGATCTTAAGTAATCCAAAGGAATTATGAACTGAATTTTATGAAATTACAGATATTTACAAATTTCAAAGCACAAAGCATAATAAAAGGAGAACTTGTGAAGTTACATACCCCATGATGAACAGAACCCCATACAGATTGCATTACAGAGATCAAATCTGCATTCTTGGTGAAATTATTTATGCCAAGAAATCCTTTCAACTGTTGTAGTGCAATTGTAATAGCAGCACCTCCCATGAAGCCAACAATAGATGCATGGGACAAAAAGTCAACCAGGAAACCAAGTCTGATCATCCAAACTATCATTAGAAGATAAAAGTGGTATATAAAGAATCGTAGATTGCCTTTATTAATATATGTATGCATTTGCAAACCTGCAGTTTCCAAGTATTGCCTGGAAAATGCCAGCAAAAAATGTTGATGTGAAGAGAAGTCGGTAGAAATTAGCTGGATTAGTATCATCTATTTCCTCCCTGACAAGTGAGAAACAACAGCTACTGGCCCAATTGCAATATCTCTGGAGCTCCTCATATATCAAGGGGATTACAAAGCTAGTGTCTTCCAACATTACAAAGCAAAAAGTTGGAAGCCAATTAAAATCCTATTTATTTGAGATATAATCGCTTACAAATATTTGTTATCTTGTATAGCTATATGAAAGTATTCCTCTGTAAAGCAGTTAAATTTTTTGTACCATTCTATTTCTGAAGTCCTAAACGACTCCACAATTTTTTCTATTTCACAAAAGTTTCAAAACTTAATTATCAACAATGTATGTAACTGTATATTTATTGACTTTTAATAGAACATTTACATTAGAAAGAGTCACCAAGTAACGGAAGTAAAAAACACAATCCCTCCTATGTTATGAGAGAACACAAATGCCCAATCATGAAGACTTGCACTACAAATCCTACTTAGAGATTAACAAAATTATAAGTACTCCCTCGTAAAGTATCTGAAATAAAAAGATCAAGTAACCATTCTCAATTTCTAAGCACTTTATTAAAAAGCAAGTGTAAAGAGAAACTTACAAATAAAGACAAGCTCAAAGATGGATAATATGGATCATGATGTTAATCAACTTCCATGAGAAGAGTTGCTATGTAGAGGCCAACACATCATGTTAACTACAAATCTATGGATTCAAGCAGAGCTTGTGAATGGGTACTAGATATTGTCTATGGAGTTGGTTCTAAACCACTAGATTTACTTTTGTATGTAGTAGTACAATTTGATACTTACAATGGCCCACCTTGGAACCAGAATGCCCCCAAAAACATACCTATAACACTAATATCTTTAGGTGATCATAGACAAGTTATTCCCACAATAGGTACAATGGTTATGTCAATAGTAAAATATACATTAAATAATATTTTGGAGAGTATAAATCAAAGAATGGAATAAGGGAGGTTATTTTATTTAGTAATCATATATATATATATACTACTTGTATGTGTTTTTGGATAAAAGATAATAAATTCGTAAAGTTTTTCACACTAAAATGTTTTCCCATTATAAAAAATTAAAAGATGCTATTCAAGAACACATCTCAATTAAGAAATGATAATCCTTTATAGTAGTTCACAATAAACATAAATCAACTAATAAAATAACATGTCAATCTCATAAATTTCATAACCAATGTGATACAAGGGAAAATCGTCTCCCAACTACCAATCCTTAATCCTTCAAAGAATTTCTCAAGACCCCTATACAAGGCAATTTACTTTACATAGTTGATGACAAAGAAAAGCAATATTACAAGTTTTAATAGTAATATCCAAGCATATAGATTATGACCATAATTTTGTAGTTTTTTTCATTACAACTCAAAATCAATCATATATTTATGTACATTTTCTTATGTCCCTCTACACAAACAAAGATACAATATTTGATTATTTTGTTGGCTAACCTTGTAGCATTAATATCACATACCACTTAAATATTAATGAAAGTGAAAGAATAATTTGCTGTATTTCTTCTAAAAATGTTAATAATAAAAATAGGAAAAATTTCCACCCATAAAATTATACTTTATAATCTAAATTATTAAGTTCAATTTTTTTTGTGATTCAATTTCCTATCAATGCAAAAGCATAACAATAATGCTTTCATCTATAAGCTAGTTATTCTTGTTTAAAATCAATTCACCTTTGTGTTTCACAAAACCATTCATTCTAGCTAAGGGCACAATAGATTCTTTCACTTACTCGGATTTTGATTCTTGAAAAGATTAATGCTGACAGTCGTGGAAACTGGGTTACTGGATGACTTTGTTGGAAGTGGAACTATGGAACCCAAAATAGGGTGGTGCATTGCAATGAGCAAATTGAAGATTGAAATCTCCCCGTGTGCTGACCCTCTCACTTAAAAATAAAATTACTTAGTAGTAGAAAGTGCTTTTTTTCAAACATTAAAGTGAATGAAACGTCTCATCGTCTACATGTTGCTTCCGGACTATGCAATTAGTATATGGTTGACAACATTTAAAACAAGCCATTTAGTCCTGCATTGACAACAAATTCTAAACCGTTGATCTTTGTAAATCTAACGGTCAAAGAGTGATCCTGAAGGTTTAAGTTCATAAGCCTAGCACTCTGTGCATTTCATTCCAGAATGCAACTACAACCATACATTAAATGTTCATCGAATGGTTGAGTAATTTATGATATAAATAATAAACATGTGTTTTAAAGTTGTTTTAAACTTTAATGCACTAGGATTGACATCAAGGCCAAGGGGCCAGTAACTTAACGTTGCAAAGGACTTAATAAAATGAATAATGATACTGGGAATTGGGGGAGAAGGTCAACGACAAATTAGAAATCAATAACATTTGAGTAAACCCTAGTTCAAGAGTGACAACTCTTAGTGTTTATAATATTTTTTGTTAATTTGATGACAAATTTCTTTTTTCATTTGTATTGCTTTATGTTTTACTTTTAAATCTGCATGCAAGTATTTCATAAATAGATAATACTTAATTGCTTAAAGGAAAAAAAACTGTTTTGAATAGATTCATAGACACTGAACTCAAAAAATAACTCTTTATTGTAAATGAATAACAAAGAATAACACAACACAACCATTCATTTTATTACAACTGAATTACAATGTCACATTATTACATATCTTTTTAAAGATGAGTACATGTAGAGCAGACAAGCTCTTGTTTTGTATAAATCATGTCACTTTACATAGACACAATTTATTCCAAGCTATTGTTCATGACAATGGATTACAAATTGATTCCAATTTCCAAGCTTATGCTGGTGACAACGTAATACAAATGTGACACTAAAAATAAATGTATGAATCCAAAGCTTCTATTGGTGACAACATAATACAAATGTGGCTCTGAAAATAAATGCAAGGGATTCACCTGGCCAACCATGTTGGGGAAAAGGGAGCTATGAAGATACAAAATGTACTTATCCCCTTTGAGAACCAGAATCATGCAAAAGATGAGGGGTAGTAAAACTGCTCCCATCTTCTACTTGTATCCTCCATGTATTAGGATGGCACTTATCTCCATCAGATCTCCTCATCCTGGTTCAAAACCTATATGAGAAGTCAAGTCAACCAAATCAACTTCTTTCCAATTCTACCCATTCTGAACTTGAAGGAAATTGGTCTTTTACTCTGTAACTACATAACTAGAGGCAGGAGAATTTAGAGTATCCCCAATAATACCACATCATCTTCTTCCTGAATCCTTATTAACCCTAAAAAATGAAAATCCTTATGACACTATCCACTATCACTATTTATGGGCCATCGGTGCCGCTACCAGCTTGATTTGCACAAACCAAAAAACTAACTTAATTGATTCATTTAACTTAAGCCTTACATGTACAATTAAAATGTTTAATTTGATTAACATCTGGCTACATGCAAACTATACCTCAAGCTGACAAGCTGACAAAATTGATCACTCAAACGATATGAAATCATTACAAATATTCTTTCATTAAAGCTATGAGCTATCCAATCAATCGCTTCAAATGTTTATATGGCATTAATCGCCGCTTGCAGTACGTCTACCACACTTTCTTCAAAAAGATTGAGAATTTCAATTAAATGAAATGTATTAAGTCGAGGCATTGAAAAGAGAGAATGAGTGAGTTGCGATGAGCCTTGATCTCACCACGTGTCTGCATCTAACAGTTCTAGTGTTATTTTGTAGGTTTCAATTCGCAAGTCTAGTGCTTCAAAGATTTACTTCCAGAATGCAACTACAACCGTCCATCAAAAATTCATTGAACGATCGTGGTTATATTGATTTGCGTTGACATCTGGCTACAGATATGGAATATCCTTCACACATATTTCCTTCATTACTTTGGTTCGGTGATTGTATTATAAATTATTTTATAACCTATTGATAATTCAACCTTGTTTGGCCTTTACATCCTTTGTGTAAAATGTTCTTAAGTTTTTAAGCCCTGGTCCTATGTTCTTCCTAGCTGGTCCCTCTTTTAAAACAAACTTTATGCATGTGCATATTTCTGCTACTTAAGTTGTATTGCTCATCGCCAAAATCCTTCAACCCATCGTGTTCATTACCATGATGAGCGATGAGCCTTGATCTCGCCACGTGTCCGCATATAATGGTTCTAGTGTTATTCCAAAGTTTTCAATTCGCAAGTCTAGTGCTTCAGAGTGAACCGTAGATTTTTGGGAATGAGGCTTATAGACTACTCTTGCACTCTTAGGATGTTTCACCTAAAAGGAGAGTGATAAACTTCACTAAAAATCAATGTGGTTCACTCAATCTAATGTAAGTATGATGGAAATATACCTAAATGCAATGATCTAAATGTAGAAAACTAATGAAAGCTATTGATTATTGGATGGAAACTAAAGAAATACCACTTGTTTGAAAACACATTGTGTAATGTAAAAGCACCTAGAAATGAATGCAAATTGCAACAGATCTTGATGAAACTGAAAGTGTGCACCTGGAATATGGATGGATGTTGGAAATGGCTTTTGGAATGTTGTTGATGCTGATTTTCAGGACTGGTGGGACTCATTCACCATTCTGGGCGAATCAATCCATTCTACAAAATTGCGGAACCTGTTTCAAACAAAAGGGTATCTAAAATACAAAAAGCCAAAACTAACCTGGAAGTGGGACTCATTCACCACCCATTGTGAATGATTCCACTTTTGAATTTTTGAATATTCAAAGGTGGAATCTAAAGCTTTCGGTCAGCACTTTGGCTTCCTATAGGTGTTTGATTCTGAAACTTTGATTTCTGAACCTGAAAATGAGTTTGTGCTGATATTTTGACTTGTTCAATGAAGAGAAGACTTAAACATATTTTACATGCAATCTTCAATGATTTCTAAGCCTCCAAGATGTCTAAATCTACAAACACACAAGACAAGAAAGAGAAATGTTGAGTGTTAGGGCATGGGGGTTTGCCTTGGTCAAACCCCTTTTAGGTAATTAAACCAAATTGATGATGAAAAAATGTAATGAAGCATGAAACAATGAAGTCAATACCTTTCCATGATGTTTGATCTTGAATTTTTGTAGCAAAACATGAAGAATCTACCCTTGAATGTCTGAAAATTGATCTTGAATGGCTTGTAATGTTAAAATGCTAGCTTACTTGAGAAGATAAATGATGAATGAATTGTAAAAATGAGTTGAAAAATTTAAATTAGGGCTTAGAAGGTTGTATTTATAGGCAATTATCCTAATTTACCTGTAAATTGGATCCCTAAGGCCGACATGTGAAACTAATAAACTTAAATTTCACTTTTTCCTGCTCAAAGGTCAAAATTAAGCCAAATGGGATTGATTCGCCATGGATGGGGAATGGGTCCCACCTGGATGGAATTGAATCACCCTGGATGGCGAATGGGTCCCACAGGGTCCATTTTGATAGCTAAGATGCCAAGAGATAAGGAAATAAGGTTTAAATTACAACCTTGTAAGGTATTTTATCAAATATTGCCTCGGGATGCACAATATGGGTTAATAGGGGCCTATTAGTGATGATGCAAAGGTCAATTACGGCTTGGGACACAAAATTCAATGTGGAAGTGTGATTTGAATACACTTTACAACACTAAATGAGGTTCACATAGCCTAAGAAGGCACAAGAACCAATGTGAATGTGCAAGACACATTACAACACTAGTTTAACATTAAATTTAGTTCAAAAACCTTCTAGATTGATATAATAATGTTATTAAACACATTTTTTAATGTTGAATTAGGAAGAAATGGGTTCATTAAGTTTAGAAAAGTGTGAAAGTATCTTACAACACTTTACAACACTTTTACAAGACATCGTTGAATGCACGTTATTCAATTTGCAAGGGTCCAAGACCTAGTGTGGATGCATAAAATGCCTCACAACACCTGAATCAAGGCCTTATTAAGTCTAATTTATCATGAATTATTCCCATGTCAAGCAAGAGGTCCTTTTTTCTACGGTACATTTAGCCCCCACTTTAGTGGAAGGATGAACTTGCTTCAAACTCACACTAAAGTAGACATTCAAGAGAGATCTTGGTGTATAGATGCAGATGACAAAGAATGACAAAGATCAAGAAGGCAATCAAGCCCCTAGGATCCAAGATCCTAAGTCAAACCAACAAGATACATAATCATGCAATTGCAAGAAGAGAAAGGTTAAAATGAAAAGGTGGATCAATTTTTGATCGTTTGTCCAGCTAATTGTGGATTAGATCTAGGCTTATTTTTTTAGAAAGAAAATGCTTACTCACTCTGGGGTGACGAAACTCTCGGCTATCCACCAGGTGAGAAATCCCAAAAAGTATATTCACTCTGGGGCCACAAAACTTCTGGTTGTCCGTGGGGTGAGAAAGCCCTAAAAGGTGAGACATATGGCTGATATGTGCTCACAAAGACATAGGTGGCTATGGGGAAAGTCGTGCCGCGTGGGCTTCCTGCTCAACCATATCAAAGTTATACCTCATGATAGCTTTAATAATCCGCCACAAAGAAAAATGATTTTCGAGCTCTATAAAGTAGGAAAAATTTTGTATGCTTGACACTTATAGACATTGTAAATGCAAGGTAGTCTAAGGAATGTTCAAAGGCATTTTGCTTAGTTTGTGCAAGGTCTCATCTTAGGGAACATCGTGCTTAATGTTTCCAAGAGAGGATGTGTCAAAAGAAGTATCACGCTCTTGGAGGGAATCAAGCCCAATGACTACAAGAAAAGGACGCATCACAGGAAGAAAGAAATTGCGCAATGAAATGTGAGTGGTGATGTATGCCCCCACTTTAAAGCGATTGTGAACACCAGTACTTTGAGCAATTGCTTTAAAGTAGGAGACATAAGAGCTTATTTGGAAAGCCCTATGCCAAGTCATATGTTTCCAATAAGCTATGTCATGAAAAAAATGGTAGTATGTCACATGCAAGCCAACTTAAGGCACATCGTCCATGTCCAAAGCTTGCTCTTATATGTTCATGAAAGGTTAACGACTAGCCAAAAGAGTCAACAATGAGTGACATACGAGGACAAGACAATAAAACCCCTTGCCCCCACTGAGTGCAGGAGAAGGGTGAGCCGAAATGATTGGTCAAATGAATGGTAGAGTGAAAATCGGTATCAATTAGAGGAATTAGATTCCCCCATAGAAGGAAGTATACCAAACTCTTGAAAATGTTGGATTTTATGACTTAAAGCTTTACATTCATTGATGAAGTGACCATGAACTCTATGATAGACACAAAATGAAGTCTTGGAATAACATTTCTTACGAGTTCTGGGAGGGAGGGTGATCAAGTGATCTTGGAGGAGTCTCGACAAGATACCCTCTTGATCAATGGTAGAAAGTGGTCTTATAGGTGATGAAAAAGAAACATATTAATTAGTATTAGTTGTCATACTTACGCAAGACCCTTTAGATTGCAAGATTTTGTGCTCACTCTTATGGGAAGAGGGAAAATCTATCAAATTCCAATCATTGGTATCTTGTGAGATGACATTGACATTAAGCGAAGAGTTCGTTGTTTGTGTCATATTGTTGAAAGGATGATGTTCAAGACCACTAGTGTTGAGGTGTTTTGTTAAGAATAATTTAGGAGTATGTTTTGTGAGATTGTTGATGTTGAGTGAAGGTTTGGCAATCTCTATTATAGGACAATAAACACGACCATGAGTTGTTTGTTGTGTGATAGGGTCAATAGGGTTGCGGATACCTTGTTCATTAGCACCACATCCTTTTCCTCTATATCCAAGTTGTTTCACAACCTTTTCCATAAAGCTTTTTCATTGCTTTGGAATTAGGTGGTTTTTCGTTATTATGTTCATCAAAGGTTGTTGTGTAGAACTTGTGTCTTTGTCTAAAGTGGTGGAGGTGGATGCTTTCGGAAGGTCATCCAAATTTTGTGTTGAAAGTGTTGTTGTGTCTTTTCCCTTATTTGAATCTTTGTGGATGATTTTGTATTCACCCATGAAGTCTGTTCGAGATTAAAGGAATCCCAATCATCGAATAATAGCTTTGTGTGTTGTGTAAGTGGTTGTTCATTTTCATTTTGCTAAATGAGCTCCACTTGTGTAGGTAATGTTGATGTGTTTAAGGAAGTGTCTTTGTTTTTCTCAAGTTGTAAGAAACTATTAGGTTCAAGATCAACGTCAAGTATGTGGACTGTGTTGTTGTAGATGTATTTCATTTTGCGACGAAGAGTGGAAGGCACACCTTTCATTGCGTGAATCCACTGTTTTCCTAAGAGAAGATTGCATGAAAGTTCATAAGGCATAACATGGATTGGTGTATTGAAGGTGACCATTCCAATGGTAAGAGGCATAATGATTAATCCTAGCGGTTTCTTTTTGACATTGTCAAATCCTTTAATAGAGAAAGAATCAGGTTGAATGGTTGATTGATCAATGCCAAGCCTATCCAAAAGGCTCACACTACACATGTTAAGAGAAGAACTAGTATCGACAAGAGTTCTCTTTATCCCTTTTTTTTTGTATTGAGCAATGATCATGAAAGCATCATTTTGCTTTTGCACATCCAAAGAGGGGAGTTCACTTTGGTGGAAAATAATGTCAACATTTTGGCCTTGAATCATTGCTGCAATATCAGTTGGTGACACATTAGAAGGGACAAGAACTTGTTGTAAGGTTGTTTGGATCATGTTGTGATAGTGAGGGGAGGCTTGAAGAAGGTCCCACAATGATATCTTAGCAGGAGTATTCTTAAGTTGTTTGACAAGATCATACTCCTTGCGACTTGGTAAGAAAGGGTTAGGGGGGATAGGATTAGGCAATGGTAATGGTGTTGGGATTGGTTGTGGTGGTTGCAGATTGTTTCAAGTTTTATACATATGAGCAATGGTATTATGACTCAATTGTTGTGAAACATTATTCTGAGGAGGGTAAAGGATAAGTTCAAGTTTATTTTGAGTTTGTTGTTTGTGTGAAGGTGGGTAGAGAATTAGAGGGTTGTTAGGATTTCCCATGGGGTATGTATGAGGGCCATTGATCGAGGGGGATCTAATGGACACTTGCACATTCATAACCTTAGTGGTCTTGGGTTGATGTATCTCTAATAAAGTGCAATTGAGAACCACTTGTTTAGTGAAGGAAGAGACATTATTAGTGTTGCCACATTCTAGCACCATGATATTCTCCCTAGGAGGAGAGTTTTTAGGAGAACAACAAGCCACATGTGTTTGACAAGTAAGGCTTGGTTCTTCCACAATAACTTCATCGCCACTAGGGGAATGATCGATGATGGGATTATGAAGAGGGGGATGATTATGAGAAGGTGTTAGTTGAGTTTCCATTATCGGTAAGGTCTCATTTTCTTGTGCCATGTTATCTACTTGACTAGGAGAGCTTGTAATATGTTCATCCAAGTTTGAGGTTTGTAAAGTAGCTTTGTCACAAGTGGGGGAGGCATCAAGAGAAGGACCAATATGGTTGTCAAATAGATTTTCCCAAATGGGAGGAGCATTAGGGAAGGGGGGATTAAGGGTTTCATGATTCTTAATAGGGATGTCTTATAACACCAACCTATCCTCTTTACATTGAGGAGGGATATTAGGAGATGGACAAGTGTAATGGTCATGGTTATGTGGTAAGGTGATGTTTAGAAATGTTTCTATGATTTCAACCTCTTGTTGTCTAACATCATCAAAGGGAAATGAGGAGATGGACAATCAAAATGCTCAATGCTTGTAGCTTCCTTCACCAAGATACCTTCGTCACTAATAGGAGAGGTATTGGGGAAGAACAAGTATGATTGCTATAATTGTCTACTCTACCATTCTCACCAATGGGCAATGTAATATTAAGGATTGTGTCAATGGTTTGATCATGTTTCCTAAAGACCTCATTGTTGTAATCAAAATTGAGCTCATAAGAGGGAATGTTGTGCTTATACAATCCACTATTAATGAAATCAAAGCCACATATTTTGAAAGAAAACATGCTACGATGAAAAAGGAAAGAAAGTACAATGCAATGACTTAAAAAGAAATGCAATTTTTCAGTTTTTAAGCAAGCTAATTTTTTGTTTACATAATGCAACAATGTGAAAATGAAATGATGTAAATGCAAAAGTGCAATTAAGCAATGCATGAAATGAGATAATTTAAGCTAAATCTAATGAAATGCATGTTATAGAAACTCAGCCAACTGATACAGATAGGTAAAGGCACCAAATAGAAGCTTAAAAATAGGGTTTTTAGTTCTGTAAAGGGCAGTTTCACGGGTGAAAAGGGACTAATTCGCCCAAGGTGACAAATTATGGACTTTTTTCAAAATTTTCAGGAAAGTTTGAGTGATTTTGATGTTTTCTGAGTTATATGATGCAGACCTAAGTTAAAAATATAGAACTTTAGAAAATTAAAATGAATTTAGATGCCAAAAATGCAACCTGAATGCACTTTTTATCAATGCAAAATTGGAAACCTAACATGCAAATGAAATCATGCAAACCCTAATGTAATATCAATGTGAGGCTAGAACTATGATGAAGAACTCCAAATCAAAAAAGTATTTGAAAAGCAGGTTCACCAAAATGAACCATAGATTTTTGGGAATGAGGCTTATAGGCTACTCTTGCACTCTTAGGATGTTTCACTTAAAAGGAGAGAGATAAACTTCACTAAAAATCAATGTGGTTCACTCAATCTAATGTAAGTATGATGGAAATATACCTAAATGCAATGATCGAAATGCAAAAAACTAATGAACGCTATTGATTATTGAATGGAAACTAAAGAAATACCACTTGTTTGAAAACACATTGTGTAATGCAAAAACACCTAGAAATGAATGCAAATTGCAACAAATCTTGACGAAACTGAAAGTGTGCACCTAGAATATGGATGAAGACTAGAAATGGATTCTGGAATGCTACTGATGATGTTTTTCAAGGCTGGTGGGACTAATTCACCATTCTGGGTGAATCAGTCCTAGTTCTGCAAAACTGTTCCAAAACCTGTTTTGAACAAAAGGGTATCTAAAAATGCAAAAAACCAAAAACTGCCTGGAAGTGGAACTCATTCACCACCCATGGCGAATGAGTCCACTTTTGAATTTCTAAATATTCAAAGGTGGAATCCAAATCTTTCAGTCTACACTTTGGCTTCCTATGTGTGATTTTAAAACTCTGATTTCTAAACTTGAAAATGAGTTTTTGTTGATATTTTGACTTGTTCAATGAAGAGAAGACTTAGAAAAATTTTCCATACAATCTTCAATGATTTCTAAGCCTCCAAGATGTCTAAATCTGCAAACACACAAGACAAGAAAGAGAAATGTTGAGTGTTAGGGCATGGGGGTTTGCCTTTGTCAAACCCCTTTTAGGTAATTAAACCAAAATGATGATGAAAGAATGTAATGAAGCATACAAAAATGAAGTCAATACCTTTCCATGATGCTTGATCTTGAATTTCTATAACAAAACATGAAGAATCTGCCCTTGAATGTCTAAAAATTGATCTTGAATGACTTGTAATGTTAAAACCCTAGCTTGCTTGAGAAGATAAATGATGAATGAGTTGTAAAAAATGAGTTGAAAGATGTAAATTAGGGCTTAGAAGGTTGTATTTATAGGCAATTATCCTAAGTAAATTGGATCCCTAAGGTTGACATGTGAAAATAATAAACTTAAATTTCACTTTTTCCCGCTTAAAGGTCAAAATTAAGCCAAATGGGACTCATTCGCCACCCATGGTGAATGAGTCCCACTTGGATGGGACTCATTTTCCATGGATGGAAAATGGGTCCCACAAGGGCCATTTTGATAGCTAAGATGCTAGGAGATAAGGAAATAAGGTTTAAATTGCAACCTTGTCGGGTATTTTATCAAATATTGCCTTGGGATGCACAATATGGGTTAATAGGGGCCTATTAGTGATGATGAAAAGGTCAATTACGGCTTGGGACACAAAATTCAATGTGAAAGTGTGATTTGAATACACTTTACAACACTAAATGAGGTCCACATAGTCTAGGAAGGCACAAGAACCAATGTGAATGTGCAACACATTACAACACTAGTTTAACATTAAATTTAGTTCAAAAACCTTCTAGATTGATATACTAATGTTATTAAACACATTTTGTAATGTTGAATTAGGGAGAAATGAGTTCATTAATTTTATAAAAGTGTGAAAGTATCTTACAACACTTTACAAGACATCGTTGAATGCATGTTATTCAATTTGCAAGGGTCCAAGACCTAGTGTGGATGCATAAAATTCCTCACAACACCTGAATCAAGGCCTCATTAAGTCTAATTTATCATGAATTATTCCCATGTCAAGCAAGAGGTCCTTTTTTCTACGGTACACATAGATTTACTTTCGGAATGCAACTACAACTGTCTGTCAAAAATTCATTGAACGATCGTGGTTATATTGATTTGCACTAACATTTTGCCATTGAATTTTTTTTATTAGTTTGAGATTATTCACCAATGTTTTTTCTTATTCATTTGAAAATAGGTTTAGTTCGCCCATGAATTTTTTTTTTGGTTTGAAAAAAAGTTTTAATTGCCAACAAAAAAAAATAAAATTTTAAAATAGGTTTAATTCGCCAATGGAAATATTTTCTAGGTTTGAAAATAGATTTCAATCACCAATTAAAATATTTTATTGGTTTAAAAAAATTTGTAATTCGCTAGGATTTTCCACAGACTTCTAGCAATTAAAAAAGATTTGCCAATTGAGATTTTTTCTCGAAAACTAAAAAAATTCACCACTAAAATTAATATTTTTATCTAGAAGTAGACAAGATTCACGAGGATTTTACACCTTCGCTATGGGGGGGTTCCTTAAAGTTATCCCTGCTATTTGGTGGTTCAATTTTTTTTAGAATTTCAAAACAAAAAATAACTCACAAGCAAGTATGGACAAGTGAAAAACAAAGTTTATGTATGCAAATAAATGACAAGAGATTCTAGACCATAAGGGTTCAATGAAACAAACCAAATAAGCTACAATTTCAATGCAATTAAATGCATCTCCATCTATGCAATGTAGAAGATCACAACCCATTCATTATATTTGTGAACATGGTTCAAGCACAAATGATCATGTAACCATACATCATAATATTGCTACATGTTCACACTTCACTAAAAGGGGTTTGAATCTAGGTTATCATCTCATAGCTACTTGCCATTACCATTACACAATAGTTTCTTGGATAAGTACAATTGGTAGAAGGATTAGAACATCCATCTATGAGGATGAACATAAATATACAATCTTAGATTGGTCCTTAAACAAAAATTTAGTATTAATCTTCCAGTTTGTTTGTCAACACTAAAAGGATGGTAACAATCAGAGAAACACAAGAAATAGAAAAATTTCTTATGAGAAATTCATAAGAAAAATGGTGATGGACATCCCACAAGCTTTATGGGAGACATGCCTCTAATCTATATTGCATGATATGGAGTTGAACCCCATTTCTTGGGAAAGTGCAGGTTGTTGCAATTTTCCCACTAATATATATGTGCATTCACACATATTATTCTCTTTTAAGCTTAGAATGTTCACTTTTTATTACTTGGCACTAAGGTAGACAAGCTCTGTAAGCCTTCTCTTGATATTTTCAATAGTGGCTTGGTATGATCCTCTAATATCATACCTTTTTTTGAACATGATTCACATTGATGAGAATGCAAAAAAATAATTGAAAAGAGAATGGGTTTGAAACCGAGTGATGATGATGCCTTGAATAAACTAGGTAGGAAGAGAAAAGGTGAAGGTATTGGAAACATATGATCCAGTTAATATAATTTAAATATTTTTCTTATTGAATATGACATAAACTAACATGAATTCTAACATATTGGACCTGTTCGAGTAATACACTTATTGAAGAAAATGTGTAGGGGTATTTCAGGAGGGCACATTAGCTGCTCTGAGAAATAGTTGAAATTAGATATGTTCCTTATAAACTTACATATAAGGTTCTTGCTTAAGAAGTTATTCGAGGTAGGGAAGTTGGAAAAGGCCAAAAAAATTCTCAATTATATGTCACAAAAAATAACTATGGGCATTGGAAGAAAAATGTATCTCAATGGTTGTGATGTTCTCCAAAATCTCTACTCTTGTTAGAATTTCATGCATCTCTTGGTGGTAGCCTCTTCTTTTCTAATCCATATGCTAAAGGCATAACAAAACTTGTTTAAAATGCATCGAGAGTTTTAGCTACCAAGAAGTAGTGCCTCAAAACTATTGAATTAAAAAGAAGAAACACCAAATGGAGATGATGTTTTGAATAAGGAATTTGAAAGGATTTTCATAATTCAAATCCTAATATGTAGTTACAAGGGGGAAGGGACAGTATATAAAAGAATATTTTATTTATAAGAAAAAGGGTCTTTTTGTTGCTATGACAGAGAGGGAGCTGGGGGAGAGGTTTTCATTCTATAAATCCTTGGTGACAATAGGTTGCCTTGTTGACATAATCATTTTACACAGATTTTTTGTGAGTCTTTGAGTTCTTTTATTGTTGAACATTTTGACGAAGTATGCAGATCTTTGTTTCTAACATTTTTTCAAACCATTTTCTTCATTGTTTCTCTATTACTTTGGTTGCACCTAATTTTGATATGAAAACTTTGTATTTTTGAGTTGATTGCATATTCTTCATATGTTTGATGTATGATAATTCCTTTTGCACTTTTTGGTAAGGAGTTATTGTCATCTCATGGTTATCTTTTGGGGTATGAACTATTAATCTTTGAGTCATTATTTGTTTCAATTTTTTTTATTTTACCCTCGCTCTTTCACTTAGTTTTCCTCTCCTTTCTCTTCTTAAGCTTGAGTGACCTTTTGTGTTTTCTTGGTTAAAAAACATAAAGACTCAAATCTATATCATTTTATGGAGTTTCCCCTCTCAAACACAGAGGAGAATCACTAATTTCATAGAGATTTCTCCATTTGTTGGTATAATCATCGCTACTCTTTGGATGAATCCAATAAATTTTGCAGTGACAAAACTATTTACCAACATATATTATATAATAATTTTATCACAATCCATGTGGTCACCCAATTTTATTTATATTATATTATATTATATAATATAATACATGATATAATATAAATTTAATATAATAGTATATACTATTTATTGAATACTATATTTAGGATTTGTGTTATTTATATAATATTATATTTATTATTTATATTCATCTTATAGATTATATATATGATTTATATTTATATTATATTATTTTAATTATTTTGATTATTTACATGCTTTATATTTTTATATTATTCATACTATTTATGTTATTTTAATTATTATTATTTTTATTTAGTTTATGTTAAATAATGTAAAAAATTAAATGTTTATTTAATAAGATAAGTAAACTAGTGATACTTTACAATATTACATCTCATTCTATATTTGATTAAAAATTTATTGTTAATGCTTTGGAACGACATATTCTATTTAAAAATAAATGTCTAACAAAGATATATGTATGCCTTATATATATCAACCATTTAATAAGATAAATAAACTAGTGATAATTTACAATAGTAAATCTCTTATATTCAATTAAATATAGATAAATTACATGGGATAAATGATAAAAGGTAAGGTAAGGAAAGCAAGAGAATTGACATTTGTCAAAAATGATGGTATGCAAAAAATTAACAAAAAAGAAATTAAAAAAAATAAAAATATTACAACTATTGGTAAGCTTTTGGACTCAACTGTGTATCTTTTTGTGTCGATGTTTCAAATCACACTCAGCGATCCATCATCAAGAAGAGGGACAATTGGAAAAAAGGAAGGGAGAAGGAGCCTAATAAAGGGTGGGGGAGGAGAGGTGAGAGAGAAGGAATTGCGATTAAAGGGTAAAAGACAAACAATATGAATAGAAAGTAAAAAAAGAAAATTATGAATGATAGTATTGGAAGGTAACTAATATCAGAATTAGCAACAAATAAACTAGAAATTGCACCTTGGTGTGCAATGGGTACACCAAAGAGGTGTGGAAGGTCAATCTCAAATAAATGTTTATGTTTTGGGTACATTTGTGTAGTACATGAGGTCAATTGATGTCTCACTTAGCAAATGATTTTGTTTGTGAAATAAAGGTCTTAATGGAGAAGTGATAGTTTCATATCAATTATGTTGGCACCATTTACAAGAATCCAAACATGATTAAAACAAAACCTTTCAAAAAATGTAATATCTAGTTCAAGGATTTGTACTATAAATCAACAACAACGTTAATGTTACAGGAACAACCACAGAGGACCAAATAATCATGTCACATAGAGTTACTTGTTAATTATGTCACTAATTATTTGATTGAGTTTGTGGAGAGCAAAGTTCCTGAGCCAATATTTCTTCTTCCACTGAACCTTCTCTTCCTCATCTATAGGCTTGGGAACTTTTCTCTCCACAAACTCAACCAATTCATTTTCCTCCAAGGTGAGCATACTTCTATGGTATTTCTTCAATACCATATCTATGATATAGTGGTATTTGATCTCAACATGCTTAGCTCTGTCATGAAACACTGGAATGAAAAAAATCTTCTCAAAGCTTTGATTATCACAATAGATAATAGCAAGCTCCATTGATTGTCCAAAAAATATTGCAAGGAGCTTCTGAAGCACATTGCTTCTCGAGTTTCCACACAAGCTACAATATACTCGGCCTCTGTTGTACTCAGTGCCATTGAAGACTGCTTCTTGCTACACCAGGATATCATTGCAAACCCCAAACTGAAACAACATCCAAAGGTGCTCTTTTGATCAGTGACACACCCTACCCAAACAAAATTAGTATCTCCAAGCAGCTCCAAGTCCACATTAGAAGAATACCTCAAGCCATATCCAATTGTTCCACACAAGTATCCTAGGATATGCCTTGCTACAACTAGATGTATTTTCCTTGGTTCACACATAAACTGACTAAATGCATTCACTGCATAGCAAATATCTAGTCTAGTGACAATGATCCAAACATTGTTTGTACAAGGTAGGATCCACCAGATCTGAACTAGCTGCAACTTCTTTCAACTTCTGCAAGAGGTCTCTATAGGTGAAGACATGGATTTGTAATCCATTATACCAAATCTCTTCAAGAATTTCCAAAAGATCACAATAGGCCTCTTGCCATACTTCTAAACCAAGGAAGTAATGCATGTATCCAGGATCCTTCATTTCAAATTTAGAAGCTAACTCCTTGCATTTGAAAATGAGTTGATCCTCTTCAGTAAGAAATAAATCAACATAAAGAACCAAGATCAACTAGATTACCATCTTCATCAAGTTCAGTAGGCTCCCTCTGAATCTACAAGTACTTACATCAACCTTCTGACCTCTTCATCCAAGATTTCCTACAACTCTTACCTTAGAGAAATGTTTTCCCATGCACACCTCTGATACTATAGAGAGTTCAGGATTGTCCTCATTAACCTCATCCTAGATCACTCTATTCTGAATAGGTTTGCAAAGCTACTAATGTCAAATCCAAATGAAATTCTTGAGAAATTATGATCTTAGCAGCTAAAGGGATCCTCTAAGCATTTAACACCTATCCTTGCAATACAATAATATTCACTTCTTAGTGATTTACAAAACTCCCTCTTGATCCTTGCTTTGGAGATTGCAAAGAAGACTTCTAGAAGTGAACTCCCTCTAGCCACCAACTTAGTCCCATGGCTACAAGTTGTGACTTCATGCTTGATCAATTCTTTGGTTGGCATGACTTCCTCACAAGATGCCTCAAGCTTTTCATCACTAAGTTATCTCTCATCACCTTGCTCCTAGATCTGTCCCGGAAGCATTTTAGAGAGAGATTACTAACTGTTTATAACTATCCAAAGAAATATCAAGGCTAGATTCATACAAAGTTTACTACCTTAGGTTATAGCATGAATACATAAGAATTTATGAACAATATTAAAACATGAATAAATAAATCAACCTATAAGAGAAATATATCAAAAGATCAGAATGAAGGGATAAAGAAACTTATCTTTATTGAATTTTGATTTAACTCTTTCTTCCATCTTTTACCCCTCTCGAGAGTGCTAAACTCGGTGCAACAAAAGACAATATGCACAACTATAGATTGCTTGAATGCAATATATAGTTAGCATGTAGAACCAAATCTCTCCAAGAGTTCAAGGCTCTATCATAGTTCATGCATTAAAGAATGATATCGATGTGACCGACTAATCACCATTGAAATTGCAATTCTCTTTTTATTTCAGAGTCAAACTTAGAAATATTCACAACCAGCATGAAATAACTTGCAATAAATGAAATATTCAAAGGATCTTATGCTAGTGAACACAATTCAAGAGAAACCACAATCTTTACTAATTACAAGGTCCAAATAAATGATATAACTTAGTAAACAAAGAATACTTATCTCAATATTCTGATGGATGCAAATACTAGACATAGTAAGATACGCTTCTCTTGCTCTCAAATTAGTATGCAACCTTCACGGCTTGAACACAGGCTGATGACTTAGAATATAAATTCCCTAGAATCCTTTTGAGGAGAGATCTCATCCACATCCACAAATGAAGCATGATTATTAGGCTTGGTTGGGAAATCCTTAGCATAGTGACCAAAATTGTCACATCAAAAACATTAGACTTTGGAAAGGTCCCACTTCTTTTGAAATGAGGGAGCACCATTAGATTCCTTATTTCTATTCCTCTTGAAATAAAATTTCTTTCCACCTTTCCCTTTCTTCTTCAAGGATTGAGTGGCAAGAACATGAATATCTTCATTAGTAGAGCTTCAACCAATACCTCTCACAACCAACCTAGACTCCTCTTGAATATAGCCTGCCCTCAAACGATCAAACTTAGGAAGTTTTAATCTCATACGGATTCCTTGAATGTAAGATTCCCAAGAGATGACGGAAGACCATTAGAGCCAACATGGTCCAAATCCTTGACATCAACAATATGACCAATGGTAGAGTTGATCTCTCCAATTCAAAGAAATCTTCATGAAGTGGCGATGACAAATTCTCCTTCCACCATCTTAACATGATGAAGTTGTTGCTTTAATGCAAGTGCGACTTGTGTTGTTGATTTAGGTACATCTCCAAGGTTTAGAAGCATATCTCTTTCCATCATCTTCCAGCTTGGAGACAATAGGAAAAATATGATCCTTTGAAATCAGCTAACATCTTTTTCACCTTGATATCTTTCTTCTTCCACTAAACCTTTTTCTTCCTCATCCAGGTAGGCTTGGGAAATTTTCTCTCCACAAACTCAACCAATTCATTTTTCCTCAAGGTGGGCATAATTACGAATCTCCATGAGAGTGAGGGGGTAGTGCTCCCTCGAGGTCCTATCCTCAATGTTAAGACCATTCACCATCTTGATGAGAGAGATAGAAATAGACAAAATGAAAGAGAATAAAAGTATCCTTTGTAATAAAAATATGATCAAGATCTTCTTCAAACCCACTCCTAATACCATAGTTTTATGATTAGATTAGAGGCATAGAAAATTAATTCAAAATTTAACACAATAACACAACATATACCATGGGAAAACCCTCCTCTTGAGGGAAAATGCTAACAACAATATATCCTTATATATTGAATATCACAAAGAATGTCTCCTTTATAATGGGTCGATAGGAAGGCCAATAATAAGCATCAAAATATGATACAATTTGCAGATAATAAACTCAGCCACCTACAAAAACTCGAACTACTCTTGAAGAAAAGCATACACTTATATGAATTGAGCTTGAGATGAATATAGAATATGAATTCAATCATAGTAGAAAACTACAGATGATAACTTCAACCTTCTATGGAAAAAATGAACTGACCTTCTACATAATTCACAAAATGATAGGAATGGATAATATATATCGAATGAACAAAACTGAATTATGAACAATGAAGTCCCATCGAGCATATATACACAATGAATGGAAGATTCATGTCTTTTCAAGACAAGTCGGCTTTCATCAAGAAATGTGCCTCCTTCATGAAATCACGCCACTTTAAGGTCGACTTTGATAACAAATATATCTGTTTATTATTCATACCTCTTCACTGATCATGATGTCGGCTTTAACAAACAAATTACAACCCAACAATAAATCGTGCCTCTTCAATAAATCAATATCTCAATAAATTAAATAGCCCTAGGCTATGATTTAATTTATCATTATGAAGCAAAGGAGATCACTAGAAGAATATGACTGACACTGCCATTAACATCAACATTACCAACCATTATTTGTAATATGATCATAATAAATATAACCAAGAAAACTTTAATTCCATCATAAACACCCAAAAAATTTAATTTCACTTCAATGAGATGCATTCACATTATGAACCTACATAGTAAATTCATTTTGACCCAAGAAATTTTTTAAATCCTATCACAACAAAACACAAATTTTAAAATCAAAACGTATAACTTTTTGGCTCTACAACCGAGTTAATCAAAAAGCTTTGCCTGGACATCTTATATTGTAAGAAAATAGAGTGAAAACAACACGTTTTAGGAGGAGCAATACATTTGGGTATCCATGGAACCTTGAAAAGAAAACATTATCAAGTCTCTAACAATTCCCAAAAATGTAATGTTTTACTTTTACTGACTTTTGAAAACAATTTGGGAAGAGGTTCCAATAAATCCCTTCAACAAAATCAACCGATCAAATAGAATACAATTTGAAACAATATATAGCACAACAACAACACTGCATTATGTACAAATAGAACAAAGAAAGTGGGTAACCTTACATTTTCTTTCAATCTTTTTACTTGGATGAAGAAGCTTTTGTTGATACAATGCCTTGGCCAAGATACCCACTTTATTTGAACACAACAAGACGCAAGGAATGAACAAAATAGGTGATGCGAGAGGGAGAAGAGGTGAAAAATGAAGTGAAGACCAAGGTCTTTTTCCGGTAACCTCCACCTACAATTTATGTCCTCACTATGCATGTGTCAATGCCTGATCTTTGATTTGTCTCTCAAATTTATCAGTTCAAAATGTTGAACTTTAAGACTGAGGCCCTCCCATGGATGCTCATGGTAGGAAATGAGAGATAGTGTACTGGATGCAAGCAAAGAAGTATGTCAAGTTGGATAAGATATGCACACAATTGAAAAAAAACTACAGATCTAATTCCCATCGCATGCACCATCACAATTGTCCACCCTGGCAGCGTGGTGATTGTACGGTGTGCAATGGTATGCCTACATACACCTTCAAGAATGACTGGATATATTGGTGATACATATCCCTATCGGAAAATCTATGATCACCCATTGATGGGATGGATTGTGGCCTTCGTCTTTATATTCATTGGGACATAAACTTTAGGTCGGTTGTAGAAGATGATCAACAACTGGCAATGGTTCCATTGTCAACCAAGGCCTATCCTTCTTTTTCCACTGTTCACAGGAAAAATGAGCTCTAAAAGCTCAAATAAGGAAACGCCTTCAACATAATTATAAAAGAAGCTATAGCAATGCAATAAGCAAAAGCAAGCAATAAACCAAAAATAAATAATTAAATAGCTATGCAACAAAAAAAAATACATAACAAGGAATATAAACACTCAAAGATCTAAATAAAAATAAGAACATAGATGTATAAGAATAAGAACAAGATATAAGAATACAATTATGTATCTCTATACAATTGATTCCATAAATGAATGTACATATAAATATAAGAATATATAAATATAAGAACACAATTCAATAAATATAAATATAAAATCATTATTCAATAAATAAAAGAAAAAGCGTTAGTTTATGCATGATCCATCAAATGCCTATGATGTTTTTGATGGTTGCATAGCCAATTCTAGCTAGTTCTAGGAATGGAGGGGGTTCACATTGTTTGAGGTGGGGGTTGAGGGAATCCTGAAAAGAGAGGGGAAGACTTGGGGGCGAGAAGTTAAGGTTGGAGAGAGGGAAGTTAACACACAGTATCGACACCTTATTAGATGGATAGAAAATTGGTGGGACGCAAAGAATAAGGAGGCCCTACTTAGTAGAAGACTCGGGGATCAAGGCAGAGTACAGAGGCGGCATGTGAGAGGTCAGTGGCTATTCAGCCCCAAGAAATGCAGCATGGATGCATGAGCATGGATGTCGAATGCCTCCCATCTGTAGCCGCTGTCAGACTCTGTATTTTCCCATAAGTGCAAACTCTATCCCATTTTAAATGCATCAATAGTTAATGGGGCAGGTATATATTATGTGCTATAGGTTTATGTGCCCACTGCACAGTTATATGCATTAAACTAAAATTAAAATGGTTTAATTTAATATTTATTTATTTTTATTAACTACATTACTTGTAATTTAAATTGTTTTATGTGGTTATTATTAAGTATTTTTATAAATCAATTATATGATTTGTAATTTTTCTGTAGAGTGAATATTTATATTTTATAAAATTTATATTTATCATTAAATATCATTAAATATTTATATTTTGTAAAATTTATGTCTTGTTTTAATAAAATAAAATTCTAAAAATAATTTTGAGTAATTTGATTAGTTAATGTATTTTACTTTTTATTATTATAAATAGAAAAAAACTTAGATAAAATTAATTTATAAAAGGGTTCAAATAATACTATCAATTATGAATTAGAGTGTTTGATAATAAAAAAATTAAGGAATTAAATATTCGTCAGGGATAAATTCACAAGTCCATCTATAACCACCAAGTATTTAATCTTATTAAATATTAAATTTCTAACAAGACATCACATCTTATATCTTACACATGGTTGTTTTTTTTGTCTCATTATTGTTCTAGGTCCATGTATTACAAATAGTTTGTTATCATTTTGCTAAGTGGTTGATGGTCTTATGTTAATGGAAAGGGATTTTGAGCCCCTTCAAATATTAAAAATAATATTCAAACTAAAAAAATACAATCATATGACTGAATTGTTTAAATTTTAGTCCTTGTTTAAATTGATTGCTATAGTAATAATGATAATAATAACAATACCCCTACTTGCCTTTGAAATAATATAACAATTGAAAAATCTTGTAAGTTGCAATTAACCATAAAAATTTAAAATTCTAATCCAAAATTTTCCCTCATATCTTTCTTTTACCATAGTACTTCATCTTTTCTATAGGAATAGTCTTAAAAAGGATGGGGCAATTAACAATTATATTGTAATACCCATAAATTTTTTTGCTAAGTTAAAATTATTAAATAATTCTTTTATAAGATAAGTCATATAATTTGTAAAATGATGTCAATTTTTCAATTTTTAAATATTTAAAATGATTAGAAGTTATTATGTTCATATTTCAATGTGTATGTTTATTAAACATTAATGTATAAAAACTACACTAGAGAAATGATAATTGGTGAATAAAGTTGGAAACCTAAAAATATGTTGATTGTATATCTCTACAAGTGTTTTTTTTCCTGATTCAATTTTAATTAAGAAACATATCTAGGAAGAATATAATTGGATGAAATATTTGTAATTAATTTTAACATTGTGTTTATATATATATAAACTTATGAAGAAAAAATGGAGACAAACTAAAAATGAAAAATATTATTTTGTTTTGTACTTAGAGTAATTTTACATTACATTTATTAAAAAATAAGATTTATTGTTTTATTGGTCAAAATTAATTTTTAATTGTTAAATAATAAATTAGATTATATTTAAAAATAGTTAATAAAGAGTTGTTTTTTATGATTTTGAAATTGTCAAAAAATTAAAAAAATAGATAGAAAAAAAAAATAAATAACAATTACTTAAACACTATATGATAAATGAAAAATCAATAAGTAAAACTATAATTTTAATGGTGTTCTTTATGTTTTTGAATATCTAAATAATTTTAAATTTTTTTTATTAAATAAAATTGAAATCTTTAATCTAATTGTGCATGGGAAATTTGAAAAATTTATTACAAAATTGACCTATTTTTATTTTTTCTAATCTTATAGTTTTACAGTTTATTTTCAAAATATTGCTATTCATTGCTCTTATTTCCTTGTATCTTAAGTTGTTGCTATTTAAGTGACTCATAAGGATGTGTGGTGGATTTTGGGGATACTTGTTGTTGGGGAGGTTGTAGTTTATGATTCTTCAAAGTAGGGTGGGACTGATGCTCTACACTGAGTTTTTTAGGATGATACAATTTGTGGATAAGGGATCCCATGGCGAGAGATAGTGGATGCCTATGCTACCTTGCCCTCGGTACCTGTTGGTTTCATTGGAGGGTTCATTTGTCTTGATCGCAGGTCAAAGGGACTTTCAATTGGGTGGGGCCGCATTTTGGAGAGCATGATTGTCCATGGTACCATATATGAATGGGGTATGTGTATGCTTGCTCATCTTTACCATGATTTGCATTAGGTGATCTACCTTGTAGGGGACAATTTTTCTTCGGGAGTGACACTACTATAGGTGTGGGCATGGGAGCATATAGTTGTTACGTGTCCAGTGATGTCAAACAACAACCTGCCATGAGGTTGTACGTTCACAAATACACAGGTCATCTTACTCAGCCTAGACTGGGTAAGTTGGAGCATTGGAGGAGAGTCTTGGATGATGTAGAGGCCATTACATGGCGGCCTTATCTGAATTGTGAGCACTAGGATGAGGATGATACAAAGATGCCATACCTTTGTCAGTCTATGTTTCTGATTGGTAGGACTCATTTTTTTATCGAGATATTTTTTCTTAGGAGGGTGCTCAGAAAGTACGACATAGTACAGGGCATGCCCTAGGGTGTTGCACATTATGCTCATTGTGAGGTTGATTCCACTAATTGGGGACCTGACCTATCATATGATACTATAGTTCAAGAGTACCTGAATCTATAGCCTTCAGTTTGGGATATTTGTCTTGATATTATCGAGGCTCTGATTACTACAAATTATGCAGAGTACCTTGCTTTACATCCTTTTCCATGGATATATGTTCCAAATGAGCCAGTGCTGAGCTACCCAGTGAGGAGGAGGTTGTAGTTGCACACGGTCACTAACAGAGGAGAGAGGAGGGTGTGGAGGAGGAGGGGGATGTGGAGAGTAGTGATGAGGATGAGAGTAGTGATGATGAGGAGGGAGATGGAGATGGTGGAGATGGGGGTGGAGGCGGTGGAGGAGATGGTGGTGGAGCAAGTGGATCAGGTGGAGCTGGTCCAACATTGGATGTTAGAGACTTCATGGTGCCTTGTAAGAGGCAATCATTGATAGCTCCCATAGAGCAACATGTTCAGATTGGGGTACCTTCCCAACATCAGCAAACTCAGATTGTGAGTTTATAGGTGTAGGTATAGACATTATAGGGCTAGCTAGTTCAGGCCCAGGGGTTATTAGTGTAGACACAAACACAAATGAAGTCTTAGGCACAAGATCATGCATAAAATATTTCACAAGTACAAGTATAGTTGGCAGCTGCCCAGACACATATAGCCTCTTTGACAGTCGAGAGAGATGCAACTAGATAAGCTACAAAGAAAGCACAATTGAAAACTGAGAGAATGCAGAGATTAGACGATGGTACTTTTGTGGCTGATTATATGAGAGATGTTCTTCGTGTGGGTAGAGAGGCCGAGTATTACAGAGGCTGATACCATGATGCAGTTCCCTTAGCATAGAGAGTTAGTTATGCTCAATCTCGATTGGGCAGGAGTCAATCCAGGACTATGAGTAGGGGTGTTACACAACCTCTTCTAAGAGACCCGAGAGATCCTGAGATGTCTGGTGGGGGAAACACTGGTCCAACGATGCCAACACCATCGAAAGCTAGTAGCACATAGCCTCATGATTGGATGCTCTGATATATTTTGAGACATGATGTATACTCCAATATTTTGATTCACAACCATTTTTGATGTTGTATCTCTTTACATTTTAGACATCATTGTATACTTGACAATTTGATTTTTGAGATTTATATGATATGTGGTGGATTGATCAATCTATATGTGTTCTATATGGTTCTATGATGGATGCATTTAATTTTTTGTTCTATATGTCATGTGATGATTTATATGATGTTATTTTTGAAATTTATGATCATGATGATATGCTTTTGATGAGGATGTATGTATGCATGATGATAGTTGTATAATAATGTATATACCTAAATGATATGAAAATGCATCTATATGTATGATTTTGGATGTGATGTTTCTATGATATATGACATAATGTTGTAAATGGAATATAATGCTCTATATTTTTGAAATTTCCAATGTGAATATATGATGTAATGAATGGATGAATGGTGTTTGAATGATGATACTTCTAATGTGCGATGTATGATATGATAATGTTAATGAAAAAAATGCAACTATGTAAATGATGCATGTTTGATATATTTCTTATGCAATTTAGATGATGTGATGATTTGATGCACAAATGTAAAATGTGATATAATAAATGTAAATATATGATGGAATGTACGAATGATTTAAATGATATAATATGCTTTCTAATGTATAAAATGGAAATGATTATGCAAATACGTGGTAGTGATGATGTTTTGTGAATGTCAAGTATACTCAATCCATTAATGAGAAAAGATAACATCATTTTTGAATTCTTCACCTGCTTTTGGATTAAATACTCTGCAGATGCAAAACTAAGATGAATGCAATCTAATTTTACCATGCAAATCTATATGCAAGCATTGGCACCTTAACAGTCCATTTATCGTGCTTTTATCATCATTGACCTTTTAAAATTTTGAAAGTGAGTACAAGCATCAATGGTATAATTAAACCAAGATGTCTTGAGTACTACTTTCAAGATTTTTGATGTTGCAAGTGAACACAAGCATCTAGGTATAATTAAACTGAGATGACCTGAGCATTTCTTGTGTAAACAAACAAGAAACAATCATTTTATTATGTGAATTCAGAATGTCATCAGTGATACTTTGTAGAGCACGTCTCGCGACAATTCACATAATAATAATGATTAACTCACAGACAGTAGACAGATAAAATACCATTCTCCTTCCTAGCTTCTCTAGTTCAATACATCATCAAGTTGCTCCAAAGAAATAATAAAAAAATAAAAGTACAATATTTGAACATTCAAGCTAAAGCGATAAAATCATAATTCAAAAGGGTATCATCCATCTACAGTTGTCTGGATTGATTTGATTTCAGTCGTTTGATATGGATGGTTGATTTTATGAAATGTTCTGATGTTCAATATATGTTCATTGTCAAGGGTTTCACTATGATCATTGTGTTTGCTGCATTGTGATATTTTTTTAAGCTCAAAGTTTTATTTCCCCCAATGAGTTCAAGATTTTTCTCCTAAGCTAGGGTGAGACACGACCACATTGCTAGAATATGTACACGAGGTCCTATCAAATGATAAACGAAGATGATGGCGAAAGCAAAAGATCAAGACATGTCTCAAATAGATGGAAAAGCTAGTTTAAATTACAAGTAGCGCCTGTTTCTAGGTTTTCACTACTTTTTTTTATTGCACTTTTTTAGACTTCATGAATTTTTTTGTATTTTTCTCTTTTTCTTGATTTTTTTTTGTATTTTCTCTTTTTCTCTTTTTTTTTATATTTTTTGTCACCATGACGCATGATTGCCAGGTTTTCATCAAGGAGACCATTTTCCCATGCACTAGATGATTCAGGTATAGAATTTCTTGAGATGGATACTATTGATAGGTTCATCGAACAAATCCCCTTTAGGAGTAGACAACTGATAGGCTTCAAATCCATAGATTGATATGATGACAAAGGGACCTAGCCAATTAGGTTCAAACTTCCCTTTATTTTCTCTATCTTGTTGATTCTAATGGTTTTCCTTTAGGACCAAGTCACCAACCTGAAATGTTCTAGGTTTGACCCTATGATTGTAGCTTTTGGACATTCTCTGTTGATATTCCTTCAAATGGTTCACAACTTGTTGGTGACATTCATCCAATAGTTCTAGCTCTTGAAGTCTAGATACTCTATAATCCTCATATGTAATTATTCCCTTTAGTGACACATGGAGTGATGGCATCTCAACCTCAATAGGTAGTATGGCCTTTGATCCATATACCAAGGCATATGGTGTAGCTCCTGTAGGTGTTCTAATGCTGGTTCTATATGCTCGAAGAGCAGGATTTAATTGAACTTGCTAATCACTTCCAACATCATTGAAATTCTTCTTAAGGATTTTTAGAATAGTTTTGTTTGAGGCCTCTACTTGGCCATTTCCTTGAGGATAGTATGGTGTTGAAAAATAATGTTGGATATGAAACCTCTCACACAATTCCTAAACATTCTGATTCCTAAAATGTCTACCATTGTTTGTGACAATGGACTAAGGAATTCCATGCCTACATATGAGGTAATTCGGTATGATAGTGATTGTTGTTAAGGAAACCACTTCTATCCACTTTGTAAAGTACTTCATTGTTGTGATTATAAATTTGTGTCCATTGGATGAAGAAAAATTAATCTTTCCTACCAGGTTGAGTCCCCACTGACAAAAAGGCCATGTTGAAGTGAATGGTTGCAATTATTGCACTCGTGCATGGATTAGATTACCATATATTTGACATTTTTCACACTTCTTCACAAACTAAAAAGACTCCTTCATGTTTGACCAATAATACCCCAAACAAAGGAGTTTCTTTGCTAGGGTTAGTCCGCTTGAATGAGTTCCACAAATACCTTCATGAAGCTCACATAAAGCTATCTTAGACTCGTTATGTTCTAGACACCGAAGAAGAGTACCTTCTAGACCTCGATGATAAAGTATGTCAGCAATTAAGGTATGTCATGCGGTTTTGCAAATGAAGTTGCATTTCTGGTTTCTAGAAAGATTGGGAGGAAGGATATTGTCTTTTAGGTAAGCATAGGTCTTTCCATAAATTGAGGATTCAATGTCAACTAAATGGCATATGGTTTGAGATTTTAAATTATCATAAGTGGGATTAGACACTTGTTCCACCATAAACTCATAACGACCTTGATTTTTTGGCAACTTTAAGAGAGAAGCAATTGTCACCATAGCATCAACAACTTTGTTTTTTGCCCTTGGAATCTGTTCAAACTTGATATCCATAAAGTACTTTTTGATATCATCCTCCATTTTCT
>VDFB02270651.1:207833068-207891933 GCA_007258455.2 Sequoia sempervirens | reverse complement strand
AAAACAATATAAACGATTTACAAATTCAATCAATATAAACACATATAATGAACAACTTACCAATGGCCGATAATCATGCCCCCCTTCAACATGACCATGCTGCCTACAATGTTTCTCAGCTGTTGTGATTAAAAGTCGTCTTGTCTTTAAGCCCTTTGCAATTATTAAAGGGACAATAACATTTCCCATCACCCTTTTCAATTCCAGCCTACACCTATCAAGTGTCTCTTCATTTTGTTCTGGACAAATAGTATCTCACATGATTTTTCTTTGCCAAGCTTGACTATTTCGATCTTCAAAAAATATCAAACTCACACTCCAATAATTTTTATTCATAGACAGGTAACATAGTCTAATAATTCCGATATTTTACACCAAAAAAATTTGGCATGCAACCACCCCTGCAAAAGAGAAGATAGTCTGAAGTTAATGACACCAAAAACACTTTACAATGCTAATTCCAAAACTTATTAAATTCTGATTTTACTATGATTTCCAACTGTTAAGACTCCTACAATCAGAATATTGAACTTGATCACAAAATTCTTACAACAATGGAGGTAGCGAGCTAGTAAGAGCAAGTGACCCATTCCTATGGAGCAATGAGTCATAATCATCATTGCTAATGTCAATACGGATTTATCCTTTTAGTTAAAGATGCAATGTGTCACTTCTTATGACGAGCTTATCCCTAGGGCCCTCAACATTGAGACAGCCCTAATAAAAAACAACAGAAGCATTGGTAAGAGCATGATTAGGGTACAAACCCTAGGCCTCCATAGAAACATAAACAATAACTATAGCGGATTAGTGAGGTTCCAATACCAGAAAGATTGAGACAATGTAGGTAATAACAAAATCTTGCAATCTAAAGATTGTAGCCAATAACAAGCACACTATGTAGCTTAACTGGACATTTGTAAATGCAATCTACGGTAAGAAGAATGACAGTCACTTTAGATGTGATAGCAGTCAAAACAGCTAAGCATTGACAAGATAATAAAGCTCAAACCTTGCATAGTAAAGTGGAGATTTTAACAGTGAGTTTCCTTACCCCCTTGCTGACCTTAATGGTTTTCAAATGCTTTTGGTAGTGTTAGACAAGGCAAATGCAATCGGGAATGACTTGTCCAAATGAAGTAACAGTGGTAATCATAGGTTCAATGTTTCTTCTTAGCCATTAATATTGTATAATGGAGGTAGTGGATTGCATGTTTGAGCGGTGTTTTGAGACTCACAAGATGGGAAAATAGTGAATAATACCTTGTGGACTGTGAAGTAGTGTCAATAAGGTTGAAGGATCTTAAGAACTACAATACCATGAAACAATGAGTCCACAGTAGTAAGTAGAAATGATCCTATAGGGCATAGTTTGATTTTATAGAAGGATGCTCATGAAAGGAATCTTCAAGTGATAGTGAGTGAGCTGTTTGAGATTGCAGCCGAGGGTGCAATACCTAGTCTTAAAGGAAGTTAGCAAAGGTAAATGTGCAAGAAAATCAGAATACACAACAAACAATTCACAATGTTATCTTCCATAATGCCTTGAGTTTGAAGACAAAAATTTCATTGTATCTTCATGATGAAAGTGGTGAGCTTAATGGTCAATCAGGCAACCATGATTTTAAAACATGCTATTGTGCTTATGGAGGCAACATTTTCAGCAAGGCAGTGAGTGGTGGTTTGGAACAATGGCAGGTATGAAGGACTTGCTTTATATGCATACTATGCAGTCTAGCTTAAGACATCATTCTTAGAAGAGATTGAAGGTGGATTATGGAACTCAAGGGTTACCATGAAAAGGATTAAAGCAAAGACTGAGATCTATTTAAAAGCCACGGTCATGAAGATATTAAAGATGTCACATGCAAAACCTAGTAGCTGGAGTAATGAATACAGTGCCAAAGAGGATAGTGTGCTGGGGCAGATTTAGGAGATCTCCACATTATCTAATTACAGGGAAATACATCATTTATTTATTTTTTTAATTAAAAGAAATCATTCTAAACCCTATATAGGATACATTGATACTTCAAAAGCCTCTGAAGGAATTTCAGATTATGCACATATATGTCAAGTAACATTCATAAGGTTTAGAAAATCTTGATCACTCTCTAGAATAGCCCATTAAACATGGGTTGTGCTTGAATGCACTACATAATTGATATAACACAACCACTCTGCATATCAACCAGAGTTATAGGCTCTTTATTGCAGCAAGAGGTAATCACTCTTCGATCATGCTATAATTACATCCTATCCTGTTAAACTTGAGACAACCTGAATGCACCCAATGATGATTATTGACACCTACATTATACAACCTGAATTAACTACATTAAATGAGTGCCTCCATTTCTATCACAAAATAGCCACATTAAACTTGGGTCACACATGAATGCATCCTGTATTTGTTATAGCACAACTGTGCCAAATGACCAATACAGTTATGGATCACATAATTACATTCACAAGAATCTGTTCCTCCGTTGTGATCTTATGGTGATTCCACACAACAAAATCTGGACATGAAATTCTCAAAACCTCTACAAATGAAATCTGATGAGATATTGCTTTAAAATATGATTTTCAAACCTGGAACTACAAATCTGACTTACTGAATTCTGCAAAAAGACAATGACTATCCTCAACCTGGTGATATCTTCTTGAATTTTTTCTGATTTTTCCCAGGAAAATCGTCCGTAGTTCTCCACAAACTGTCTCAAGTAGAGCAAAACACTGTCGCAATACATCAGGCGCGAACTCACTTTTCTTTATGTCGGCCACAATTTGATTTTTTTAATTTTTCATGTTTGTCGAACATTCGACGAAAATAATAGCCGACATTTCGACGAACACCAGGTTCGTCGATATTTCGACGGACGTCGGGGATAAACTTTCGAAACAATTGGAAATTACACATCAAATTTTACAAGCACCCGACGAACATCAAATTTTACATATTTTGTCGGACAGTTTCGTCGTATTTTGCAGTCAAATGTATTAGTGTCAAATGTTTTTGTGACACATATGGTATTACTATTTCTTATGCAGCCCCTTACCATCCACAAGCTAATGGTCAAGCTAAATCTAGCAATAAGAGTCTTTTGAAGATTATAAGGAGGATGTTAGGATAGAACAAGAAAGCTTGGGATCCAAAATTAAAGCTGGCTGTGTGGGCTGATAGGATCACTATGAAGAAACCAATTGGAAAGTCCCCATTTGAATTGGTGTATGGTACACAGGCCAAGATGCCTCTACAGAATTTGTTACCAGTATACAAGTTTGTCCTTCAAGAAGATTTGGATGTTCCTGAACCTATGGAAGACAGAATGGAGCAACTAGTTGAACTTGATGAAATAAGGAGGGTTGCTCAAAGTCAAAACATGAAGTTACAGACATAGATGAAGTATCTATTTGACAAGAAGGCAAAGGATAGAAAGTTTGAAGAGAATGATTTCGTGTTGATGTGGAATGCAAAGTGTCAAGAGAAGGGAAAGCATGGTAAATTTGAAGCTTTGTGGCTGGGACTTTTTGTTGTTGTTGGAAAGAAGGGTGAAGACTCATACTATTTATAGAATATGTCTGGTGAAGATCAGGAATTTCCTATTCATGGGAAATTCTTGAAGCAATTTTTCTCTTGAGCAACATAGAGGATTAAGGGTTGCCAGTGCATGGACAACTCTTTCTTATCCTCTTTAAAATTATTTTCCATGCACAATAGTTTAGGATTTCATCCATCTCCATTTCACTCTCATTTTCCATTCGTCTCCATCTTGCATTCACTTTCCATTCATTTCCATTGCTTTTTTTTCCATCTCTACTCTCTGTTTTATCATTTTGTGTCTGGTCTGCTCACCCAAAGATGTGGATCCTTGCAATGATCTTACTATCATTCGTCCCCAAATGAAGCCACTGTTGGAACTATAAAAATATGATGTTTTTACATGTGTTTTCACTCATAACTTTCCAGATTTGGTCTTACCGTGTGCATATTTCACCTATATTTTGCCATTTTTCCCCATCAATCCATTGAGTCATGTATATTTTACATTCTGGTTCCTATCAATGTGAGAATGCCATTGTCTTCCCAATCCATTGTGCATTTTTTGCTAACTTGAGCCTGTGTTGCCTTTCAGCAAGACTCATTTGATGTCACAGTGATCAAATTTTTCTTGTAGGCACCGTTTGGTAGGAGTTCTTTATGGTATTGGTGACAAAGGTTGATTCACATTTCGGCAGGACTCTAGTCGTTGATATAATGTTTCGCCAAATGCTTTGCGTCTTGGTGACTAACTTGAATGAGGGTTCATCGGCAAGAGCTATGCAGTATCTATATTATGTCTTGGCAAATATCTTTGGTCTTACCGACTGGTGGTGGGAGGATACATATCGGTATAGGTTGGTGCTATTGGGGTGAGGTCTTAGTGAGTGACCTTCAATCTTGCTGACATCACATATGGGGTTTCACTTTGGCCAAACATAAAGTCTTCAGCAAGTGATCTTAGCAAAATATATATGTCTCACCGACAGAGCATACAAAGTTTTTCTCAAATGGCTTTCGGTGAGAGGTTGGCTATGTCTTGGTGATCAAGTGTGTATTTGGGATGCTTTGGTATGACATAATTTAATCTCTGAGAGGTCTTCATGACATTGATATGTCTCACTGATACACATGATGAAAGGATACATTTCGGGAGGAGTTATGACATTGGTAAGAGGTCTCGACGAGTGACCTTCGGTCTCGCCGATGGAAAATAATGAAGGACCTTGTCAGTGAGAGTGTGATCTTGTCTCAGCGACACAAAGATGAATAAAGGGCTTTCGGTGAAACACAATGTGGTCTACATGAGGTCTCCCCGATATCACTGAGCTACAGTGAAATACAAAGGGGAATATGCGTACAATTCATGACTTCGATGTGATGAACAAAATGTTGTGGCGACATATTGGTGGTAAGTGGGCTTTCAATGAAACATAAAGAAATCTATGTGATTTCTCTTCGACCCTGTTGGGTCATGGGGAAAGCGAGCAACACAAAAAATAGGATAACACCATAGAGCGATTAACGATTGAATTGCCTTAAGCATAACAATATGATGTGTCTCATCGACTGTTTCACTGTTGAATAACAAAAATTTGAATGCTATGGCCGACATGTATACATTTTGGAACCATTGTAGGCCGACTCAATTAGAGCTCGATTTCTATGGTGGGTCAACATGATATTTCAATATGTTTTATTTTCTCATGCTGGTTTATAAATAGGCATTTTTTAATTATAAAATGAGGATTAGTTATCAGTTATTAGATTTTGATATACAACAAGTAGATACAGTAGAATAAAACTATCAGATTAGAGACTATTGTTGCATGATTTCAGAATGGAGGTATATATGAAAATCAGTTGATGTTGCTACATTTTTCTTTTTCCAATTATCTATTGAATTTAATGAGAATACTGCTAAGTTGTCTCCAAGATTGATGCTTTCTAGTTGTTTAAATTGACATAACAAGTTTATGTTCAGTTTATCAATGGACATTTGTTGTATCTGTGTGATTAATCAATTGGTTCTTTCAAGAAAAGATTAAATCCTTTTAGTTGATCACGGTAATCAGAGAGATTCATCTGGATTGTTAAAGTAGAGCTTATTAGTTACAAAATTGCATGTTTATACAAGTTGTAAACAGAGTGTATGCCAGATAATTTTAGTTTTTTGTAGAGAGTGTTTCTTATCTTGATTTCATTTGACTCCGCATACCCAATAAGGCACTGGTCTCTGCAATTTCATCATTTGGATTCATTCAGCTTCTTTACATCTATTTTACATTTGTTAATTGAGCACTTTAGGATTTAGATCAGAATATTACTATTGCTGTCAAGTTTGATTTCATTTGTTCACTTCCATCTACCATTGTGGATAAACCATTATGCAAGAAAGATAATCATAAGTTAAGTCTACCCAATTCAGAAAGGTACACCTGCCCAAGTTTGGCAACACCTAAAGAGTAGAAGGTTGAATTTGTTTGACCTTGTCTATTACCCTGAAGTGTATCAAGAGATTGGTAGCCTCTTGAGGCATCTTGTCTGCATTTTTGAGAGCTAACAGGGTGATTTGGTTGAGAAATTTGTTGAGCAATTCTCCTTCAACATAGACAACGAGATAAATATTGCAACCTTGTGTCACACAACACAAGATGAAGGTGAAACATGTATCACTTTCTTTCAGAGGTGGAGGACTATAGCTAGCCAGTGTCCTGTCGAGATACCTGAAAAACAAAGAGTTACTATGTTCTAGGAAAACCTCCATGAAAAACTAAGGAGTAACTTAAGGGTACATTGTTGTACATCTTTTTCAGAACTAGTGGAGAAAGTGGTTATAATAGAAAAGGACCTCATTGAAAAAGGAGAACTTATGACATCAACATCAATAGAAATTTGACTGTGCAAATCGCCCCCAATGGCAGAAATAGATTTTGGTCTTGCAACAAAAACATCACAAATGATGGGGCGGTTGATGCTAAAATCGTACAAAAAGGACCAGTCATCACATTATGGGGACCTAACACTTCTACCAACACACTTAATGTTGTCAATCAACCTCCCAACATGGTCCAAAATACTCAATTTCCACAATAACAAAGGAGGTTTCAAAGACATGAGTTCACTCCCTTAGGGGAACCCATTGATTCTGTATTCAAATAGCTATTACAACATAATCTCATATAGCCTCAAGAGCCAACAAAATATGATACAATACAGTTTAAACTAGTTTGGTGGGATGACAATTCTTTTTGTGATTATCATAGAACTAAGGGACATAACCTACAAAATTTTCGCCAACTAAAGAATATCATACATGATCTTGTCGAAAGGAGAATAATTGAAGTTAGTCAACAGAAACAAGTCCTCAAACACTAATCATCAAGTCTTTTCTGATCCACTACATGACCATGGTAAAGGAAGTGTCCCCAGTTTGAGTACTAAGACCAATATGTTAGCCAACTATGTGAATATCAAGCATGATTATAATAGTG
The DNA here is from genome assembly GCA_007258455.2 of Sequoia sempervirens. NCBI lineage: Eukaryota > Viridiplantae > Streptophyta > Pinopsida > Cupressales > Cupressaceae > Sequoia > Sequoia sempervirens. Next base: position 207,884,895 of record VDFB02270651.1, on the reverse strand, counting down.
GCAAAACCATTCATCTTCTTTGCACCGTTGATGAGAATATCAATACCATTACTATCAATACAAATCCTGAATGTGCTGTCAACACTCGTTGTATGAAGATCACTATCCAAGGTCCTCCATCATAGCAAATACCACAGCCTTCCAAGTCACAATATAACTTACTTGACCAGTTGGGGAAGACCCCAACCCAAATCTCAATCTTGGAACTATTGTGCATATCCCCTGAGCATCGATCTATTCTAGATAAGGATTTACAAAACACTACGGTCCCTAATGATCTTGATGTCAATCATTTCTAGGAAATGGTCAGCTACTTGACCAATAACCATCATGCCACATTTTTTGAACAAGACTACGCAACTGAAAAGACAAATCATAATGATCCATTACATCTTGAAGTCCTTGTTGATGACACCAAAGTTAGACAAGTCTTGGTAGATGGAGGAGCAGGGTTAAATATGTGCACTTTAAAACTAATTAAGGCATTAGGTTTCTCAGAAGCATGTGTAGACACCACCAAAAGTATTGTCATAAAAGCTTATGATGATGAGGAACAAAAATAAAAGGGGGTGGTAACACTTCCTATTATAATTGGTCCTACGGTAATGGATACAAAGTTCCAGGTCCTGGATCTCACCCTTCCTTATAACCTTCTACTAGGAAGGCCATGGATTCATGCCATGAAAGCAATCCCTTCTACGTATCATCAGTGTTTCAAATTCCCTTACAATGGCACTGAAATAACTATAGATGGTGCCCCAGACCCATTTCAATACTGCACCAATCTAAAAGAAATACCCCAATGCCAAGTGCTAGTAAACCAAGAGGCGTCATCGTCCAATTCATCTCACTATGTGGATCTAGCTACCCTCACTCAAACATCTATTTCACATTCAAGTCCTATCACTCCTAGGGTTGAGATCCAAGACAAGGGTTGTGGAGAATATTATATGAAGACATTTTATTGTGTTAGCCATTTTATTCCTCCTAAGTCATATGGTTTACCTACATCTAATAGGAGACAATCTATGATCACTATACAAATTCCTTCCACAACAACCTTCACTAAATGAGGTGAATTAAGCAAAGAAGTCGTAGATACAAAAGATGTCACTTCTTGGTTGTACAAGCAAGGTAATGAAGAACCTCTCTCACTTGCTCACATTCCTACATATCTATATGGAAAAGGTTTCAAAATGATGCAGAGTAAGGGATATGATGGACAGAGTGGGTTAGGCTTGAATCAAGATGGAAGGATTGAACTAGTCTTTGTTTCTCAATGGCCAAAAAGTTTAGGGCTAGGGTTTCAACTGATTCAGGTTGGCATTCCTAGTACCACATCACCCTTACTCAAGGAAGTAAATGCTTCAGGAGATATTTAGACATCTCACAAACCATTTGACCACCACTATTGTGACTCCCCTGACTCAAATGAATATGAGTGGGATTCATTGTCCTCTACCTCTTCCATGGACCTTGACAAGCTATTTGGAGAACTTGACTTAACGTTGAGATCCTCAGCAAATCCATTGAATTTATATCCACTAAAGAATATGACCAAAGAGGAATGGTTTAAAAATTACTATTGGGAATCACTTGATCCTACCTCTTGGCAGCCTGATACATCTATTTCAAATAACCAAACCTTGGCATTAGCCCCACCTTTCAATCCACCTAGACCTCAACAAAGAGCAAAGAGGACTTAGTACAAGATTTTTGTGATTATATGAACAACTCAATCCTTACCTTTACTCCATTAAACTTTGATGACTCCAACGATGACATGCCTTTAGTTTATCCCCAACTTATTGATTGGGACCAACAAGACACACTTGTCTTAGATGTTTTTGAGAATGACGAAGCAATTGCTGAGTTCTTAGGATTACAAGAAGGCATACCTCATGGTGATCATAACGCTGGTTTTACAATTGACTTGAACAACAAAGCATATTTTGGGGAATCTATTCAACCCTCCAGTTGCAAAAATGAGAAAAAGAATAAACACGATAAAAAGGACAAGTCTCTAGGTGAAAACTGAAAGGCACCTCTAGACAATGAAAAAGTAAAAAGAAAGGATGCATCTAAACGCGAAAACCTCTCTGAGGTACCTAAGGGTGGAGGTTTGAACATTCTCCCCATTGCATAGGAAAAGTCACCCGTGCTCATTGAAGAATCAGTAGAAATCAACATAGGTACAAAAGAGAATCCTCGACTGGTTTATTTTGCAGCGTCATTAACAACAGAAGAGCATCCAGAATTCCACAACTTATTTGCATAGAGATAGATAAATTTTTCTTGGTCATATGTAGACATTCTTGGGTTGGATCCTAAACTTGTTCTACATCACTTGCCCTTACAACTAGGTGCCAAACCAGTGAAACAAAAATTGAGGAAAATGCATCCACAAATTGCTTTACTAGTCAGGGCAGAACTCAAGAAATTGTTAGATGTTGGTTTCATTAGATCAATCAAATATGCAGATTGGATTTCCAATCTTGTACTAGTCACTAAACCAACTGGGGGCATTTGTATCTACACTAATTTTAGAGATATCAAAAAGGCTTGTCCTAAGGATGACTTCCCTTTACCCAACATAGACATGATTGTTGACATGACAGTAGGATATGGGATGTTGTCTCTTATGGATGGATTTTTAGGATATAATTAGATCAAAATTGCAACTAAAGACCAACCTAAAACAGCTTTCACTTGTCCTTGGGGTACGTATTGCTGGAATGTTATGCCCTTTGGACTCAAAAATGTTGGAGCAACCTATCAACATGCCATGACCACCATCTTTCATGATCTGGTTCACACTCTTATGGAGGATTATTTCGATGACCTTATAGTTAAATCCAAGACAAGGGCACAAAATTTATAGGTTTTAGACAAGATATTTAAAAGGCTAGAAAAGTATAAAGTGAGACTCAATCCTAAAAAGTGTGTTTGGAGTGAAGTTAGGAAAGTTGTTAGGCTATATCATTTCTAGACAAGGCATTGAAGTGGATCCAGCCAAGGCCAAAGAAATCATGGACATGCCTCCACCAACCAATCTTAGTCAGCTACAGACATTACAAGGAATACTACAATCCATTAGAAGATTTATAGTGCAATTAGCAGATAAGACATATCCTTTCCTTTTCAACATCTACTTAAGAAAGGGGTACCCTTTGCATGGAAAGTTAGGTGCAAAGAGGCTTTTCAATTGATTAAAGAATATCTACTAACACCACCAGTCTTAATGCCACCTGTTGAAGGATGACCACTGATTCTTTATATTACAACAACCCATTCATCACTCTGAGCATTGCTTGCACAGAATGACAATGAAGGTCATGAAAGGGTAGTATACTATATTAGTTAGAATTTGGTAGGTTATGAGCTCAACTATAGTACCATTGAACATGCCTATCTTGCAGTAGTATTTGCTACCCAAAAAATAAGGTACTATATGCTAAACCATCAAACAATGCTGATTGCCAAAATAGATCCTCTAAAATATCTTCTAAGCAAGGCAGCATTAATAAGGTGACTAGCCAAATGGGTTATGATACTTAGTGAGTATGATATCCAATATGTAGAAAGAAAGGCTATTAAAGGACAAGTCATTGTTGATCAGTTAGCTGTCGCACCTATGCAAGAAGATCATCCATTAGTTGTAGAATTTCCTAATGAGTTTATATTTACAATGGACACAAACATAACATGGAAATTGTATTTTGATGGCTCACACACAAATCATGGCTTAGGGGTTGGAATACTGTTTATCACACCACAGGGTGACTCCATCCTGAAATCATTCAGAATTACATTCCCATGTACTAACAACATAGCAGAGTATGAGGCTCTAGTGATAGGGTTACGCATGGCAATCAAGTGGAAAATTAAGAACCTACAAGTATATGGCGATTCTTAACTAGTAATCAAATAGGTAAATGATGATTATGAGACTAAGGATGAGAAGCTTGCTCCATATAAATGCATGGCTAATAGCTTTAAGGAGTACTTTGACAAGGTCAAATTTCATCAAATACCTCATGTTTTAAATAGGGCAGCAGATGATATGGCTACAATCGCATCACTTCTAGAAATTCCTAACAACGTGCCTAAGTTTGAGTTCTTGGTAGAATAGCTTTTGGTCCCAGATTCTGAAATGGTGTGTGACATTATTGGTCCTGATTCCCCATGGTACAAATAAATCTATGACTACCTTCATGCAGAAATCATACCCACGGGCTTGTCAAATAACTAGTGTAGGACATGTTCCTTCGAAAGTCAACCAAATATACCATCGTCAGAGACACCCTATATAGACGTGCCTTAGATGATACCCTACTAAGATGTCTCGATTCTAATGAAGCACAAGTGACCTTATGAGGGGTGCATGAGGGTATATGTGGTTCCCATTTTAGTGGTCCTACCTTAGCCAAAAAGATTATGAGACTGGTTTATTATTGGCCTACTATGGAAAAGGACTCATATGTCTTTGTAAAGAAATATCATCAATGCCAAGTTCATGGAGACTTGATACATGCACCAGCATAGGAGCTTCGTTCTATAACATCACCATTGCCCTTCGCCCAATGGGGACTCGACCTCATAGGTAAGATCCACCCCACATCATCTAATGGCCATAAATTCATTGTCACTGCCACTGAGTACTTTATGAAGTGGATTGAAGCCATTCCTATGACATACATTACCGACACATAGATTTTTAAGTTTATTCTAAACTATATTATTTGTCGGTATGGTGTCCCTAAGTCCATAATCACAGATAATGGATGCCCATTTAAGAATCAAGAATTCTGCCATCTTTGTGATGAATTTCATACTCAACATCACTTTTCCACTCCCTATTACCCACAAGGTAATGGCCAAGCAAAGGCATCTAAAAAAAAAATCATTAGAATCATCAAAAAGACTATCAATGATGCTGGCCACAATTGGCATTTACAAGTTAATCCCACCTTATGGGCTTATCGCACAAGTATTTGTACTCCCACTGGCACCACTCCCTATTAACTAGTATTTTGTTTTAAAGCTATTCTTCCTATTGAGGTCGAGATTCCTTCCTTGTGGGTATCCTTGGAAGGCCACATTGATGATGAAGAGTACCAAGTGTCGAGACTCCATGAGCTAGAATTCCTAGATGAGTGAAGACAAAAGGCACTAGACCATCTCCAAGCATATCAGAATCTCCTTTGTCATAGCTATAACAGGAAGGTCCTGAACAAAAACTTTGACATTGGTGACCTAGTTTTAATGGAGAATCCAAAGAATCAAGCAGAAAGGGAAAAGCCAGGAAAGTTGGAACCAAACTAGTTAGGACCTTATATTGTTACAAAATCCTTTGGATCAGGAGCGTATCAAATCTCTACTCTTGAAGGGGAACCATTGTCCTCTCCAATCAATAGTCTTCATCTAAATAAGTTCTACGCATAGCTTCTAAGAGCCTTGTCTTAATTAGCAAAAATACAAAAAAATCAAAAGAATCGTTACTAAGGTGAAAACCTGGAAAATAGGCATTTTGGTAACACCAAAAAAATTAGATAATCCAAAAAGTAGTAAAGACAAATAATTTTTCCAATAGTGAAAACCACTTCGGTGGCACTTTGGATAGGTACCATGGTGAAAACCTAGCAAACAGGCACCATGTGTACTTGACTCTACTCCTTTGTCTAATATTATTCTAATCTAGCCTACCCTGTACATACTACCTATTGATGTACATAGTCCTTATCCCTATACATAGTCCACTACCCTATACATACTACCTATCTTTGTACATATCCCTTATGTGTCATATCCATCGCTTGTATATACCATTCATAATAAGTGGTAGTCTTTCCCATAACTTGGAACGATTGACATCGTGTGCATTTCATATCCCCCATTTTACCCTATTCATAATCAATTGGTCTTATACTCGACTAGGGGAAAACACTTGATGTGTGTCATATTGATTCTTCCATTGGTTGTGTTGAAGACGTAAAACCATAGAAAAATCCTCAAACATCGTAAAAAGTCTTGAGAAAATACAAAAACATTAGAAAACTTCAAAAAGACAAAAAAATCAAAACATGTCAAAAATTCAAAAAAAAGAGTTAGAGTCAGTCAATTTTGTCAGTCTTTGTTGAACTACATTGCCTCTACGACTAGACGTAGGCAAGTCCATTTTCCAATGTTCCCCCGAGGCATTAGGTTAGTCCGTTTAGGTTAGTCTATATAAAATCACGATTCAATTCATATGTCTATATGACAAGGTCATTGGTCATGTCGAACTATGAGGTCTTTGTGTGTATAACGTAGGCAAGGCCATCAATTGATGAGCCCCCAAGGCTGCACTAGGTTAATCCATTAGGGTTCATCACATTCACTTTCACACACATCTTCTATTTGTAGTCAATCTTTTCAGTCAAAGTCAAATCGAACTATGAGGTCTCTGTGTGTATAACGTAGGAAAGGTCATCAATCGATGAGCCCCTGAGGCCACACTAGGTCAGTCCTTTAGGGTTTGTCGTCATGCACAGTCAATTCTCCACACATCGTATCATGTCATGCATCAATCTGGTGAACAAGTCAGCAATGTCTCTAAGTCAAATCAAACAACTTGCCAAATGAAACAAAAATAAATAAAAATCAACTAATGTCTGCTATAGGATGTGTCCTTCCTGCAGACAGACATTTTCAAAACAATTAACCTTTGTGACATTTAGGATGAGTCCTTTCTGAATATTGATATCAACAAAAAAATCTATGCCTTATACAAGATGAGTCCTTCCTACATATCGACATTGTCAAACAATCAAACATAGCCTTACACAGGTTATCACATCAATGGCTTTGATTCAATGTCTTATACGATACATGTCTTTCTAAAACCAGGCTTTGCCATGCCTTATACAGATAGTCATAACATCGAAACCAAGCTCAAAGTCTTATCTGGTATGTGTATCTCCTAAAATCGGGCTCTATCAATCAATTCTTCTATCAATCAAAACGAATCAAACAAATAGATCAAGTTTTGGAAAATATTTTACTGGCTTTTTGACTTTATGGATTATTTATCTTATCATTTTATTTGACTTGATGACTTGGAATTATGTTACTGGCTTTCTCAAGGATGTCTAATGAAGGATTTAGAGAAGCAACAATGTATCAAAATTTTGTTTTCTTTGACTGTTGTCTGTCAACTGTCTTTTTACATTTGATTTTTGAGTCATGATGCTAGTTTCCTCAAGGATTTCCTATTAAGGATTTAGAGGAGTGATGACATCTCATGACCTATCTTTTATTTTTTTTGCTATTTGTGGTTTGTCTTGACTAAAAGACTGGGGCAACTTGTTCCCTTAGTATGCATTAATGAAAATCCTTGTCTGCGACTATCTATTGTAAGCAAGTGGATGACCTTGCACACCTTGATCTATGTCATATCATGGTATTTGTCTCCATTTGTATTAGTCTCGCCCAATGATGATAAAGTGCAACACCTTTTGTGATACAACAAAATGTTGAAGATTGCTAATACTAACATTCATTTCATTTCTTTTATCATTTCTCAATCTTTCTTTTTGCACTAACAATTCTTCCTTCTTGCATTATGATGGAGTCTTGTGACACACACAAATCATAAATCATCCTGCATATACACATAAATGTTAGAAAGATACATAGTTATAGGAATTTATCATATCTAGAAAATCATGGCATAATAGACATTCATCATCATACAATACATATCATCAGCATTTATGTACATCATAAATGTAAATACAAGCATTACATTACATCTATATAGCATCACATGTAGAAAGCATTGTACATATAACATCATATTACATCTCATCATTATACATTGCATACATAACATTTATCGACATCATACATATTAATACATACATCATTACATAGAATCAAGATCATATCATAAGCTGCATAAACACATCATAAACTACATACGGTCATCCATCACAAGGAATATCATATAAACATAACATGTATACATAAACAACTGCATAATCAATAAATAGAAATGCATATCATGAGAATCGCTGCCAAAATCATATATATATCCTTCAAGAGTGTCACATCACAATATCATAATGTATCACATAAATATGGAAGTCTGCAGGCTATATAATCATAATACAATGTCTCAATATATGTCAAGAAGTGTCCCTATCTTGAATTGCCACTGCTATCATGGCTAGAGTGCATGAATGAATGATGTCGGGAACCCAATGACTTGTGAGCTGAGTGAGGCCTGTCATATGGACCTAATCTACGTGGCTACTCCACACCCTTTGTGCTAAATATCCTAGTGTGGGTCCTGGTCTATGACCTACTGCTACATGCCTGCGAGAAGCTGGGAGCCCGTCTATCTAGTGGAACCTCTACCTCATATAAATCATGATAGTAAGTCTCCCTCTCCCCGGCTCTGACTAGCTCTCTAGAAAGTGTGGTTTTTGGCCCAGTACATAACCCTCCGAGCTCTGTGAATCTCTACTCAGTCTCTTTTCTCTGAGCTATGGCCTGATCTCTGTCCATGATGGCTCTATCCCTCTCCATCCATAACACATCTCTCTCGGACATTAGGACCCTCATCTACTCGTCCAAGGATGCAATCTGGGCACATAATGTAGCTGTATCGAGATCAAATATCCCTATATCATCCTTTCTAGCCCTTGGTACACCATCCTCCTCCTCATCCAACTCCTCCAAAGTCCTGTCCCAAATCTCTCTCTCATGATCATCATCCTCCTTATCCTCCTCTTGATAAGCACCTAGCCAGCACAGGGCATCAATCTCTGCCTCCTCTCACTCTACCTCCTCCTCTCTAGGATGCTCCTCCTCTCTGCCAATCTCCATGTCTGCCTCCTCCCCACCTCTACCAATATCCAACATGGCCACATCCTCCTCTCCTCATCCTTCCTCATGAATTGGTGACAATGGTGGCCCTCGTCCCCTCCGTCCACATCTCCCTCTCCTACCACCTCATCGACCACCTCCACCATCATCTCCATCATCACCATGACCCCCTATGCCTCTCCAACCTATGCCTTTTCCATGCCTACCGCGTGGTCTTGTCCCTCGCTGCTCTACCGGTGTAGGCTGATTTGGATCCGTAAGAGGTATCGGCCTATGCATGACCCATCACTAATCATACTCCTCTATGGTACCTAGGTCTGCTAGACCATCTCTCCACCCTCAAGGAACTGCTTGCATAGCATCAATGTCTAGCTCAGCTATAGCTACTAGAATCTCTGGACCCCATAGGGGGATCTCTCACGATGACCTCATGAACTCGGTCCATCCTCTCGGCACATCTTGTACCTCTCTGAATTGTCACAAGACATGATCTGGCAAGTGACACTCTATGATGTGGACATGTGAAACAATCTGCCTAATCAAGTACTATGTCTATCAGCAAAACAGCAAGTGCTCATCCTCATCTGACCACTCTACACATCCCAGGTATGGTCTCCATGTAAACTAAACCATAGTATCTATGGCATGCCTAAAGTATCCTATATCTCCTATGTGGTGTTGAGTGTTTGCCCTCGCATAATAGAAGGCATAAGGAGCTCCATGTTGTACATCTACTGTCACTAGTGGCTAAAAGATCACAATGTGTTTCCACGCCCATACCATTAGGAGCGTGGTACCACAACTCATGGACTGAGCCTCTTAGTAGGCTATATCATGCAAGTGAAAATATAACATCCCAAGCAAATAGGGACCCCAAGCATATACCACTTGTCACTCTAGTATCCCTACTAGCATCTCCCCCCAACCTATAGGAAAACCATGACCTCGACGGTCAGGAAGGACTATCCCACCTATCAGTGTGCATAATAGATAGTCCAACTTCCTATACCTATGAGCTAATACACGCCATCTAATCTCATAATCCAGCCCTAACTGCCTGACATCAGCATGTGGGTAATATTGGCACATCTCGACAATACCCCTCTAGGTATCGTAGCTCACCCTCATGCCTTTGATAGGTAATCTCAGGATCCTATAGACATCCTCCAAAGTAACTCTAGCCTCTCCAGTAGGTAGGTGAAAGGAAGACATCTCTGACTACCACTGCTCACATAAGGCAGTCAGTAAACCCTAGTTTGCCCGAATCTGGGGCATCTCTATAATGTGAAGAAAACCTAGGTGCCATAGGAATCGTCACTCTGCACTCTGCAAGTTGTCTCTGAAGAAAAAAGTCATTGGTCTTGACTCTCGTGTATATATAGTGTCTAACACAACCTACAAATGGCATTATACATGCCTCATGTCAGCATTAAACATCTATCCTAGTGCAAAATGACTAAATTAACTACTATTCAAACGTGTCATTATTTTGCAAATGCGGCATTCTTTTGCACATGCATCATTATTTTACATATGCGTTGCAGGAAAATCAAATGCGTCATTTGAATACACATATGCATCACTATTTTTCAAATGTGTAACTCTAAAATGCATATGCACGCATAATAAAACATATGTCTATGAACAATTACCTATCAAATGCAAATGTGTTGAAATAAATGCAAATGAGGCTATTTTAAATGCATATGCGATGCTATTTATCAAATGCATTGAAGTAAACCACAAATGCGTTGAGCCACACAAAATCTACACTACCTATCTACGTGATCTTACACATGTGTTGATCCACATAAAAATGCATCATTTGCACACTCACATGCACCATTTTAATAAAATGACACATAACTAAAATTCAAATTAAATGCATAAAAACACATGCAAATTAAAATTTTCAACATTCAAGTTTAGGATACATACCGAGGGGTCCGCGTCGGCTGGATGCCTAAAGGTCCAGATCCTGTATGCTCGATGATGGGTGTTCGGAATAAGAGACATCGTTGCTATGGGTGCAGAGCAAAATCTCAATTCTCAAAGCTAGGTGGGTGAAAATAACTTGGTTTTTACCCCAATTTCTATTTATACCTAGGGTTTTGGTGGCATTCTTTTCTACTAGCCACATTAACTTCCACTGCATTTCTGGTAATCTAATGGACTACTCGGGATTATTTCCAATTTTTTTAAAAAAATTTCAAAAATTTGTCAATTCTCCCAAGGGGGCATACCTTCACCTATTTTACACTGGGGCATTACTGGGGTATATTTCTTATCAATTTTTTTGACACAATGTTGAAATGACATTGTATCAAAGAGGGGCAAATGTGGACACCAAAATCTGGTTTAAGCCTGCAACTTCAATATTCTTCATAATTCGTACTCTTCATAGTCATGATTAAATAATGTCAATTATTTAATTAATTCACTTTAACTTTAATTCTTCTATTAACTAAATAATCTTAATTATTTAATTAATTCACACTTTTCTTTATTCCATCCGATTAATTAAATAAACGCTTTTTATTTAATTATGTTACTAATTAACTTTATCCTTCTTGTCAAATTAAATAAACTCCTATTTAATTTACCTTTATCATATTTCAACTATAATTAAATAAATTATTTTATTTATTTAATTATTCATTTAAACCCCTTCATCATTTAATTAAATAAATCATGTTTATTTAATTATTCTTCAAATATCAAGTCTTGAATTAAATGAATTATTTAATTCATAAATTCTATTTTAACCCATTCCTCTATATTTAGATAATTGTGTAAGTTATCTAAGTATTCACTCTTACTCGACTTCACATCTATTTAAATCGCTTAGTTAACTCAGGATTTAATGTCTAAGTGGCTTTCTCGAGTAATCTCTTCGTCAAATCATTCAATCATCTAGTGCTAACTCAATTGCGTGTACATGCATATTAATTAAATATTCTTATTTAATTAATTAAACCTTGTGCATGCATTCGAACAAGAGTTGCTTTAATCCATCTTTATCTTTGTTATGCAAAGATAATTCTTCTGTTTTCGAATACCAAACTTGAAGATTAAATCATTTATTTAATCTTTAATTCTATTTCTAATTTATATCACTCATGTCATTACTAACAATTATTAGAATGCATGACTAATCAGTCAATCTTAACCATCCTTTGATCTTTCAATCCTAGCTTGTCGTTCGAATAATCAATTTTCTATAAATGGATCTGGTCTTCATCATTCCAATCTCTCTCAAAATCTTATGAATTTTTGGAGCACCTATCTTGAATCTTCGATGTTTTGCTAAATCATTATCATAGGTTATACTTGCATGAACCTTTGAAAATTTGAGGGCAATTATACTATAATAGAAAAATGGAGAAGGGAAATCAAGATGAATTGTGGAAATATGTACAAATTTGGTGAGATTGTTCAAGTTTTATTTATGTTTTTGACTTTCCTTTGTTCTTTGTTGCTTAGCATTATTTTTCATTAGACATCTTAGATTGCATTGCATGTTTGCTTTGAATCTTGTCTTCTGCATTTTCTAGATGTTACACTTAGTTATCAAAACTCACATTTATACAATCCATACATGGGATCACTATCTCCTACAAACCTTAATGGTACAAAAAATGTGAGTATTCCCAGTCAAAATTTTGGAAAACCTTTCCCGATGGTAGATTTAAATCCAAGTCCAAACCTACAAATCTATCAACCAAACACCCAATGCATGAGTCTTCCACAAATGAACAACCTTATCCCACCAAATCCATACATGCCAAATGTGAATATTCCAAGTACAATTTTACCAAGCACGAAAATTTTGAATCCACACTTGGTAAACTTTTGGATAGATATGTTTGCAAATCACATGAATGTTGTTTAAAATCCATCACACCCATATGTCCCCCTCACCTTTCATGATCCAAATGACCCATCATCATCATTTCATGCAACACCTCAAACCTCTCTCCCTATGACCTCGCAAGGAGAGGGTGACTTATTTGGACCAGGGGGCATCTTTGACCCTACTCTTCATCACTTCCTCAAGGGAGTATGCCACTCACTTTTCCACCACTTCCACCATTGCCATCAATATCCACACCACCTCTCGGTTTATGGTTTTCCCCTTTACCAAACATCAATCAACAAAATAAAATCAACCCTCTGATCATCAATCAAAGCATCATGCCAAATCCCCCCATCTTGTCATCGACATCACAACAATAGATGGAAACCATCCCGATAAAGCAATCCATTACCATCACATCATCATCCCCTAAACACCTCAAAACATGGTCTCATAAGGACCAAGCATATCAATCACACCATCCACCACTCATATCCCAATCATCAAGATGGCAGTTCCTCTCATCACCACAACAAGCACCATTCCAAACCCACCTCTGCCACCACCACCACCCAATCCAAACACATCAAACCAATACAACATTACATTGCAAGCCGCTCAACAAGCTGCTTATCAGAAAGCACTCCAAAACTGACAAGATGCACAACTAGCTGCTCAGCAAGCTTTCCAAGCTGCTCAAGTTGCCCAAGCCACACTACAAGCACAACAAGCACAATAGGCTGCACAAACCAAAGCCTTATTTCAACAACAACAAGGTACACAAGCTGCACAAGCTACACAGATTGTACAAGCTGCCCAACAAGCACAAGTCTAGGCTCAAGCACAAGCGCAAGCTGATGCCCAATACCAAGCCCAACATGCAAATGTTGTTCAAAATACCAGCAAAATGTTAACGACTCCATGCATCAATCCAAGTCAACGATCACATGATCAAGACCTATCCATCAATGGGTACATGGAAGATGTTTCCACTTCATTTGATGACCAACTCACCATACTTCAAGAGCACTTTTTAGTGATCCATTCAAAGGAGTGTTAACATTATTTGATCATGTAATCAACGATCCATCGACCAATAATCATGTTGAAAATGTCTCTACATCATCTAATGAGTTAGAGGGAATATCTCAAGAATTCATTCCAAAGCATGATCAACATATTTCACCAAAGTCTAGCAATGGTCCTTTCCAAGACATATTGACATCCTTTGACCTCATGGTTGCAGATATTGAAGGAATCTTCAACTCAAAATTTGATCCAAGTCCACTAAAAAATGAAGAGGATATTGAGCCAATTCACATGCCTAATGACGACATCCAAGAACCTTTTGTAAGCAATCCATCCTTTGAGACTGACCCATGTCAAGAACTTGAGCCAAAGCATGTCAAAGGTGATTTTAAAATTATTTAGGATCAAGAATTCATATCTCCAAGATACTAAAATGATTTAATGGACACTCTCCTATCTATACAGGATGTCACAAATAATGATCATATCCATATAGCACATACTCCTCAATCTACCCTTGAGATGCTTTCTATGGATGGACATGTAGATGATCTTCATTCAGAATAGGATTCTATTACTCCTAACATTATTACACAAAAAGAGCAGGTTATTGATTCCTATAGTCAAACTGAGTTGTCAACATTAGGATCAGATATATCCCAAATTCAGACTGAGGACATCATGTATGAAGATATTTGGCATTATCCACTCAAGGAAACATGTCAGACATAACATGATATCTTAGAGTCAGCAGAGCAGCGAATTCCAATAACATCATCTATGGTGATCATTTATTAGAGAATGCATTCTAAACAAGAGCTCTCAGAACAAGTAGAATCAAAGCATGAAGGTAATACTTCCACAATATTGGGGAAAACTATGTCTCAAGGAAACATCAACATAGGGAGCACGAAGAATCCTTATGATGAAACTGATGTCAATACTACAACCAACCATGTCACGAATCTTCATCGACCCATCACCCCATCCATGAATTGGGACCAACATCAAAAGAAATATTTGAATCAAAGCACAAAGAATGTTATCAAAGGAAAAGAATTTGTGAAGCATGGAGGAAAAATCAAATACAAATGGATACCAAAAAATACAAAGAAAGATCATCCCTATCAAACTCCATCAGTCAAAGAAACTATGGGGAAAAATAAAAAAGGTAAAAGTATCCATCAAAGATGTCCAAAAAAGAAAAAGTAGGCTTCTCAAGTGACGTACAAAGTATATCAAGCAGTTGGTCCTAATTCTACACACACTTTCGTATCCACCCATCATTGCTCATCTTTCCAATTTTGGAGAGTCAAATGTTCTAAACTATCAAAAAATCCATCTTTTATTCTTAAACACACTCCATCCATACCTCCATGCATGATATCTAGTTCTTACATTGACTATGTATTGGCAATGACCCTTCATCATAAGGATTCAAAAGGCACTCTATCACGATGTTCACACAAAGACAGAGTTAACTCCAGTATCGACAAAGTAGATCGAGAATCTCAAAATTTGTATTCAAGTGTACATATCTTAGCAAAGAAACTTCTTCAAGCAAGCTATCAATGGCACATCATGACAAAAGAATCTACATCAACACCGCCAAATGGTTCAACATGAGTTTAAAATATTTCATAGAAAAACCAAAAAAATAAAAAAAATGTGAAAATCAAAAAAAAAAAATCATGAAAACAGTAAAGATAAAAGTTGTCCTCTAGTGAAAACTACATGGGGCGGCACTTTGGATAGGTACCATAATGAAAACCTAGTAAATAGGCATCATGTGTAGAATTGAACATCTACATGTGCTATTTCAAGTGAAAGCATCTCATCCCATCCATAATAAATCTAGCATTCCATCCATCTCAGCCATAATAAATCCATTCATCTATGAACCATTTATCCAATCCATTTTCATCCATCTGCATCCATCATCCAAGTTATCTTGATCTTGATGAAAGTTTGGGGCACACTTTACACTTACTTATGGTAAACATCTTGACATGGGTCATTTTCATTGATCCTATCCTACCCAGTATTATTTGAGCCATGAAGCATTATCCAATGAGTATTCTTTATCTGAACACCTTATCTTATCGCAAGATAAATCTTGGCATCCTTTGCGTGCTTACCATATCCATCCATCCATACAACTATCCAAGCTTCTATCCATAACATTCCATACATTGCTAAAAATTGGGGGAAGATATTTAGATCTTGCTTAATGAATAAATCTTTGCTCTATATCCTCCAACTTATGTGGTGATCTGAACATTGGCAAACATAAAATCAAATTGGTCAAACTAGTTATGAGCAAAAAAATACAAATCACTAGCCCATGGCACATTTTGATGAGAAGATGTTCCTTATCAATTTTTATCTTCCATTTAACATCGATCCAAACAATCAATGTCGATCACATCTAATTTGTGTGTCAACATCACATCAAATTATCCAAAACCAACTTTTTTTCCAAACCAAGCTTCATCAATCTTGATCAAACAAATCCAATCAATCCATCATCATCTCAGGATATCCTTCCCAATCCTTGTGTAGTTTAACACTATCCTTGCATTGTTGTGTATCCTCAACAATGTTATCATCATCAATCCCTCATCATCTTGGGATATCCATCCTAATCCTTGTGTTGCTTAACACTATCCTTGCATTGTTGTATATCCTCAACAATGTTATCATCATCAATCAACCTTAGCTTGGTTTTCAACAAAATCCTAAAAGGAGCACTGATATCATCACACACATCCATATCCAAATTGTCAAAATCATGCGAAAAATCTGAAAACACCAAAACATATCAAAAATCCAAAAACACTCATAAAATTTAGGAAAACATCAAAAGCATGAAATCTAAACTACGTCCTCTCTAAGCTTAAACATAGGCAAGGCTAATCTTTGATCAGCCCCTGAGACACAAAATCCAAAAACATTCATAAAATCTCAGAAAACCCCAAAACATTCAAAAAATCAAAAATCAAAACATTTGTAAAATCTTGAAAATGCCAAAAATAGCCTCAAAATATTTCAAAAACATTAAAAACATCCAAATATTTGAAAAAATCCATCTATCCCATTTCTCTTTCACCCACAATAATCTCATCCATAATAAAACAATCATCACACTCACCCTTTGGCAAAACAAATAGAAACAAGTACAACAATCAACAAAAGCAAGCTTCAAATGTAAAATCAAAAGCAAACTTCAAACTTTTAAATGCAAAATCAAAATCCTGATCATTTTCAAACATGTCAGTCAACCTTATATCAGAAACTTATCAAACAACTTGTCAAACCATCATCATCCTATACAATGCATGTCCTAGGATATATCATTCTGACAATGGGCATCATTTTCAATATCACTTTGGATACTTATCCTAAACAAAACACATCCCCTTGGCTAGTGGTATGAAGAACATTGACTTGTTTGTGTACTTGATCTTTTCTATTTGATTTATCTTATTGTGCTCACTCCAATGACCTCTCGATGATGTCTAATCAAAATGATTTAGAGATAAAGGAATGGGGCATCGATTATTATCTTTTGTCTACTATGCTTGTTTGACATTTTTGTAATATAACTTGGTGAATACTTGCTTTGTTAGGTATGTCTTGGCAAGGTTTCAGTATGTCAAGTGTGAACAAGAATACTCCTATCTATTTCTTGAGTCAAATTCCATCGCACTAGGTACAATGCCATCCTAGTTCTTTATACCTTGATGCATTGTGCCTATGTGTGTTATCAAACATAAGGTAATTGGCCCTTCTAAAATTCCAACTCCTTGGTAAGAAAATCAACATTATCATCATCATCATCATCATTATCACCATCTCTAATAAAGTTGGCTTTTTGGTGTCTCTTGTCATCATCTTATTTTCTTCTTACTTCCTTTCGTGCTAACATGGTACCATGATAGTTAATCATAAATCATCACTAATGCATCCATCTTGCATCCACAAACTGTTAGCATACTGCATAATGCATATCATATCATATAGAAAGCATTAATCATACAACATGCATTCATCCCCATCATTGCATAATATAGATTGGTTATTCTAAGAATTTCATAAACCACACATCTATCACCCATACGCATAATCATAAAAGCATCATCATATCATATCATGTGCATCCATATATCATCATATCATCCATTACATATAAACATCATATTCATCTCCTTTATATAATGTAACTGTCATGGTACAAGTCAAGATCAAGTGGGTGTAATAAATAAAAATAGGCATGAGGCTATGGTTGATGACTGTTTACATCATTAATTCTATCTACATCAAATATTTGAGTTGAACTGATCTTGAACCTCTTTGTTGAGAGATTGACCCTCAAATCAAACCTCTTCACCCGATCTCTCAAGGGGGAAGTATACCAGCGTATTTCTTTTCGCCAGGGCAACAGTGGGGCATCCAAAAAAAATAAGAGAATTTTTTACTTTTGATCATGGCAAAGTTATTCTTTGAACCAACGCAACAAGTACATTCCTTCAAAGAGGGGTAAAATGTAGACATGTAAAATGTACATGCACCTGATTATGATCTTACTAACAATAATTCATCCTAAATCATCTCTCTAATCATTTAATTAAATAATCTCTATTTAATTAAATTCATCACATTTCATCTCTTAATTAAATAAACCATTTTTTATTTGATTAATTCATCTCCTATTAGTTAAATAAATCACTTTGTTTAATTAATCCTATAGTCCCTCTTTTAATTAAATAATTCATTTTATTTAATTAATCTCTAAAGTCATCTCATTTAAATTAAATAAATTAATCTTTATTTGATTTAAAGCTAACACCATCTTCTTTAATTAAATAAATCAAATCTTATTTAATTAAGTCTAAATCATTTTCCATCTCCTTTTGATTTATTTTAATCCATAAATCAAGTCAAAAGTCAAAATCACCTAATCATCATCTTAAATTAATCAAACCATGATTAATGCTAATCCTAATCCTCGTTTCTCTAGATTTTGCAACTTGTGCACATAAATCAATTTAATTGATTTATTAATTCCTCCTTTTCATTCAAAATGACATCTTTGAGGGAATATTCGCCCAATTTGAATTTTCCCTCCCAGATGACTTGTCCATCCAACAAAGCATTTAAGAGCTCTTACATGTCTCTTACACAAGTCAAACTTGGCATTAACTCTCATCTTTCATCCCCTCTAAACATGTCACTTCATAAAATTCAAAATTCAAACTTGCACATTGATCAAAATGTGCTCAACCTTCCTCCATTCACATGTTGACAAGTGGCACCTTGCCATTTGTTGATTCTTAGTCCCACATTGCTCTCTTTTGGGCATTCTTCCATCTCAACATTCTATAAATAAGAGGTCTTATTCCTCATTCTAACATCCACAACTTGAGTAAACTTACTATACTCAAATTAGCCATTTTCATCCAATCTTAGCTAGGTTATGCAGATTTTTATCTTGAAGCATAGTGGAGGTCTTCATCAAGTGGATCACTCTTCATCACCAATCATCTTCATCACATCATTGGAGTTGGGAAAGGGCCAATTTTCACATCAAATTGGCACCAACTCCCTCAAGAGATTAAGAGTTTGCATTGTCTTATAATAGGATTTGATATTTTTGTTTTAAATTTGTTGCGTTCTTCATCTCATTCCTTTTCTTTTGCATTCAAATGAATTTATTGATGAATCTATATTATAACTTGCATTTCAATCTAATAATGTGTTGGTTTATTGTGTTCTTGCAAGTATAGGATCTAGGTTCACACATTGCACAATAGATTAAGGACTCAACCTATGTAGCTTGAATCTTAGGTATAGTTGTTCAGGGGTAAAGAAAGTTTTTATGAGAAAGATGCACTATATATGCACACACTTAGATTGAAAGTAGTTCATGTTGATTTACATATGAGATTCTAGCTCAAACTTGCTCAATATATTTGATCCTACTTGAGTTAGCATGTTCATGAACTAGAGGTTCTGGGTGTCTAAATTCTTCAGTGTCTTGAAAATGGGTAAACCATTTTCCTAGTCGATTTGCCATTTGTTATGCCTTGCATAACCACCCCATTTTGTTTTGGATCAAAATGGGTCCCCCTTCTTTTTGTTTTTTCCATGGTGTTTTTTTTGGGTCTTAGGAGTTATTCTTTTTCCTCCTAAGTCCTTGTTTCTTTTTGGTCTGGTGGAAGCAGAACCGTAAATGGAACTAAACTTAGAACTTTGTAAAATTTTTGAACTTTGTTTTGGTTCCAATCCTGCTCCTACTCTCTTGCCTTGTACTTTTGTCTTCATTGGTGTCTTGGTTGGGTCCAGTTTTCATTTCGATCTTGCTTCCCATCATTTCTTTTGTCCTTGTCTCGGTGTCTTGTTCCTTTGTCTGGAGCGGAATTGGAATTGAAACCGAACTTGGAGCTTTGTAAAAATTCCAGGTCTGGTTTTGGTCCTCGTTCTACCTCATTTCCCTTTGTTGTCTGTCCTTTCCGTAGGAATAGAGTCAGGTTCGGAGTTAGATAAGAGACTTGGTAAAAGTTTTTTGTTCTATTTTGGCTTTGCGTCTGTGTCCACATCCACACTACCTTTGATTTCCACATTAGTTAATTATTCATTTATGGTGTTTCCTCCACCCCCGACCGACCGCATTTATTGCATTAATTATAGCCTCCTCACATGTGTGAAATTCTTTTTTAAAACTAAATCAAGGTTACCTGGCTCATTATCTTTATTATCTAAGTTATTTTAGTGAACCAGAGCCAAGGTAACTTTGAGAGGAGCACGATTTGATTGTGAAGGCACGTTGTTGAGTAGATTCTTATCTAGTTTCAACCTTTTTTTGTTGGTGTTTCGAGGTAGGGTTGTTTTTTCTATTTTGTTGGTGTTTTTGCTATCCCGTTCTATTCGTTTTCATTTTTCTTGTTTGTGGTGTTCTTGCACATTCAAAAGACCTTTCCTATGGATCTTCACTCATTCCCTTGTTTATTTCTAGTTTCATTTTGTCCTTTTCTATTTTCTATTTTTCTTTTTTTTCCTTTTTGTTTGTTTCTTTCTGTTGTCATTTTCATGGCATGTCTGTTCTTCCATGCCCTAGTTTCTAATTAGGGTTTCATATAATGGGGTCCTCTATGCTTTAAATACTTTGAAATCTATTTGGCAACCCCTTTGATCTTGTTCCCATTTTGGTTCAGTGATTTTCATGTCAGGTTCTTGATACCCTAATTACCTGAGTCGACGTGTCACAAAAACTAGGGTTTGTGCGACGACCTTTACAATATCAAGCCCCTAGAGTTTAAATTTGGTATTTATATTGTTAAAGGTTGAGGTTAAGCCCCTTTATTTTGAAGTTTCCTTATGATTCCATGTGACCAAAGTCTTAAGCTCATGCAACCGCATCTTTAAAAAATTGCTTCATTTGAATGGTAAACTGGTGGAAGCAGACCCGGGAATGAACTCGTCCCATAAGTGTTTGCATATGAGTTCATTCCTAAAATGATCCCACTTTCGATGATTGTGTACTCTAATCTTCACCCTTTCCCTTTGGTGGAAGCGAAACTGGAGTGGGGGATGAACTTGGAACTATTGATTGGTTTCAGGTTTAGTTTCCATTCTGATCTTGGTTCTGGTCTTGTTCCCGTCTGGTCCCGATCCCGCCCATGTAAAATTGTTTCCCATTCCTAATTATTCTTTGACTCCACTTCTAATGGATATAAAATTTGACTAAGTATGGAGAGTTATCCTAAGGGAATAGAGAATGGTATGAGTGGTATTGGATGATGTAATGATTTTCATGCTTTTTTTCATCTAATCTAGGGTTGTATTGCAGGAATAGAGGATGTCAGGAGCATTGGAGGAGGCTTCTCAAAGAAGCCAACCTGTAGAGAGTTCAACACAAGGAACCAAGCTTAAGAAGATAAAATTTGAATAGCTCCCCTACACCTTGAGGTATAAGCACCAAATTCCTACTATTATAGCTAGCAAGGTGGATTCATATTGGGCAGATATCACATACACAAACTTGGGCCCATTCAATTATGAGGAGTTGCATGAAGAAACATTCAGTGAGGAGGTAACGGGGATAATAGAAAGGATTGTTCAATTTGGATTGGCACATGTTTCCCTCTTTCCTCTATCAGTCCAATGTCCAAAATTAATACTTACTGCAACAAGAGTTTACAATCCCACCACCAGACAATGTGTGGACTTGCAAGGTAATATCATCATTGATCTAACACCATAGATGATAAGGTTCATGTTTAATGCACCTAAGCCACAAAGCCCCAGGAAACTTAATGAGGCAGAAGCACTACAACTATATAACAACAAAAATGAGGCCAGCAGGACTCACATGAGCAAACACTAGATGAGAGTGGAAAAGAAATCCCTGCCCAAGCTCCCAGATTAGCCTAAGAGATTAGATTTCAACAAGGAGATTGGTAATATAATTATGATGCTCTCAAGAGTGTTTGGAAAGAGGGATTCCTCACAATTTGAGGAATGGATGTTTCCATTCATTCAAACCATTCTAGATGGAAGGCAACAGTTTGATTGGATAATGATTTTATCAGACTGCCTACACAATCGGATGCTCAAAGTGAGGGAGACAAAATGCTTCTTCATGACTTCCTATGTAATATATGCAGCTACAAGAAGAGGCGTATTTCCTTGTTTGAATGAAGTTGGGATATTGGGAGAAGTCCCTAGACAGAAAAAGGTGTGGGATCACTATGATAAGCTAACCTTTGCTACACCCTTAATATTGGTCTACATTGGGTTTTGAATAGTCAGATTGTGGCTATCTTAACTCCCAATTAAGTCATGTTATCATTATTATATTATTATTTAGTTGGTTGGGTTAGCCTAGGTCTTATATAGGGGTGGCTAAGTTGGCCTAGGTGATATCCTAGGCATAAATAGGTATATATAAGAGGTTGTGAGTCTTATTTCATCATCATATTGTGAAGTGTGTTCTCATTAGATATATTTGGAGATTTTCCCCCTTGAAGTGGCTTGTTATTCTCAGTTATTATTAAGTATTTGTGGCATATTTCATATCATATTCTTCTATTCTGCAAGTTATTTCATAACAAGTAGTATCAGAGCATGATCTTGGCACCATAGAGGAAAGGTTTTTTCTCAATATTGGAGGTGATTTTGGAAAGAGCATATCTTTCAAATTTTGGAAAAAAAAATTCTAATTTTTAAAGGGTTTTGGAAGAATATATTAAAGAAGCTAAATTCTAGATTTCAGAAGAATTGGAGCAAAATTGAGAAAATTATTGCAGAATTAATGTTTCTACACAATTTATTTGGAATCTGTATATCTCTCACATATTGTCGAATTGGAGCTTTATTTTTATTAGGTGTTTGAATAAATACTAAAGGATATTACAATAAAAAATTATGAGGAATTGGAGCAGAAATAAGTAAGTTATTGAAAAATTAAGGTTTTCACAAATATCACTCTTAGAGCTACAAATCTGTTTATTTCTTAGAAATGTTTCTAGGTGAGAGTTATTTTGGCCCTAGTAAGTTACAATAAATTTTTTAGAGAATTTAAGATTCATTTGTGTGATTTATTTCAAAATAATTGGTTCCCATCATGACGGGGCCTACAACAAGGGGCAAAAAGAATGTTGTCACTCTAGGGAAGACTCCTGATAAGGATGGGGTAACAATAGAGGATATTATTCTTAATGAGGAAATCAGTAAGGTCAAGGAAGACATTTCCTGAATGAAGATGGATATGTGTGACCTAAGAGGAGATATATTAGATATACGAAACATGTTAAGCATTTATATGACTGAACCAACAAAGTAGTTCTTAAGAAACCAAGGTGAAAATTCCAGGTTAGCTAACATTGACACAAGTGTTAATACTCCTATCGGATCTAGGAATTTATTTCCAAAGGTGGATATGTGCAAGTTTGATGGCAAGGATCCTCTAACATGGCTAAGCCAAATGTAGAATTTTTTTGAAGTACACCAAGTCCCAAATAGACCAAAGGTCACGATGGCTTCCTTATATCTAGAACCAGATCAATCCATTTGGTATCGTTGGCTTTGCACTCATCAAAGGAAAAAGTGGCTCACCATCTCATGGTCAATTTTTATGGAGGAACTCCAAGCACACTATAGCAATAGAGTGATAGACAACTTCTTCAGCTAGCTTGCTAAACTTCAACAAACAAGATCAGTTAAGGATTATATTCAGTAATTCCAAAATCTATCCTTAAGAGTGGATACAATTATAGAGGATAACTTGAATGATTTATTCTTGGGGGGTCTCAAGGATCACATTCAACATGAGGTATGTATGTTTATCCCAAGCACTATAAATTAATCTTTTTATCTTAGCACACAGGGTAGAGGAGAAGTGTTTGATTACTAAGAAGCAAGGAGCTAATGTGACAAGAGAGAAAAGATATTCAACACAACCTACTAGGTTGAATCCACAACAAATTGAGGAGAAAATAGAAAAAATGTTGTGTTTCAATTGTGATAGCAAATACAACTGGGGACATAAATGAAATGAAAAGAAATTGTTCTATATTGAAGATCTAAGTGAGGAAGAAGAGGAGGAACCCATACTAGAGGATAAAAGGGAGTCAACTGAGGAATCACATGATTCTCAACCAATCATTTCTTGTCATGCACTCTCAAGTTTTAGTGCTCCATAAACTCTCAAGGTGGTGGGGTTCTTAAAGAAGTAAAAGGTAATAGTGATGATCGACTTAGGTAGTACTCATAATTTCATCAACAAAAAGTTAGCTGCTCATCTAAATTGTTTTATATATCCAACTCCAGAGTTTCAAGTTTTGATTGTAGATGGTGGTATAGTTAGTTGTTCAAAGAAGTTTCATAGCATTAAATTATTCATTGGAGATTATCAACTTGATTCCCAAATGTATGCGATATCCATGGGTGCAGCAGATATTATTTTGGGAGTACAATGGCTTACTACATTGGGAATGATTGAGATGAACTTCCAAGAAATATTCATGAGATTTCAATCAGAAGGAAGGGTACGATAGTAGAGCTAAGGGGGTTGAAGGAAAAATCCCCAAAAATGGAAAGCTCTCATCAAATGCAAAATTTGCTTAAGAAAGTAGTGGATGGATTTGTGGCCCAACTATGTTCATTAGAAGTCTCTCAATCTAATGCTCCTACTCATCCAGATTTGCATGCTATAATTGATCGTCACTCAGCTATTCTTGGAGATATTCCTAAAGGACTTCCTCCTAAGAGGGATCATGATCATGCCATAAAGTTAGTTCTAGGGAGCCAACCACCGAACATCAGGCCTTATAGGTATCCACACATACAAAAGAGTGAGATAGAAAAAATTGTTGAGGATATGCTAGAGGAAGGAATTTTCAGGCATAGCCAAAGTGCTTAATCCTCACCTGTGGTGATGGTATGTAATAAGGATGAAACTTGGTGCATGTGTCCAAATTATAGAGTGCTCAACATGTACACCATTAAAGATAAGTTTCCTATTCCATTCATTGACAATTTGCTAGATGAATTGAATGTAGATGTGTATTTTAACAAGTTAGATCTTAGATTTGGTTATCACCAAATTTGGATTAAGGAGGAAGATATTTGTACGACAACATTTCAGAATCATGAGGGTCATTATGAATTTTTGGTGATGTCGTTTGGTCTTACCAATGCACCATCTACATTCCAAAGTCTGATGAATTCCATTTTTAAGTTCTTGAGAAAGTTTTTGTTAGTATTCTTTGATGATATTCTAATTTATAGCAAGACTTGGGAAGAACATTTGCAACAAGTGGATCAAGCATTGCAAATACTTGAAGATCATCAACTCTATGGTAATCCATCCAAGTGTGCTTTTGGTCTTAAGGAGGTGGAGTATTTGGGACACATAGTTTCACATGAAGGAGTAAAGGTGGCCCCTAACAAAATTAAGGCTATTATGGAATGGCCTATTCCAAAAACCATTAAAAAACTAAAGGGTTTCTTGGGATTGACAAGGTACTATACAAGATTTGTGAAGAATAATGATTGTATAGTAGCACCCCTCACCACTCTATTGAAGAAGGATTCTTTTCATTGGAAGAAGTCCGCTAATATAGCATTTGATAGATTGAAGGAGGCTATGTACAACTCCAGTACTTTCCACTCCTGACTTCACCAAGGAATGCATTATGGAATGTGATGCTTCTGGAAATGGGATAGGAGTAGTTCTCATGCAAGAAGGTTGACCAATTGCTTTTGAGAGTCATCAATTAAAGGGTAAGAATCAGCTAAAATCTATTTATGAGAAGGAAATTCTAGCAATCCTTCATGAAGTTAAACAATGGAGGCCTTACCTTAAGGGTAGACACTTCAAGGTTAAGACAAATCATGATAGCCTAAAATATTTTTTGGAACAAAGACTATCTTCTGAAGAGCAACAAAAATGGGTCACTAAGATGTTAGGATATGACTTTGAGATTGTATATAAGAAAGGGAAGGAAAATATTGTAGTAGATGCACTTTCAAGGAAGGATGAGAAAGATGAAGCCTTATTGTGTGCCCTTTCAATATTACAAGAAAATTGGGTGGAGGAAGCCAAAGCAGAGTGGCAAAATGATGTTAAGACAAGTAATCTCATCCAACATTTAAAAAGTGATCATAGTAGTTTAGATAAGTTTTGTTGGAAGGGAGATACTCTTTGGTGTAAAGAGTGTTTGTATCTCTACAAGAATTCCACTCTTAAACACAAGATTCTCACAAAGTTGCATGAGTCTCTAGTTGGTGGTCATTTAGGATTTTTGAAGACATATCATCGAGTCAAGCAAGATTTTTTTTGGGAAGGGCTAAAAGGTGATGTTCAAAAATTTGTGGCTGAATGTTTGGTTTGTCAAAGGAATAAAGGGGAGACAATTAAGACACCAGGTCTCTTGCAGCCCTTATCTATTCGTAGCCAGCATTGGGAAGAGGTATCCATGGACTTTATCACAAGGCTTCCTAAATCTAAAGGTCATAATGTCATCATGGTAGTATTTGATCACCTCACTAAATATACACATTTTGTTGCATTATCACATCCTTTTACAACAAGTGTAGTGGAAAAAGCTTTTTTGGATAATATCCAAAAGCTACATGGTACACCTAAGGTTATTGTTAGTGATCATGATCCTATCTTCACTAGTCACTTTTGGAAAGATTTATTCTCATGTTTGGGTATTCAATTGGTTCATAGCTCTTCATACCATCCTCAATAAGATGGGAAAACTAAGGTTGTTAATAAGTGTTTGGAAGGATATCTATGTTTTTTTCACTTTAGAGAAAAAATCTCAATGGGTAGATTGGCTACCACTTACAGAATCATGGTATAACACTTCTTTTCATAGCTTGTCAAAAATGTCTCCACTTTTGGCACTTTATGGATATCATCCTCCTTCCATCACTTCATCAATAAAGGTGTCACCAAGAGTTCAGGCAATAGAGGACCACTTGCTTCATCAGTAACAGGTACTTTCAGGACTCAAGGAGAATTTAGCCATGACACAAAATCAAATGAAACAACAGGAAGACCAACATCATAGTGAAAGAAGTTTTGAAGTTGGGGATTGGGTCTTCTTGAGATTGCAACCTTATAATAAAATCTCACTGAATAAACAAAAAAAGAATAATAAGTTATCTCCAAGGTATTATGGGCCATACCAAATCATGCAAAAGATCGGTAGTGTTACCTACAAGCTAGAGTTGCCACCAACAACAAGGATACATCCATTTTTTCATGTTTCTTGTTTGAAGAAGGTAATTGGGCATAATATTCCAACTCAAATAACACTACTAGAGCTCAATGAAGAAGGAAGAATCATTTTGGAACCAGAGTGCATTTTTCAAACATGCACAAATAAGCTGAGGAATAGAACTCTCACTGAGTATCTCATCCAATGAAAGAATTTACCAGTTGAAGATGCCACTTGGGAGGACGAGGAGTTCATTCAAAAGAATCCAAACTTGATTAGCATTGAGGACAATGTTTCTTCTAAGAAGGGGGCATGCTATGCCCTTAATATTGGTCTACATCAGGTTATGAATAGTCAGCTTGTGGCTATCTTAACTCCTAATTAAGTCATGTTATCATTATTATATTATTATTTAGTTGGTTGGGTCAGCCTAGGTCTTATATAGGGGTATCTAAGTCAACCTAGGCGATATCCTAGGCATAAATAGGCATATATAGGAGGTTGTGAGTATTATTTCATCATCATATTGTGAAGTGTGTTCTCATTAGAGATATTTGGAGGTTTTCCCCCTTGAAGTGGCTTGTTATTCTTAGTTATTATCAAGTATTTGCAACATATTTCATATCATATTCTTCTATTATGCAAGTTATTTCATAACAACCTTATAGACCTCTGAGTCACATTATAGAAGAGTTAATGATGCATCCCTTTATGTCATCATTAACCAGAAAATAGGCGATGCAGGGTATAGATTGAGTAGAGATGTCATGGCATTCATTGCAGAACGAGGACATTGGTACATCAATTACCCCAAGTTCACCTACTTTAGGCTGGCTAGTTTTGATGGTCATTCCCATTTACTGCCCAATGTTGCAATAATAGAATTGTTTTGATGTAATTTATCTATCAAGCTATAGCAATTAATCTCAAATTTGATGGCAAGCATAAGACTGGTTGTCAAAATTCACCATGAAGTTGGGTGAGTATAGTTGTGCAGACAATGTGGCAGCCAAGGTAATTTGTGATGATTTGATCCATTTGAAGTTAGGCTTGTATACATCTAGGAAGTGTTTTGATCCCAAGCACAAGATGCAGGGTTTGCTTCCTACAGTTTTTGACAAATATTTCAATTTGCTAGAGGATTTTTTGATGGACCTACAAGATGAGTATGATCTAAGAAGAAGGAATTATGAAAGATTTCCCATCCCACTCATGATTGAGTATGGGATGAAGGAGGACATTCCTAACACATTTTCAGATGATGGTGTAACCTTGGATCCCCAATATGATGCTGATAAGGTAGGCACCAAAGACTTGGATCCAGTGGATTGGGATGCAAAGGAGTCTATCAAAATAAAAAAAAATGCAAGGCCAATCTTGGATAGAAGTATCTAATGGGTGGTAATTAGAATAAAGGAGCCTAAGGCTCAATATTTCAAGAAGAGAAAAGTTGTAGGTGTCACTCAAGGGTATAGAAGAACAAAAATAAGTACAACTCCTAAGGAGCCTTTGGAGTTTTTCCCTCCCAATTCTAGAGAAGAGATTGAACCTGTAATTCCTACTCAGGATCTTCCTAAATCACATGGAGAGGAGGTCACAATAGAAGCTGGAGATAAAACCTCAACTCAACCTGCTCTTGCAGAGCAGCTAATTGGGGAAATGCCTATTGGAGCCCTTCACAAGGAAGCTAAATCCTTGAAAGGGAAGGAGCTTGAAATTGAAATCCATGACATTGATATAGATTCTGAGGCCACCCCATCTGATAAGGAGACTCATGTGGTTGCATCCCATGGGGAAATATAGGATGCAGGAACTGAGCATGTCCACACCCTAGAAGATCAGTGGAAATTGTTTGAAGAGGCTAAGAAAGAAGCATAGGCCAAAGCACAAGCTGAGGCACTTGCTAAGAAACAAGAATTTGATGCCAAGTCTAGGGAGGAAGAACTAGCAAGGAAACAAAAAGAAAAAGAGGACTTGTTGCAACAACAAAAGGAGCAGGAACTAAAGACCAAAGAAGAGAGAGATAAATTGGTTATGTTATAGAAGATCCATGAGCTTGAAGAGGAGAAATCTCAACATAGATGGGAAAGAGAAGCCCTTGAGGCTAAATTTAAGGCTATTGAGGAAGCTCATAGGAGGAAAGAGGAGGAAGAATGCCTAAAAAAAGAAAGGAAGGCTGAAGAACTTGCTCAATATAAGCAAAAGTATAAAGAAGCATGAGATAAAGTTAAAGAGCTTGAAAGACAAAGAGATCAAATGTATGAGGAGAAGAGACTAGAAGAAGAGCATTTGAAAAAGGAGCTAGAAGCTAAAAAGATGTAAGAGCAAAAAGACAAGGAAGAAGCTGAAAGGCTTGTAAAAGAAGTTGCAAAAAGGGAATAACAACAAGTACAAGAGGTTGATTCTCAACCTAATACCACCATTCTACGACCTCTTTCTTCTGCTACTGCTGCCTCTTCTTCCACACAAGTGGTCACCACTCCTGCTGCTCCAACATGGCTAAAACTAGATCTTGAGAGAAAGCAAATAGTTCAACCTCAACCTTTGAATTGAGATGAAATGATGAAGGAGATAGAGAAAGAAAGGCCTAAGAAAAATGCCAGGGTCCTCCATTCCACTAAACTGATAGATGTAGGTGAGATTGTTGTTGAATTTGCAATTCCAATGGTGGACAAGGACAGACAAGATATGCAAGTAACTTATTACTAGTTGGGCACTGTGAATTTTGGGAGACCTACAAGGAATCAACAAATGAACCTTATTGGAATTGTGGCATCCTCTACTAAATCTAGGATGATCAAAGATAAATAGAGGAAGGATGAACTTAAAGCCCAATTGGATCAGTTGCACAAATTCGTGAAGGATGTCTCCACTCTAGTTTCTCAACAAGTTGATGCTCCAGAGACCCCAATATCACTGAGCAAGAAAGAGGATGGTGACTTGGTGCAAGTGATAAGTAAGGTTGGGATGCTTCATAGATGGGTTGATCGACTCAATCAAGAGGTTGGTGAGGTGCTTGTTGATAGTTTTAAAGTCCATGAATGTGCACTGAAATTGGTAGAAGAGATGAATCAACATGCTGAGATCTTGGAGAAACAAGATGAGTATAGAGAATGTGTCAAGAAATTAAAGCAAATTAGTAAGGTGCCAAAGATGACTCTCTTGGAGCAATCAATCCTCAATCGGGATAATGCAGATTTCATTAAGAATACATTGAGCATAATCAAGTTTAGATCCAAATTCATCTATGAACATAAAAATGAAGTTCAAGAAGCCAATAAGAACTTGAATGAAAAGATTGATGAATTGGAGGTAGTGATTTCTATTTTGGTCAATGTGGATATCCCTATCAAAGAAGGTCTTCCTCTGGATAAATTAAAGGAGAAATGGAGTAATAGATTTGAGGAGGTAATGCAAAAAGAGGATGATAATGAAGACTTGTTGTTCAATAGACTTGTGGACATTAAAGATGAAGTGAAAGCTGCTAGGAGGGATTTTATTAAGTTGAAAGATATGCAAGAATTTACCTTAGCAGAGTTTAAAAGAATTAAATTTGAAGATAATTGGGTGGATGGACTTGATCTAGATATTCTTCAACAAGTGTTCTCTAGCTATGATGAATACCTCCTTGGGAAAGCAATGCGGGAATGAGTTGGAAATGGAACATTTTTTTCTTGGTGGACACCTTTCTCTTCTCTCCTATTTTGTAGGGTTATGACATGAGTCTAACTGTAGATCTCATTCATCAATTCTACATTCCTTCTTGGGCATCAGATTTTGGAGAACAAGGCCATCAACCGTTGAACTAAAGATCAGCCAATATATTCACTTCATGCAGTTCTAGTTCCTTGATTGTTGGATCTCAATTTTTGATTGAGAGAAATTTGTGCATGGCTTGCATATATGTAATTTTGGGCTCCATTTTGTAAAGTTCAGATAATTGAAGAAGGATTATCCACCTGATAAGATAGTATAGTGATTATAGTCTTAGGATTTTACAAGTTTTAAGCAAGATACTTTGTGAAACTTTGTTGTACTTAGATACTTTTTACACTTTTTATACAGTTACATGTTATTGTCAAGTTTGGATCTTAATGATAATGTAAATTAATCATAATCATATGTATGCTAGTGAATGTTGTACCTAATTGTTTCTTATTTGATGCAAATCAACAGGGAAACCAGATATGAGATTTTTTCATTGAATTATCTATGAATGGAATTCTTTTTTATGTCTATTGATTTGATTTTAGCAATGAGTGAGTGATGTGTTTCAATATTGAAGTAAAGTTTTAGTGAATGGTTATGATTATTAGATTTTTGCACTATGAATGTATGTAATGGTGTAGGTTATGCTATGGATTGCATCATGTTATGGTTTTGGTTAGTTGAAGAAACACTTGTTGTTAATATACATGTCTAGATGTGAAGAAGTTTGTATTCATATTTTGCTGCTCTGAAGCTTTGATCTATATTTTTCTATTTTATTTACACCTGCCCCCCAACATAGGTTAATGGATATGATGCAGTTTGTAGTCCCTTATACCAAAAAATCCCCTTGAATATTACAGTTGCATTGGCCATTGAGTAACATTAGCACAGTTGAGAACTAACTACCAGGACCTTGGAAGATAGATTGCTTTATGTTATCTTTCTTTTTCAGGAGAAATAGGATAGAAATATTATGTTTAATGTTCTTGTGATATTTTGACCATCAACAAGTAGGTCAGTGAGGGGGTCCTCAAAAGGGTAAGTAATCGATACCAGAACTGAGGGGGAAGCTTTGAATTTTCTAACTAGGGCACCCTTGTCAAGTATGGTTAATTTTGATTGAGTACATCCAAGGCTAAGATTCCTTATACACTTCTAAGGAATGATAGGTTCTAGAAGACCATTTTCATTCTATTTGAGTTTCTTGTTTTTGTTGTAGCCCCATCCTTGCATTATCTATGGTCCTTTACTATTATCATCCATGGGAAGATTAGGTACGGGCCTTTTATCTTGGTACAAAAAACTTGATATGTCCTTTTCGTCCACCACTTCCCAACTTAGGTCCCCCCAACATCTGAATCTGGAGGGGTCTGCTTTGAAATTTTGGGCTGAAGTGTCAACTGGTTGAGGTTGTCCATGAGATCGATGAGATTGAGGTAACTCTCCTATTACAAAGGCACTTTTCTTCATTTTGTAATCCCCACACCCATTGTCTTGGATAATGACTTTGATATTAGAGATGTCAGGAATGGTGGGTGTCTTTTTCTCAAAAGTGGAGGTTAAGGTAGATGGGTCTACATATGGAGTTGTAGGGCCTTCATCATTCTTTGGGACTTGGGGGATCTTGTAGTACTTTACTTCTATATTTTTGCAATAACAAAATGGCTCAGGATCACTATGGATTGTGACCTCTTGATTTTGATAGGGAAACTTGACACATTGATGGAAGGTAGAGGTGAAAACTTCCATTCCATGGATCCATGGGTGCCCTAGGAGTATATTATAAGGTGATTCTAGATCAAGGACTTGGCATGTAGTTTTCAAGAGGGCTGGCCCTACTTGAATAGGGAGTTCAATAGTGCCTTGAGACACTCTTTCTTGATCATCATATACCTTGATCATAATACCTTTACCTTTTTCAATGACATCATTGGAGAAACCCAGATTCTTTATCAGCTTGAGAGTATAGATATTAAGACCTGCACCCCCATCCACCAAGACTCTTTTGACTTTGTTCTTATGGATTAGGACTTCAAGATGGAGTGTGTAGTTATGAGATGGTTGTGTTGGGAAGTACCGATAAGAAAATGTTAGGAGATGTGGTGTTGTGATGTTTCCGACCATAGCTTGGAACTAGTCTACATAGAGATCTGTGGGGACAATGGATGAAGCCAATGCTTCTTCTAGGATTTTCCTATGTGCGGGTGAGATCTTCAGCAACTCCATGATGGAGATCTAAGTGGGGATTCTTTTCAGCTGGTCCAAGACATTATAACCATTGGGAACAAATTTTGGATTAGAGGCTAGTGCCTTGGGTGGTTGTGAGGGTCTAGGAAAGGTGACTCTACCACCACATGTGGTGATTCCATAGTCGGCTCTAGCTCCCTTGATGTTGACAATAGTGACCCATTCATCCAAGGATGCAACAACATGGTTGTAAACATGGTTTAAATTGTTATACTCTTCCTTTCCATGGTTTTTCCCTTTATTGTGATCTGGCATCAGATTTGTGTATATCTTTCGGTCCTGGTTTCCTATAGGTTGTTCAACGTTTATGGTTTTGTCATCGATAAGGTCTTGGATTAAATTTTTCAGTCTCATGCAACTAGCCATCGTGTGTCCCTTGATTTTATGAAAATCACAAAGGTGATTTTTGTTATGCCATGGTGGTTTCACTTGGGGCTCTTGATAATTCTCATAAATGGGGATTTTAATGAGATTCTCTTGTACCATTTTTTTCATGATAGATCTGATTGATTCCCCAAGGGGTGTGTATTTTTGTTTGGGGGATTACTTTTTTTGTGGGGGTGTTCCCCCTTGATTATTTAGATTGTTGACCACTTGATTATTAGGTGGTTGTGATACTCTATTGGCTTGTGTGTTGATTTGGTTATCGATTTACGATTGTTGATATGATGGTGTGTTTTTCCTTGGGGCAGTGATAACAGCTTTGGTGTCAATGACACCATCATTAGTGAAATTCTTGTTCTTCACCCATGTGTAAGGTTTCTCATTATAACTAGTTGATGGGTAGTTATCTTGATAAGTAGGTGTCCCCCCTTGTGTGATAAGGGCTCTTTCGATGTTGAGCACCTTGGGGATCAACTGGTCATATGTGGTCGTGCATTACATTTTTAGATGGAAGGGCAAGGTTCCTTCAAGATTAGTGATGATAGTACATATTTGTTATTCTTTGGTCATGGTCCAGTTACTCTTGTTGGCCTTGGATCATCATCACTGTAAGAAGGATGGGAATGTTTCCCCCTTAGCTTGTTTGAGTGTATATACTTCTTCCAGAATTACATCCATGCCTATGTTGAATGCATAGTTCTGTATGAATGCGTCCACAATCTCTTGGAATTTTTTGATTTTGGGAGGAAGCTGAGAGAACCATTCCATTGCTGGTCCAGCCAAACTCCGATGGAATAGTCACATTAGATAAGTGTCATTGTATGCAACTTCCATATAATGTACCTGGAATTCCTTGATATGATCTTTAGGATTGCCCATCCCACGATATTTGTCAAATTTAGGGATTTCAAATCCTTTTGGGAATGGAACCATCACAATGCTTCTGTCAAATGGATAAGGGCACAAATTGCTCGGTGTTTTTGTTGTCTTCCCTAATTGGAGGTCTAACACTTGTTGTGAGAGCAATTTTATTTGTGTAGACACGTCATTTTGTGGATCAAGTGGTGGGATGAATGGGTTTTGAGGGGGTTCAATCATTTGAGTGATGGGTGGGTTGTTTTACATGTTTGTGGGATCTGGTTGCAAAAAATTTTATGTGATCAAATGCTTGCTGATATGATTGAAATTGTTGTTTTTCCAACAATGCTTGTTGTTGGTCTTGTTGTTGTTGTGCCAACAATGCTTGTTGTTGTGCCAACAACACTTGTTGTTGCTCTTGTTGTTGTTGTGCCAGCAATGGTTGTTGTTGGGCTAGTAGTTAAGCTACTTCTTGTTGGGCTTGGTATCATTGCAAAGCTTACTGATAGGCTTGTTGTTGAGCCACTTGTTGTTGTGCTTGTGCTTGAGCTTGTTGGGCTTGATATTGATCTTGTGCCTAAGCTTGAGCTTGTTGATCAACTTGTGTAGCTTGGGCATCTTGTGTGTCTTGGGTAGATTATGTAGCTTGTACAACTTACGTAGCTTGTGTTGCTTGTGTAGCTTGGGTGGCTTGTTGTTGTTGCAATAAAGCTTTGGCTTGGGTGACTTGCTATGCTTGTTGCATGAATTGTTGTGTTTGTACTTGTTGGGTGGCTAGCTGTACAACTTGTGTAGCTTGTTGATTTTGAGATTGTTGAAGTACCTTTTGATAGGCTTGTTGGGCAGCTTGCAGTGTGATATTATATTGATTTTCCATGTTTTCTTTTGGTGGTGGAGGTGGAGGATTTAGAATGGTGTGAGATGTTGTGATGAGAGTTTTTTGAGGTGGTTGTTGAGGTTCTGTTGGATTGATGATAGGGGGTTGTGTGATAGATGGTGTAGTTGTTATGCTAGGTCCTTGGGAGACCACATTTATAGATGGCACAACCATTGATTATGTTGTTTGGATTGGTGCCACCTAGTGTTGTGATATCAGTGGCATGATCGAAGGATTTGGTATGTTGATTTGATTCATGGTTGGAGGATTGCTTTGATTTGATTGATTGAGGATTGATAAAGGGGGTTTCCCTAAACTAAGGACTCGTGTGGATGTTAATGGTATTGGGAGAAATGGGGGGAAGATGGGTGGTGTGTTTCCTTGAGAAAGCGATGATGAGGGATCAAAGATTCCCCCTCTTCCAAATAGCCCCCCTTGTCCTTGTGAAGTCATGGAGAGAGAGATTTGTGTGTTAAGGGAATATTTCGATGTTGTGGAGGTGGATGGATTATTGGTGTCATGAAAGACAAGCTAAATGTATGGGTGTTTCAGATCTTGAGGAACAGATTGACCCAAGATGGTGTTTGCATCCAATTCTTGGTTATTTGCAAGGGGATGAGTTTGAAGAGCATGAAGCAATGAACTCCCCTTGGAAACTATGGGTTGAATTAGAGCATGAGATGAGATTGGTTGTGGGATGGGTTGAATGATGCTTTGGAAGCAAAGTGTGAACGAGACTGGTGGCATAATCCCAAGAGGTTTCTCCACAATACTGCTTATATCATAGTCAAAAGGGAGTTTATCCCCCTCTTTAGCAAATTCCTACATGTATTGTGAAGGATTAAGTCTCATCATTGTGTTGACAATTTTGTGACTTTTAGGGTTTTGGACCATTTCTATGATTTCATCTTGAGTCATTCCTATGACATTATCAGTGATATCCTCCACTTGGAAACCTCCCTCTTGAAGATCTTGTGGAAATTGAGGAAGGTTGAGTGAGGGATTGTTAGATCCAATGGGGTTGATTTCAAGTGTAGTTTGACTCAAGTCACTTGAAGTGTATGTTTCTTTGTTTGTTTCCATGTTCTTCTTGTGTTGAGATCTAGTTTGGACCATAAAATAAGGATCAATTTTTAGGAATATGGGAGGTGAACCTCTAACTCCTTATATTGGTCTAAAATTTAGGTATAAAAAGGAAAGTATAAGATGTTAAGGATCAAAGGGTTGTGATGAGATAATGAAAGATGAATGAAGTGAATGATTGAACTCTTAAGAAACCTTGAAGGAGATAGTAGACCTTAGGACTTTTGGATTTTTGATTTATGGATTTGATTTTTTTTTAATTTTGATTTGATTTGGATTTGATAACGAACTCATAAAATCCAAGAGGTTAGATGTTGTCTTGGAATAAAATTGTCCACAAGGTGATAAATTAACTAAGGGTATGAAGATGGATACATCCACACACACTTAGTCAAACAAGATGATTTTGATTTAAAGGATTTGCCAAAAGTCTAGTATGAAGGATTTTTCCAAGATTTCTAAGAGTTGTTTGTGAGATGGGTTTGAATGATGTTTTGAAATGGATGAAAGGGTTGATTTTGATCCTAAGTGAACTTAGAGAGACTTTTGTTTACAAGACCTGGGTATTGAAGAACATGGTATACTTCCAAGAACTTGCTTTAACCCTACAAAGTGAGATACTCAAAACGTTGAAAAAGACTTGGATTTTGACAATAATAAAATGAGTACAAGTTGGGATTTTCCTTTGAAGCATGTTTGTAAAAATTATAAACCAATCTTTCTCTAACTGTATAAAGCATAGAATGATGTTTCTTGAGGTTTCTTGGACTAAGTTGTTTGTTTTGATTGATGGACTTTGGTTTTGGAACTTTGATCTTGGGGGAAATCATCTTAGAAAACACAGATGTGAGGCTCAATTTGTCTGTTATCTTTGCTTAATGAGTCCCTTTTACCACACACACTTTCTTGCTTATCTCTTGAGCTAAATGTCTATCTTAATTTACTTTCATCCCACAAAGTCCATTATGTGGAAATCAAGAGAATCAAGGCAATAGTTCCCTAATGTTGACTTTAGAGAGAAAATTAAGATATAAACCCAAATAATTAGAATCCTCTAAGGATAAAATCCCTAGGGACAAGCCGTAGCACTTGGATTTTTTAAAAGGTATTTTCTTCTTCTAAAGGTTTGAAATTTGATGTCCTTGTTGAATGTTTATTTTCAAGATTTTGGATCCAAACAATATGTTTAACTGACTCAAGATTGCATAATCCTAGGATGGAAAAGAAAATATTTGTTGAATTCCCACTTGGATAAATCTAGCTATGCTTATTCAGAGTAGATGAATAGAAGCTTGACCACTCTAGCTCCCCTCCATGGAACTCACTTCTACGAGGTCAGCCAAGATTCAATTCTCATGAATCTCCCATGACTAACTTTTCATCTCTAAAAAGAATCGTAGGTATGTGGGATGGCTCTGGAGGTCCAACCTCCTGATGCCAACAAATATTGGGATTTTGGATTCTAAACAAAGGTTCGTAGTAAGGGCATCCAGTTTAGGGGGTGCAATGATAAAATCCTTGTGAGAGATCTCCCAACCCTTAGAACAAGGGCTTTACGCATCATAAAGACATTGGGGGAGAGTTATCATGAACCTCTTCCCATTGTTTATGATTTTCATCATAACCACAAATTTATATAGCAGTTTAGAAGACCTTAGCTTATGCTTGTTATCGCTTGGGTCATTCCCTTAGGGTGAGTACTTTTTCCCACCAAGGAATGCCCTCTAAAGGTAAACAAAATCGAGTAAGTACATCTATAGTTTGATCAATCTTTGTTTGTGTGAACAAAGAGAGAATAAACACAATATACTTAACTCACACTAGCAAGATTTGTTCAATTTGTAAGAGCCCAAATTGAAGTGTGTAGGTAATCTTTTAGACAACCTAATATCACCAAAATACTTTTGATTCTCAAGATCGTTGTCAAGTGCAAGAGAAGTGCATAAGCCTTTAAATGATATTAGTTTGTAAAAAAGATTATAAAACAAGAAAGACACATGTTCATTTTAGACTTCAAAAGCAGTAATGGGTTATTTTTTATAGCACCAATATTAAGTGTTTGGAGTTATTTGTTCAATTCTTAAAACCCCAAACCAAATCTAGTGAGTTTATAATGTTCTTTTTAACCCTTTGATTATTCTTTTTAAAACCTAAACAAAATGTATTTGAGTCCTAAAACTGAAGATAACAATATCCTAAAGATGGGATTATAAATGCAACCAAAGTGTTTAAAAACACTTGTTGCAACCATGAGATAATGTCATAGGAAATCTTCCAGTTGTTTCCTCCTTCCCTTCTTGATCACCTCAACCTACAAAAGCTAGTCAATCTATATAAAACAGAGCCACAAAATAGGTTAAAAGTTCAAGGTGATCAAAAACAAAAAGCACATGTTAAAAAAACTTGAAAATTGACATTTTACCCCAACCCAGTGTTGCAATCAAAGAATGTGTCATTGTTTAAAGATTCAATGTCACTCCAGTGAAGTGAGCGTTGCTCTGTGGAGAAACAGAGACTGCGATTGCATCGATATTTTACTCAAGCATCGCCCTTTGGAGTTTGACTAATCTAGCCGTCAGGAGAATCATTACAGCATCACTTTTTGGAGCAGAGGCAACATTGCTATATAGCAACACTAGACTGATAGCATTGTTGTTTGTCCTTCTCAGCATCGTTGTTTCCTGAAAGCACAAATTTTTTTAAAAATAATAGTGAAATTGACCCAAAAAATGTGTTAATTTTGAAAGATAAACCCTCCCTCTAGTGCCAAAATGTGAATGCTTGGTGTAGACCTTCACTAACATGAACAAACAATCAAACATTAGTCATTAAACAAGTCATAAAATAGCATTCCCCATGAAATTTATTCAAACACAATGAACAAGAAAGTAAAGTAAAATATCCAAAGAAAGTCAATGAAATCTTATTCAAATTTCTCAAACCAACATCCCGTGGGGGAATTGGTGCTTCTTTGATGTGGAAAGAATCCCTTTCCCAGTTCCTCGATAAACTTGATGATGATTGATTGATCCTTGATGAAAATTGTCAATAACCTAGCTATGGATGATGAAATCTATGAAAACTTGGATGAAAATGTGGATGAACTTGCTCAAATCTATAGATAGTAACCTTGCATGAAGTTGTGGATCCCAAATCAATAGAGAAGTCCTCTATTTATAGGAAATAAGGATGGAGGAATGAGAAATAGGAAGAATGTGGGATTAAACTTGAACCAATGGCATTGTGCCACTAGAAAACATGCTAATGAAGGAGAGTGGAGCACATTTTGAACAATGTGCATGTTAAATGCATCTAGGTGGAATTTGAAATTCAAAAGATGGCTTGTGCAAGAAGAGTTGCAAGAGGAGTTAATGCCAAGTTGGCTCAAGAAAGGGACATGTAAGAGCCTTCAATGCCATGTTAGACAACAAAGTCCTTTTGGGAGGGAGACTTCAAATTGGAGGAATATTCCAAGAATATGCCACATTTGAATGAAAATAGAGGAATTAATAAATCAACTAAATTGATTTACATATGCAAGTTGCAAAAGCTAGAGGAATGGAGGAATAGTGTTAGGAGTTAATTAGGATTAAATTAACTTAGGTGGAATTA
Source organism: Sequoia sempervirens (assembly GCA_007258455.2). Lineage (NCBI taxonomy): Eukaryota > Viridiplantae > Streptophyta > Pinopsida > Cupressales > Cupressaceae > Sequoia > Sequoia sempervirens. The sequence goes on along the minus strand of VDFB02270651.1, from coordinate 207,844,634 downwards.
ATTGATATGACATTTGATTTAGATATTTCAATTTATTTAAATAAAATGAGAGGATATTTTGGGGGTTAATAATTTAACTAAATAAATTTTATTTATTCAATTAAATGAAGAACATTAGATTTAATCAAATAAAGTTAATTTATTTAATTAAGGGAGATGACTTTAGGATTTAAGTAAATAAACTTGATTTATTTAATTAAAGGAGGAACGTTAGGATTTAATTAAATAAAATGATTTATTTAATTAAAAGAAGAACATTAGATTTAATCAAATAAAGTTGATTTATTTAATTAAAGGAGGAATCTTGATGAATTAATTAAATAAGGATTATTAAATTAATTGGTTAGTAAAGAAGTGATTAAGGAAGAATTGGTGTTAGTGAATCAAAATCGAGTGCACGATATCAATCAGGATAATTTGAATTTCTATAGTTTCTTTTAGGTTGATTGGAGTGTTTGTTATTTTGTTATCATAAAAGGTGATGCAGTCAAGGTAGGACAATCCAATTAAGGACTGTCTAGCCTTGTAGCCAAAGTTACTAACTCCATGATCACAATAGATATGCAACAAAAATTAACAACTAATCCACAAAAAGATCAAAGACATTCATGAAAACCAGACACAAGATATATCTCAGGAAAACCCTAACAGGGAAAAACTCAACCTTCAAAGCTCATTCCTAATTATATTAAATTTCAAAAAACATTACATATGCCTCTCAGGTTTAACAGATGCTAGGCCACAGCCCAGGGATTACAAATAACTTAAATGATAAAAATATTCATCATCTCCTTTGGCTCTGCTCCACACTCCTTCTCTGAGATCCTTTTGGATCAAAATACTTTATCATCATGCTTCATACTTCACACTATCAAGCAACTTACTGATCCATCTCCCCTCTGTCACCTGTAACAAATCCTCTCTTCTATTTATATCATCTATAAGTCTTTTAACCCTTAACAAGTTGGCCCAAACACAATGGCTAGTAAGATAACATGCAAAATCAAATAGGTCAGCCTTAAACAATAAAATAATTACAATGTGAACCAACCAATGTCGGCCACAACAAAGCAAGGACCTAAAACAACCTCCTTTAACACAAAACACCTTCAAAATTTATTCCTCGAAGATCCACAACACACTACAAACACCCTATCAGCCAAGAACAAGGAAACATGAACTCACAAAAGAAAACCACCAATCGCGAGCACAATTATCAATGTGGACCAACAACATGTGATCTAGAAACATCCACGAGCATCATGAATCACCACTGAAACATCTGCAACAACTTAGATTACTAGGATCACATCATCTTCCTTTAGGAACACCAACTAGAACAACTGAATGACTATCAGAACTCAGATACCCATAACTTGATCCAATCTTCATGCAGATCTCTATAAACTTAACATGGAAACACTAGACACACTCGACAACCAACCCTTTAATCCACAACCTGTGATCATCCACTTACTAATCTAGCCAACATACGAAACTTCATTGCATCATTTCAATGACAACCCTACCACTTCACTGTCAACTACCCCAATTTTTTGAATGCTTCTGAATGCCCCTGCATCAGACTCTTAGGGTTATTTTAAAAGTGAGCCTCTTCACTTTGATATGTAATTTCTTGAATTGGTTTGGTGATCTATCCACAGGTACTTGCAACTGCCTCAAGGTCAGTGTTCTGTGCAAGTCCACCTTGCAAACTGCCTCAATTTATCATCTGAATTGGTTTGGTGATTTGTCCACAGGTACTTGCAACTGCCTCAAACTTGACATTCTATTCAAGTCCACCCTACAAACTATCTCAATTTATCCTCTAAATTTGGGTCGGCATTCTACTTGCAGGCCTTGCACTGCCTCAGTGGTCAGTGGTATGAGCAAGTCCACCCTGCAAGTTGCCTCTGGTTCTTCATCTTGTCATGGTCAACATTTGATGATCTACTTGCAAGCCCTATACTACCTCACTGGTCAGTGGTCTTAGCAAGCCTTCTCTGCAAGTTTCCTCAAGATCAATGCTTCACCTTCTTCTGGTTCCACTATGAAATCTGATACCTCCAAAGGTTCCCCTTCCTCTACATAAACTAATTTTGTATCAACAATCTCTTCTTCATCTGTACAAACTATCTTTGCATCCTCTACTACTTCTCTTTCATTAGATGCTTTGGTATTAGGTTCTTGATGATGCTCAATGGTTGATTCTTTTATCCTTCAAACTATCCCTTTCACATATTAGGGTTTCATTTTTCTTCTTCATCCTCTTCCCGATCTTCCCCATTGAAACAAATCAGATAAGCAACCAAATTCAAATGCTTACTCAAATATTTCTTGCCTCGATCTTTCTTCTATGAAGACACTTATTACTTCTAGGGCTTCACACTTCTTTCAAGACTGTTTTCTTTCCCAAAAAATTCACAACTACCTAATAGACTTACAACCAGCTCTGATACCATATGATGTAGTCAAGGTAGGAGGATCCAATTAAGGACTGTCAACCTTGTAGCCTAAGTTACTAACTCCATGATCACAATAGATATGCAACATAAATTAACAACTAATCCATAGAAAGATCAAAGACATTCATGAACACTAGATACAAGATATATCCTGGGAAAAACCTAGCCTTCAAAGCTCACACTACTGAATTTGACACCATTTTTCGATAGCAGTTTGTCGGACAAGCGACAAAATGATGAAAATATTTTCATCGGTGTTTTTTCATTGAAAGGCTGATGACGAATTAAATGTCAACATAATGACATAGATTCATCGGTCATCGGCATCATAAAATGACTCAGATTTTTAGTAGAATATTGATGAAAACTTCATGTATCAGCCAACGAATAACACTAGAATTTTGTCACCATTTTGACAAAATGGGCAAGGAGTAGTGTCGAAACAACACCAGAAGTTCATTAGAATTTTGATGAAATGGGAAAGGAGTAGTGTCAAAATAACACCAAAATTTTGTTGCCATTTCAACGAAATGGGCAAGGAGTAGCGTTGAAATAACACTAGAGGTTCATCACCATTTTGATGAAATGGGAAAGAAGTAGCATCAAAACAACACCAAAATTTCATCAAAATTATGACAAAATGGGCAAGGAGTTACAACATAGCCTTTGTCATAGCTATAGCAACTTCGTTGGACCTTTTCAGAGATTCGTCAGTGGTTTTCATTGAAATTGAGACAAAATAATGCAATTTTTCAAAAAATAAAAAATCCATTGAAATGTACCATCGTGGAGACTAATAATTGATCATACATACAGACTGCAAGATGCATAGATGCATAGGAAAAGCATTACACTTGTGATGACTAATCATACATAGAGACTAGAAGATGCATAGAAAAAGCATTACACTTGAGAACAACCAAGGGCTAACAAGGGAAGGATTAAAGAAACATCTGGATTGAAGAGAAAATGTGTAGGGAAAATGTTGAGGAGTGTCAAGAGAAAAGAGCTTGTAGAACATATTTTTGACCTAATCAAGCTCTTGAACAACTTAAACAAAATTAAATACTAACACATACATGAGACATGTAATGAACTTCTAATATCTGCTATCTTTTTCATTAATGCAGAGGTAGGTAAAGGAGAAATAATTATAATTGTAACACTATTCATAGTCTAGTAAATTATGTTCATAATTTGTGTTCAATGGACCTTAGTTTTATCACTATACTTCCCATCTAATACCATATTTTAATCTAGGGTTCAACTATCTCAAATCTAAAGAAGAACCTTCAATTAACCATTTAAAGTACTATAAAATAAGGTAAGACTTTTACTTGAGAAAGATTGGGTACACTTGTATGATTAAAGTTCTCACAATCATCAGGATTTATTGGCACACAGACACAACCTGCAACATATGAAGTAATGGATGACTACAAGTTAGTGAAATGGTCCTTAATATGTGAGTGGTTTGCAAATTGATTGGCAGAAAATAAGGTTACAAATAGATCTACATGAAAAATTATGAGGACAATCTACTGTAATCATCAAAATAGATGAAAAGTGCAAAGGAAAGAGGTAAGCTACATCTCTAGAGGCTAAAAAAACACATGCAAGAAACATAAAAAAAAAGAACAAACTAGTTTTTGGATGAAAACAAAATGGTGCCTTCAGCAAGTGATTCATATGCTTTCACACCTGACACAGTACATTAAGAAGATTTTAGTCTTCCTCTGTGAAATTAACTACTTACAGAATAAACCTAGAAACCAATATTATATACCTCCATGTCCAGCCGAGGGTAGGTATAAGAGAAAAAAAATTCTTCAATGCAATGCCAAAAAATATCAATGTGTGTAGGTTTGTATTACTCAAAATATCATTTCACTACCTAAGCAAAAATACCAAAGTGATGTTTTAAATTTCAATCTTCACATAGGCTCCCTTATTGCTACACATGCATATACAAGCATTATTCGAGCTCTAAACTATACAAATATTAAGGATTTAATTAGCTATAAGATGGAAAGTTGTTGTTTAGACACAATCCATCATCTTTTACATATCTTTATTCACTCCTAGCGCTTCAGATAAATTTGTGTAAATGAGACAGAAATGTGAATCTTTTATGACAAAGAAAATTCTTAAAAGGAGGGGGGAGAGAGAAAAGGGTAGGGGGCAAGAGAATTCTTGAATGTATAGAAAAATATAACATTTTGATCATTATAACAATGAAACGAATCTTAAGTTTGAAGCATTAATATCATTTACTACATTTATGATCAAGAATGAATGTAAGTAGAGAAACTTTTGCATACCTACAGATGGTACAAAATTTCATGGTTAAGTCGAAGCCTCCCATCAACAACAAGATCCAAATATCCATGTATCTATCTCAATCAAGCATCTAAACCTTCAGAGCTGTCAATTTTTCCACTAACCTATTATGCACAAAAGTAAAATTTTAGAGTTATGTCATCACTAAAAATAGAAGAAATAGAGCTTTGAAACCAAATCCACACACAACACAATGTGGTATTCATACAAAGCCATACAAACAAACTAAACTCAAAACATTGGAATGGAAACAACTTCAAATTATGATGCAGCGCATGGGTTTAGGGTATAAAGAATCATTTTTCTACCACCATAGTGAAAATTTAGCACTATCTTTCATCTTTGCATATTAGTTTGATGCTACAAATGATGCATTTCTTATATTGAAAAGCGCATTACCTTATTGAGCTTCTCTTTGTTTCAAAAATAGTTTAATATTCTCTACTTAACAGGGCCAACCACATGATGGTGGAAGCTCATTTGGCCCCTCCCCTCCCCCCTCACATCACTCTCAATTCCTCATACCCAATCATATAACATTAATCATTCATTCATCCATTAATAACATATAACATTCATTCATTCATCTATTAATAACATATAACATTCATTCATTAACATATAATATTCATTAATTAACATATTCACATTCATTTATTAATATATAATATTCATTCTTTTAGTTTTTACATATTATCAAAAATATGGTTGTCATGATATGATTACAATCATTTTTTTTTTGTTTCTTTTTTAAAGCTACATAAAACTGAAGTGGAGTATCATTTTCTAAATCAATATATGTCCCCCCTTTAGTTTTCTACCCTCTTCTCATGATCTTAATATACGCCTAGTTGTCTACTCATGATGTGGATGCTGCTGCAAGGGGGGATCTGTTGCAATAAGAAATAAATGTTAAACTCATATGTTTTATTATTATTGTTACAAGTATTTCATTAATTAAAAGAACATTAGAGTGGTTCTCTTTACCTAATGGGTCCACATCATGTTCCTGAACTTTTGTTATAGACTCATACTCAACATGTTGAACACCCTCTAAATCTTGATCTACAGTTGAAACCCGAAAGGTTAAATTAATTAATACACCAATTGAAATTAATTATGTTTAAGAGAACATGAGAGTGGTCCTCTTTACCTGATGGGGCCACATCATATTTCTAATCTTCTCTAGCCTGATCATGTTCAACACATTGATCATGCTCTACATGCTCTAAAGTTGAAACACGAAAGGTTACATTAATTAACACACCAATTGCAATTAAATTTGTTTAAAAGAAGTTTAGAGTGGTCCTCTTTACCTAATGGGGCCACATCATATTCCTGATCTTCTCTAGCTTGATCATGCTCAACATGTTGATCACGCTCTACATGCTCTAAAGTACCAGGATGCACACCATGACCTTCATCTGCACGTTGTGCTCCACCCTCACTAGGCTGCATTCCAATGTCATGTGCAGTATTATCATTGCTTGAATGTTTAAAACAAATAGGCATGTAATTACTTTATGGTGGAAATTAATATTGAATAGATTGCACAAGTATTCAATTTTAAATAAACTTTATTGAGTTTATTTACTTGTGTGTCAGATGCAATGGAAGATTGTGTTTGCCCAGTCAAGACTCTTAGGTGTTTAGCCACGGCTCCATAACCTTGCTGGAAGGCAATCTTTAGGTCATGTTCTATGGGAACTTTGTTGAATTCAAAGCCCTACATTTTTTCATAAGATCATGAATTTTTCTTCTATGGTGTAATAAAACCAAATATTTTTTCAATTTATTATAATTTGGATGCAATATTTCATTTATTGACACTTACAATTTGTGCAGCTAATTTCATATAACCACCAGAGCCAAGTTTGTGTTGCCTATGCTTTTCTAGTCTTGCCTTTGTTGCTTTTGATGTGTCGGCCAGCCTATGAAAAGTTTGAAATACGTTAGATTATGTAAAAAGAAAGAGTAATTAGTATATAATTATATTGTTGATAGTATCACATACCTTCCTTGGCCCGGTGGTGTCTTTCCTTTTTTCTTTTCAACTTTCTCCTTTCCATCTAACACCAGGTCCTTCCACTCCCTCTCCAGAATCATGGGGGGATGCTCATACTTTTTGTTCTTCTCTAAATGTGACCTATATTGGTCCCTTGCATACTTTAGATAGGTACCAGCTTTCTTAAAGACCTTGGTTTGGTTGAATATTTTATCACCAAACATCACAACTAAATGGTTAATGAGCTCATCTTTTAAATCTTGATTTTGGGCATTCCACCATGTACGTATGGTGGGCCCGAAGAGCTACAATGTAATATCACTTAGATGTTTATAAAAAACATCATTTCTGCAAAATGATCATGGGATCAATAGTCTAAAAAGAGTGATCAATAAGTAAATTTCAATTGGATTATATATAATAATAATTAAAACATTTTAAAGTACAGGGACCTTCTCTATCTTTATGGGAACAAAATCCTCGGTCACCACAAGTGTGACCGGAAATGTTCTCGTACTAGTAATACGAGAAGATCCATGAAATGCTGCTAAAACATCAGTAGTACTAGTGGCCTCTGCATCCCCAGGTACATCTTTTGACACATGTTCTGGCATGTGTTCACTACCAGAGGGTGCATTAACGGATGCCTACATGGTATGTGTTGCTGACATTTCAAATGAAAATATAGGCACGGATGATGGGGTCAAATGATGTGATGTATGCATAGGAAGATCAGGATGGACACTTGTACCAACCCCTACTCCTCGGGTAGCACTTGCAATGCCCTGATCATGGCCAGGAGCATCATGAGGAGGAAAATAACCCTTCTAAAACAACACATATTTTAGTTCATGACATAAAAGAGTACAAAATATAAAACCATGAATGAACTTATGTTATAATTAAAGACCTCATGATAACTTACTTGCAAGTTTTGTAATCTCTCAGACAATATTTTAACCCTCTCTCTTATCTCATATGTTTGAGGCACTATGAACATCAACTTAACCATTTCTTCATTGCATTTTTTTTGCATCTTCTTTATCGTATCGAGAGGGTTTGTTGAATAAGCGATGTCATCATCACAAAATATTGACTGCACCTCACTATGGATACTCTCCTCTACTACTAGTGCCTTTCCTGGATCAGTTGATTGCAACAAGAATATTAAAAACATTATTGAAATTAACCCAATAAACTTATGAAAAAAACATAATAATAAAATATTTTGCTCGTATCTAATTTGTACAATTACAATGAGGTAAACCTGTTGGGTAGAAGCACCTGAATATACATCACGATCTATGCTCTAGGCCAGAGCCTTCTCCATATGATCAATGTCCCGCTGACAAAAATTAAATATAAAAAACATTACCGAAATAAACCAATAGACTTATGAAAAAAAACATAAGAATAAAATGGTATATTGGAGTCATTAATTGGAGGTTAGGTAAAATGGTACATAGTATGTACCACCCCCATAGTAACTATGTTTGTAACTAAGCGATTCAAATTGTAATCGATTAAACTCTTCCCCTATAGTTATTGATTTTATCGCACATATGAATACACGGTTTCCCTCATGCACCTCAAATATGCAATTGGGTTGTTTATTTGTTGACCAAGGTCATGTACTATTTATAAACCCTACAATATTCCTTGATGCTTTTGGCCTTCCGTCAATGTACATAGCCACTCCTTTATTTTGATCCTTATCTTTTAGTTGTATATAATTTGCTGGTAGTGCATACCTACGCATACTTCGTGTATATTGAACTAGTTGCATCCAATCTTTGTAAATGTAACAGGGTCTGACATACTCCATCATTTTAGTAACTTTGTCATAACAGACCTTTATACCATCAGCAATGAGCCCAAACCATGTAATGTGGTGGTGCTATCGCGATATAATCCTCTCATTGACACAAAAATCGGAGTGTTTGTGGAGGGAAGTTCCTTGGAGTACCATTGTTCCATAGATAAACGACACCTCAGGGCACCCTCGACATTTGCTATGCTCTCATCATCATAAGAACATGACCCCGCCATTGAAAAATTCCATGTGTTTACAAAATTTTCTAATCTTTTGACCTTTTGTTGATCTCCCTCTTTTAGACCTACTACATGTCTCGCTTTCCTCTTCTCTTACTGAATTTCCCTCGCTCAAGGAAGAAAGATCTGAAAAATACCTATTTGGTGGTACTTTCACTCATAGGATATTGGATGAATTTCTTTCATGGTGATGTGATCCCAAAGTGACACTATGGACAATCTATCACATTTCATTGCAATTTCACAGGTTATAAGGTAATCAAGTCTTGATAGATTGCAGAAGCTATTGTTACTACCATCCAAATGTGTCCTCACAAATCAAAACCTATTTAACGTTTTAACTCCCAAAATTTTGTAACAGGATGTTAAATGTGACTATAGGTCTGAGTTACAACCAAGACCTCAAATTTATTCTCTAAGTGTAATCAAAGACTTTTTGCTCTTGTTCAAGTAAATAAACTTGAAACACCATAAGTGGTTTATTGGACACCTACATGACTAAAAATAGCAGCAAATTTACATTTAATTTCCATATGTCTAAGTGGTTAATGGGGAGGGAGTGTGTACTAGACCTGGTTAAGTCATCATAAGTTTATGCTTTGGCAATACATTTTTTTAAAGTTATATTAAATCTTCCTATGTCTAATTGCTAGGAGATTTTTGGTATGTTTTAAGGTAGGATGATTGATGAAAGAGCCCAAAGACTAGCCTTTCTCCATGGTATCTAGGTACACATAGCAATGGTCTTCTCTTATACAATTGGACATGATTTAAAAAACTTAGCTAGGAATTATTCATTTAACCTAAGGTTTTCTCATAATGCCATAATTGGAAAAGTATGATCAAATTCTTTTATTATGAAGAATTGGTCTATGTTCCTTTAGTAATCACTATAAATGTTTGTAAGGATAAAATGACTAATTGCATCAGGTAGGAGAGAATCAACTTTGAGTTCTTCAAAGATTATATTCCTCTATTCATAATTTTTAAGGGTTGTGTGTGGAGGAGGTTATCCTTTCCACCAAAGAAGGGAGGGCCTTTCCTTGTATTCTTTATAATTTTCATTATTCTTTTTTTTTACACTTACATTTAAATACATACATATGCATTTACTGTTTTCATTTATTTCTAATGTAGTTTAATAGTTTGATAGATTTCATATTATATGTGTTGAAGACTTTAGAATTTTAATTACATTAATTTATGGATATGTTGTATCTATAACACTACAAAACCATATGCTCTTTGCATTTACGCTTGCATTTAGAAATACAAATTTATATACATAGATATAGATTTATTTAATGATAATTGCATTTATTGTTCCTAGGAAGCATCCAGTATTGCTTTTTACATTTACATTTAAAATACATATACATACATACATACTCCATGCATACATATATATATATGTATGTATATATATGTGATAACGTAATGTGTGTTATGTATATCATTTATATTCAGTGTTCAGAAACAACCCATTAGGTCTACACATGGATAAAAATTCATAAAATCAGATCTCCCATACATGTTTTGTTGAAACCTAGGCTTGAACCTCTCATTTCACATGCTTTTCTTCACAAAATTATTTAGGACAACAGCTATACCTTCTTTATTTCTCATCCTACACCATATTCATGCATCCTACAATTACAATAGTATCCATGGGGCCTCATACACAAGCTACAGTAATCACAAAAAGTGTAAGAGCCCCTTTATATCATGTTTGGACTACAAAGCCATCAAAAATAGGGCAACTCAGATTATGATTTGTTGGTGAGCTATATGGGCAAAATCATTAGCACCAAGTCATTCTTGGAGTCTTTTGAAAGAGAAGTGAATCAGGTGGTAGTTAAGTACAAACCTTATAGTGTCAAAGTGAATGAGCTGATCAATTTTGGTTGGCCAACTGATGAAGAGTACTAGAAATGGGTAAATGTATATTTAACTGAGGAAGAGTGAAAAGGAGTAGGCTACTAACGGTTGACAAATCAGCTATTGTAGTTACAATAGATTCCAGTTTTGGTTTTTGGTCATAGTCTAGGCACGAAATTCTTGAATTTTTTTGTTGCTGCATCAACCATTCTCAGCGGGCATGATCAACAAGAAGATTCTCTAGGGAGATTGTTGTAACATTTTTTTGGAATATCACAAGGCAGTCCAATTGGCTGGTGACACATGTGCTTTCTGGCTTGATGCTTGTTTTCTCCTCCTTTTTCTATAAGAAGGATTTCAAGGCAAAAAGTATGGGTTAGCAAGTTAGATATTTTTGGTCGAGTCTAGATGAAGTTGTAGAGAAAATTGTAAAGTCTAATGGTTTTAGGAAAAATGCATTTTAGGTTTTGAGTCATTCTATAGTAGGTTTTGAATTCATGTGGATTTGATGTTTTATGATAGTACTGGCATTTGAATTGATATGATTAATTCTAACTCATGTCTCTCCATTGTACAAGCATATCTAAATTTTGAATAAAATGATCAAGGGTTGTTTCATTCATCTCATTGTTGTGGTGTGTATGATTCTTGTTTTAGGTTTAATTCAAAGAATTAATTAAAATGCTTGAATGGGATTGTAGGTTGATATGTTCTTTATAAGGATTTGATAAGTAGTAGTGGGTTAGAATACATATTGATGAGATTGTAAAGCAATGTTATCAAGGATCTTATATGTTATGTGTTAAATCTATCATAAACCCTTAAA
>VDFB02270651.1:207337476-207832968 GCA_007258455.2 Sequoia sempervirens | reverse complement strand
CTCCATACTTAGTCAAATTTTATATCCATTAGAAGTGGAGTCAAAGAATAATTAGGAATGGGAAACAATTTTACATGGGCGGGATCGGGACCAGACGGGAACAAGACCAGAACCAAGATCAGAATGGAAACTAAACCTGAAACCAATCAATAGTTCCAAGTTCATCCCCCACTCCAGTTTCGCTTCCACCAAAGGGAAAGGGTGAAGATTAGAGTACACAATCATCGAAAGTGGGATCATTTTAGGAATGAACTCATATGCAAACACTTATGGGACGAGTTCATTCCCGGGTCTGCTTCCACCAGTTTACCATTCAAATGAAGCAATTTTTTAAAGATGCGGTTGCATGAGCTTAAGACTTTGGTCACATGGAATCATAAGGAAACTTCAAAATAAAGGGGCTTAACCTCAACCTTTAACAATATAAATACCAAATTTAAACTCTAGGGGCTTGATATTGTAAAGGTCGTCGCACAAACCCTAGTTTTTGTGACACGTCGACTCAGGTAATTAGGGTATCAAGAACCTGACATGAAAATCACTGAACCAAAATGGGAACAAGATCAAAGGGGTTGCCAAATAGATTTCAAAGTATTTAAAGCATAGAGGACCCCATTATATGAAACCCTAATTAGAAACTAGGGCATGGAAGAACAGACATGCCATGAAAATGACAACAGAAAGAAACAAACAAAAAGGAAAAAAAAGAAAAATAGAAAATAGAAAAGGACAAAATGAAACTAGAAATAAACAAGGGAATGAGTGAAGATCCATAGGAAAGGTCTTTTGAATGTGCAAGAACACCACAAACAAGAAAAATGAAAACGAATAGAACGGGATAGCAAAAACACCAACAAAATAGAAAAAACAACCCTACCTCGAAACACCAACAAAAAAAGGTTGAAACTAGATAAGAATCTACTCAACAATGTGCCTTCACAATCAAATCGTGCTCCTCTCAAAGTTACCTTGGCTCTGGTTCACTAAAATAACTTAGATAATAAAGATAATGAGCCAGGTAACCTTGATTTAGTTTTAAAAAAGAATTTCACACATGTGAGGAGGCTATAATTAATGCAATAAATGCGGTCGGTCGGGGGCGGAGGAAACACCATAAATGAATAATTAACTAATGTGGAAATCAAAGGTAGTGTGGATGTGGACACAGACGCAAAGCCAAAATAGAACAAAAAACTTTTACCAAGTCTCTTATCTAACTCCGAACCTGACTCTATTCCTACGGAAAGGACAGACAACAAAGGGAAATGAGGTAGAACGAGGACCAAAACCAGACCTGGAATTTTTACAAAGCTCCAAGTTCGGTTTCAATTCCAATTCCGCTCCAGACAAAGGAACAAGACACCGAGACAAGGACAAAAGAAATGATGGGAAGCAAGATCGAAATGAAAACTGGACCCAACCAAGACACCAATGAAGACAAAAGTACAAGGCAAGAGAGTAGGAGCAGGATTGGAACCAAAACAAAGTTCAAAAATTTTACAAAGTTCTAAGTTTAGTTCCATTTACGGTTCTGCTTCCACCAGACCAAAAAGAAACAAGGACTTAGGAGGAAAAAGAATAACTCCTAAGACCCAAAAAAAACACCATGGAAAAAACAAAAAGAAGGGGGACCCATTTTGATCCAAAACAAAATGGGGTGGTTATGCAAGGCATAACAAATGGCAAATCGACTAGGAAAATGGTTTACCCATTTTCAAGACACTGAAGAATTTAGACACCCAGAACCTCTAGTTCATGAACATGCTAACTCAAGTAGGATCAAATATATTGAGCAAGTTTGAGCTAGAATCTCATATGTAAATCAACATGAACTACTTTCAATCTAAGTGTGTGCATATATAGTGCATCTTTCTCATAAAAACTTTCTTTACCCCTGAACAACTATACCTAAGATTCAAGCTACATAGGTTGAGTCCTTAATCTATTGTGCAATGTGTGAACCTAGATCCTATACTTGCAAGAACACAATAAACCAACACATTATTAGATTGAAATGCAAGTTATAATATAGATTCATCAATAAATTCATTTGAATGCAAAAGAAAAGGAATGAGATGAAGAACGCAACAAATTTAAAACAAAAATATCAAATCCTATTATAAGACAATGCAAACTCTTAATCTCTTGAGGGAGTTGGTGCCAATTTGATGTGAAAATTGGCCCTTTCCCAACTCCAATGATGTGATGAAGATGATTGGTGATGAAGAGTGATCCACTTGATGAAGACCTCCACTATGCTTCAAGATAAAAATCTGCATAACCTAGCTAAGATTGGATGAAAATGGCTAATTTGAGTATAGTAAGTTTACTCAAGTTGTGGATGTTAGAATGAGGAATAAGACCTCTTATTTATAGAATGTTGAGATGGAAGAATGCCCAAAAGAGAGCAATGTGGGACTAAGAATCAACAAATGGCAAGGTGCCACTTGTCAACATGTGAATGGAGGAAGGTTGAGCACATTTTGATCAATGTGCAAGTTTGAATTTTGAATTTTATGAAGTGACATGTTTAGAGGGGATGAAAGATGAGAGTTAATGCCAAGTTTGACTTGTGTAAGAGACATGTAAGAGCTCTTAAATGCTTTGTTGGATGGACAAGTCATCTGGGAGGGAAAATTCAAATTGGGCGAATATTCCCTCAAAGATGTCATTTTGAATGAAAAGGAGGAATTAATAAATCAATTAAATTGATTTATGTGCACAAGTTGCAAAATCTAGAGAAACGAGGATTAGGATTAGCATTAATCATGGTTTGATTAATTTAAGATGATGATTAGGTGATTTTGACTTTTGACTTGATTTATGGATTAAAATAAATCAAAAGGAGATGGAAAATGATTTAGACTTAATTAAATAAGATTTGATTTATTTAATTAAAGAAGATGGTGTTAGCTTTAAATCAAATAAAGATTAATTTATTTAATTTAAATGAGATGACTTTAGAGATTAATTAAATAAAATGAATTATTTAATTAAAAGAAAGAGGGACTATAGGATTAAACAAAGTGATTTATTTAATTAATAGGAGATGATAGTGTCGAATAAAAAATGGTTTACACATTTAATTAAGAGATGAAATGTGATGAGTTTAATTAAATAGAGATTATTTAATTAAATGATTAGAGAGATGATTTAGGATGAATTATTGTTAGTAAGATCATAATCAGGTGCATGTACATTTTACATGTCTACATTTTACCCCTCTTTGAAGGAATGTAATTGTTGCGTTGGTTCAAAGAATAACTTTGCCATGATCAAAAGTAAAAAATTCTCTTATTTTTTTTGGATGCCCCACTGTTGCCCTGGCGAAAAGAAATACGCTGGTATACTTCCCCCTTGAGAGATCGGGTGAAGAGGTTTGATTTGAGGGTCAATCTCTCAACAAAGAGGTTCAAGATCAGTTCAACTCAAATATTTGATGTAGATAGAATTAATGATGTAAACAGTCATCAACCATAGCCTCATGCCTATTTTTATTTATTACACCCACTTGATCTTGACTTGTACCATGACAGTTACATTATATAAAGGAGATGAATATGATGTTTATATGTAATGGATGATATGATGATATATGGATGCACATGATATGATATGATGATGCTTTTATGATTATGCGTATGGGTGATAGATGTGTGGTTTATGAAATTCTTAGAATAACCAATCTATATTATGCAATGATGGGGATGAATGCATGTTGTATGATTAATGCTTTCTATATGATATGATATGCATTATGCAGTATGCTAACAGTTTGTGGATGCAAGATGGATGCATTAGTGATGATTTATGATTAACTATCATGGTACCATGTTAGCACGAAAGGAAGTAAGAAGAAAATAAGATGATGACAAGAGACACCAAAAAGCCAACTTTATTAGAGATGGTGATAATGATGATGATGATGATGATAATGTTGATTTTCTTACCAAGGAGTTGGAATTTTAGAAGGGCCAATTACCTTATGTTTGATAACACACATAGGCACAATGCATCAAGGTATAAAGAACTAGGATGGCATTGTACCTAGTGCGATGGAATTTGACTCAAGAAATAGATAGGAGTATTCTTGTTCACACTTGACATACTGAAACCTTGCCAAGACATACCTAACAAAGCAAGTATTCACCAAGTTATATTACAAAAATGTCAAACAAGCATAGTAGACAAAAGATAATAATCGATGCCCCATTCCTTTATCTCTAAATCATTTTGATTAGACATCATCGAGAGGTCATTGGAGTGAGCACAATAAGATAAATCAAATAGAAAAGATCAAGTACACAAACAAGTCAATGTTCTTCATACCACTAGCCAAGGGGATGTGTTTTGTTTAGGATAAGTATCCAAAGTGATATTGAAAATGATGCCCATTGTCAGAATGATATATCCTAGGACATGCATTGTATAGGATGATGATGGTTTGACAAGTTGTTTGATAAGTTTCTGATATAAGGTTGACTGACATGTTTGAAAATGATCAGGATTTTGATTTTGCATTTAAAAGTTTGAAGTTTGCTTTTGATTTTACATTTGAAGCTTGCTTTTGTTGATTGTTGTACTTGTTTCTATTTGTTTTGCCAAAGGGTGAGTCACGATGATTGTTTATTATGGATGAGAGATTTTTGTGGGTGAAGAAATGGGATGAATGGATTTTTCAAATATTTGGGATGTTTTTGATGTTTTGGAAAAATATTTTGAGGCTATTTTGGCATTTCAAGATTTTACAAATGTTTTGATTTTTGATTTTTGAATGTTTTGGGGTTTCACGAAAGTTTATGAATGTTTTGGATTTTGTGTCGGGGGCTGATCAAAGATTAGCCTGCCTCGTTAAAGCTTAGAGGGCGTAGTTCAGTTTCATGCTTTTGATGTTTTCTAACTTTTATATGAGTGTTTTAGTTTTTTTGATGTTTTGGTGTTTTAGATTTTAGCATGATTTTGACAATTTGGATATGGATGTGTGTGGCTTGATATCAGTGTTTCTTTTAGATTTTGTTGAAAGCTAGCTAAAGGTTCATTGATGATGATAACATTGTTGAGGATATACAACAATGCAAGGATAGTGTTAAGCAACACAAGGATTAGGATGGATATCCCAAGATGATGAGGGATTGATGATGATAACATTGTTGAGGATACACAACAATGCAAGGATAGTGTTAAACTACACAAGGATTGGGAAGGATATCCTGAGATGATGATGGATTGATTGGATTTGTTTGATCAAGATTGATGAAGCTTGGTTTGGAAAAAAAGTTGGTTTTGGATAATTTGATGTGATGTTGACACACAAATTAGATGTGATCGACATTGATTGTTTGGATCGATGTTAAATGGAAGATAAAAATTGATAAGGAACATCTTCTCATCAAAATGTGCCATGGGCTAGTGATTTGTATTTTTTTGCTCATAACTAGTTTGACCAATTTGATTTTATGTTTGCCAATGTTCAGATCACCACATAAGTTGGAGGATATAGAGCAAAGATTTATTCATTAAGCAAGATCTAAATATCTTCCCCCAATTTTTAGCAATGTATGGAATGTTATGGATAGAAGCTTGGATAGTTGTATGGATGGATGGATATGGTAAGCACGCAAAGGATGCCAAGATTTATCTTGCGATAAGATAAGGTGTTCAGATAAAGAATACTCATTGGATAATGCTTCATGGCTCAAATAATACTGGGTAGGATAGGATCAATGAAAATGACCCATGTCAAGATGTTTACCATAAGTAAGTGTAAAGTGTGCCCCAAACTTTCATCAAGATCAAGATAACTTGGATGATGGATGCAGATGGATGAAAATGGATTGGATAAATGGTTCATAGATGAATGGATTTATTATGGCTGAGATGGATGGAATGCTAGATTTATTTATGGATGGGATGAGATGCTTTCATGAAATAGCACAGATTCTCAATTCCACACATAATGCGTTTACTAGGTTTTCATCATAATTACTGTCAAAGCATTTGCCCATGCATTTTTCACTAGAAGGGACATATTTTTATCTTTACTGTTTTCATGATTTTTTTTTTTTGATTTTCACATTTTTTTTATTTTTTTGGTTTTTCTATGAAATATTTTAAACTCATGTTGAACCATTTGGCGGTGTTGATGTAGATTCTTTTGTCATGATGTGCCATTGATAGCTTGCTTGAAGAAGTTTCTTTGCTAAGATATGTACACTTGAATACAAATTTTGAGATTCTCGATCTACTTTGTCGATACTGGAGTTAACTCTGTCTTTGTGTGAACATCGTGATAGAGTGCCTTTTGAATCCTTATGATGAAGGGTCATTGCCAATACATAGTCAATGTAAGAACTAGATATCATGCATGGAGGTATGGATGGAGTGTGTTTAAGAATAAAAGATGGATTTTTTGATAGTTTAGAACATTTGACTCTCCAAAATTGGAAAGATGAGCAATGATGGGTGGATACGAAAGTGTGTGTAGAATTAGGACCAACTGCTTGATATACTTTGTACGTCACTTGAGAAGCCTACTTTTTCTTTTTTGGACATCTTTGATGGATACTTTTACCTTTTTTATTTTTCCCCATAGTTTCTTTGACTGATGGAGTTTGATAGGGATGATCTTTCTTTGTATTTTTTGGTATCCATTTGTATTTGATTTTTCCTCCATGCTTCACAAATTCTTTTCCTTTGATAACATTCTTTGTGCTTTGATTCAAATATTTCTTTTGATGTTGGTCCCAATTCATGGATGGGGTGATGGGTCGATGAAGATTTAAATCGGGCATGGTAATGTGATAAATTTCATGTAGATGCCAATCCTATGTTGATGTTCTTGTCAGATGTAAATTATTCTGACAGGCAATGCCAGTGTCCAGTTGAATATGGTAAATCTTGATAGTTGTTGATAGTCTTCTGATGTCAAGATGCTCAAAAGGGAATTATGCTCTTGAAGTATGGTGAGTTGGTCATCAAATGAAGTGGAAACATCTTCCATGTACCCATTGATGGATAGGTCTTGATCATGTGATCGTTGACTTGGATTGATGCATGGAGTCGTTAACATTTTGCTGGTATTTTGAACAACATTTGCATGTTGGGCTTGGTATTGGGCATCAGCTTGCGCTTGTGCTTGAGCCTAGACTTGTGCTTGTTGGGCAGCTTGTACAATCTGTGTAGCTTGTGCAGCTTGTGTACCTTGTTGTTGTTGAAATAAGGCTTGGGTTTGTGCAGCCTATTGTGCTTGTTGTGCTTGTAGTGTGGCTTGGGCAACTTGAGCAGCTTGGAAAGCTTGCTGAGCAGCTAGTTGTGCATCTTGTCAGTTTTGGAGTGCTTTCTGATAAGCAGCTTGTTGAGCGGCTTGCAATGTAATGTTGTATTGGTTTGATGTGTTTGGATTGGGTGGTGGTGGTGGCAGAGGTGGGTTTGGAATGGTGCTTGTTGTGGTGATGAGAGGAACTGCCATCTTGATGATTGGGATATGAGTGGTGGATGGTGTGATTGATATGCTTGGTCCTTATGAGACCATGTTTTGAGGTGTTTAGGGGATGATGATGTGATGGTAATGGATTGCTTTATCGGGATGGTTTCCATCTATTGTTGTGATGTCGATGACAAGATGGGGGGATTTGGCATGATGCTTTGATTGATGATCAGAGGGTTGATTTTATTTTGTTGATTGATGTTTGGTAAAGGGGAAAACCATAAACCGAGAGGTGGTGTGGATATTGATGGCAATGGTGGAAGTGGTGGAAAAGTGAGTGGCATACTCCCTTGAGGAAGTGATGAAGACGTAGGGTCAAAGATGCCCCCTGGTCCAAATAAGTCACCCTCTCCTTGCGAGGTCATAGGGAGAGAGGTTTGAGGTGTTGCATGAAATGATGATGATGGGTCATTTGGATCATGAAAGGTGAGGGGGACATATGGGTGTGATGGATTTTAAACAACATTCATGTGATTTGCAAACATATCTATCCAAAAGTTTACCAAGTGTGGATTCAAAATTTTCGTGCTTGGTAAAATTGTACTTGGAATATTCACATTTGGCATGTATGGATTTGGTGGGATAAGGTTGTTCATTTGTGGAAGACTCATGCATTGGGTGTTTGGTTGATAGATTTGTAGGTTTGGACTTGGATTTAAATCTACCATCGGGAAAGGTTTTCCAAAATTTTGACTGGGAATACTCACATTTTTTGTACCATTAAGGTTTGTAGGAGATAGTGATCCCATGTATGGATTGTATAAATGTGAGTTTTGATAACTAAGTGTAACATCTAGAAAATGCAGAAGACAAGATTCAAAGCAAACATGCAATGCAATCTAAGATGTCTAATGAAAAATAATGCTAAGCAACAAAGAACAAAGGAAAGTCAAAAACATAAATAAAACTTGAACAATCTCACCAAATTTGTACATATTTCCACAATTCATCTTGATTTCCCTTCTCCATTTTGCTATTATAGTATAATTGCCCTCAAATTTTCAAAGGTTCATGCAAGTATAACCTATGATAATGATTTAGCAAAACATCGAAGATTCAAGATAGGTGCTCCAAAAATTCATAAGATTTTGAGAGAGATTGGAATGATGAAGACCAGATCCATTTATAGAAAATTGATTATTCGAACGAAAAGCTAGGATTGAAAGATCAAAGGATGGTTAAGATTGACTGATTAGTCATGCATTCTAATAATTGTTAGTAATGACATGAGTGATATAAATTAGAAATAGAATTAAAGATTAAATAAATGATTTAATCTTCTAAGTTTCAGCATTAGAAAATAGAAAATTATCTTTACACTTAACAAAAGATAAAGATGGATTAAAGCAACTCTTGTTAGAATGCATGCACAAAAGGTTTAGTTAATTAAATAAGAATATTTAATTAATATGCATATGCCTTAATTAGGAAGGTTAGCGGATGATTGAATGATTTGACAAAGTGCACGAAAGCCATTAGGATGTTAGAAATCCTGAGTTAACTAAGCGATTTAAATAGATGTGAAGTCGAGTAAGAGTGAATACTTAGATAACTTACACAATTATCTAAATATAGAGGAATGGGTTAAAATAGAATTTATGAATTAAATAATTCATTTAATTCAAGACTTGATATTTGAAGAATAATTAAATAAACATGATTTATTTAATTAAATGATGAAGGGGTTTAAATGAATAATTAAATAAATAAAATAATTTATTTAATTATAGTTGAAATATGATAAAGTTAAATTAAATAGGAATTTATTTAATTTGACAAGAAGGATGAAGTTAATTAGTAACATAATTAAATAAAAAGCGTTTATTTAATTAATCAGATGGAATAAAGAAAAGTGTGAATTAATTAAATAATTAAGATTATTTAGTTAATAGAAGAAATGAAGACTTTAGAGAATAATTAAATAATTGACATTATTTAATCATGACCATGGAAGAATCACAATTATGAAGAATATTGAAATTAGAGGCTTAACCGATTTTGGTGTCTACATTTGCCTCTCTTTGATACAATGTCATTTCAACATTGTGTCAAAAAAATTGATAAGAAATATACCCCAGTAATGCCCCAGTGTAAAATAGGTGAAGGTATGCCCCCTTGGGAGAATTGACAAATTTTTGAAATTTTTTTAAAAAAATTGGAAATAATCCCGAGTAGTCCATTAGATTACCAGAAATGCAGTGGAAGTTAATGTGGCTAGTAGAAAAGAATGCCACCAAAACCCTAGGTATAAATAGAAATTGGGGTAAAAACCAAGTTATTTTCACCCACCTAGCTTTGAGAATTGAGATTTTGCTCTGCACCCATAGCAACGATGTCTCTTATTCCGAACACCCATCATCGAGCATACAGGATCTGGACCTTTAGGCATCCAGCCGACGCGGACCCCCCGGTATGTATCCTAAACTTGAATGTTGAAAATTTTAATTTGCATGTGTTTTTATGCATTTAATTTGAATTTTAGTTATGTGTCATTTTATTAAAATGGTGCATGTGAGTGTGCAAATGATGCATTTTTATGTGGATCAACACATGTGTAAGATCACGTAGATAGGTAGTGTAGATTTTGTGTGGCTCAACGCATTTGTGGTTTACTTCAATGCATTTGATAAATAGCATCGCATATGCATTTAAAATAGCCTCATTTGCATTTATTTCAACACATTTGCATTTGATAGGTAATTGTTCATAGACATATGTTTTATTATGCGTGCATATGCATTTTAGAGTTACACATTTGAAAAATAGTGATGCATATGTGTATTCAAATGACGCATTTGATTTTCCTGCAACGCATATGTAAAATAATGATGCATGTGCAAAAGAATGCCGCATTTGCAAAATAATGACACGTTTGAATAGTAGTTAATTTAGTCATTTTGCACTAGGATAGATGTTTAATGCTGACATGAGGCATGTATAATGCCATTTGTAGGTTGTGTTAGACACTATATATACACGAGAGTCAAGACCAATGACTTTTTTCTTCAGAGACAACTTGCAGAGTGCAGAGTGACGATTCCTATGGCACCTAGGTTTTCTTCACATTATAGAGATGCCCCAGATTCGGGCAAACTAGGGTTTACTGACTGCCTTATGTGAGCAGTGGTAGTCAGAGATGTCTTCCTTTCACCTACCTACTGGAGAGGCTAGAGTTACTTTGGAGGATGTCTATAGGATCCTGAGATTACCTATCAAAGGCATGAGGGTGAGCTACGATACCTAGAGGGGTATTGTCGAGATGTGCCAATATTACCCACATGCTGATGTCAGGCAGTTAGGGCTGGATTATGAGATTAGATGGCGTGTATTAGCTCATAGGTATAGGAAGTTGGACTATCTATTATGCACACTGATAGGTGGGATAGTCCTTCCTGACCGTCGAGGTCATGGTTTTCCTATAGGTTGGGGGGAGATGCTAGTAGGGATACTAGAGTGACAAGTGGTATATGCTTGGGGTCCCTATTTGCTTGGGATGTTATATTTTCACTTGCATGATATAGCCTACTAAGAGGCTCAGTCCATGAGTTGTGGTACCACGCTCCTAATGGTATGGGCGTGGAAACACATTGTGATCTTTTAGCCACTAGTGACAGTAGATGTACAACATGGAGCTCCTTATGCCTTCTATTATGCGAGGGCAAACACTCAACACCACATAGGAGATATAGGATACTTTAGGCATGCCATAGATACTATGGTTTAGTTTACATGGAGACCATACCTGGGATGTGTAGAGTGGTCAGATGAGGATGAGCACTTGCTGTTTTGCTGATAGACATAGTACTTGATTAGGCAGATTGTTTCACATGTCCACATCATAGAGTGTCACTTGCCAGATCATGTCTTGTGACAATTCAGAGAGGTACAAGATGTGCCGAGAGGATGGACCGAGTTCATGAGGTCATCGTGAGAGATCCCCCTATGGGGTCCAGAGATTCTAGTAGCTATAGCTGAGCTAGACATTGATGCTATGCAAGCAGTTCCTTGAGGGTGGAGAGATGGTCTAGCAGACCTAGGTACCATAGAGGAGTATGATTAGTGATGGGTCATGCATAGGCCGATACCTCTTACGGATCCAAATCAGCCTACACCGGTAGAGCAGCGAGGGACAAGACCACGCGGTAGGCATGGAAAAGGCATAGGTTGGAGAGGCATAGGGGGTCATGGTGATGATGGAGATGATGGTGGAGGTGGTCGATGAGGTGGTAGGAGAGGGAGATGTGGACGGAGGGGACGAGGGCCACCATTGTCACCAATTCATGAGGAAGGATGAGGAGAGGAGGATGTGGCCATGTTGGATATTGGTAGAGGTGGGGAGGAGGCAGACATGGAGATTGGCAGAGAGGAGGAGCATCCTAGAGAGGAGGAGGTAGAGTGAGAGGAGGCAGAGATTGATGCCCTGTGCTGGCTAGGTGCTTATCAAGAGGAGGATAAGGAGGATGATGATCATGAGAGAGAGATTTGGGACAGGACTTTGGAGGAGTTGGATGAGGAGGAGGATGGTGTACCAAGGGCTAGAAAGGATGATATAGGGATATTTGATCTCGATACAGCTACATTATGTGCCCAGATTGCATCCTTGGACGAGTAGATGAGGGTCCTAATGTCCGAGAGAGATGTGTTATGGATGGAGAGGGATAGAGCCATCATGGACAGAGATCAGGCCATAGCTCAGAGAAAAGAGACTGAGTAGAGATTCACAGAGCTCGGAGGGTTATGTACTGGGCCAAAAACCACACTTTCTAGAGAGCTAGTCAGAGCCGGGGAGAGGGAGACTTACTATCATGATTTATATGAGGTAGAGGTTCCACTAGATAGACGGGCTCCCAGCTTCTCGCAGGCATGTAGCAGTAGGTCATAGACCAGGACCCACACTAGGATATTTAGCACAAAGGGTGTGGAGTAGCCACGTAGATTAGGTCCATATGACAGGCCTCACTCAGCTCACAAGTCATTGGGTTCCCGACATCATTCATTCATGCACTCTAGCCATGATAGCAGTGGCAATTCAAGATAGGGACACTTCTTGACATATATTGAGACATTGTATTATGATTATATAGCCTGCAGACTTCCATATTTATGTGATACATTATGATATTGTGATGTGACACTCTTGAAGGATATATATATGATTTTGGCAGCGATTCTCATGATATGCATTTCTATTTATTGATTATGCAGTTGTTTATGTATACATGTTATGTTTATATGATATTCCTTGTGATGGATGACCGTATGTAGTTTATGATGTGTTTATGCAGCTTATGATATGATCTTGATTCTATGTAATGATGTATGTATTAATATGTATGATGTCGATAAATGTTATGTATGCAATGTATAATGATGAGATGTAATATGATGTTATATGTACAATGCTTTCTACATGTGATGCTATATAGATGTAATGTAATGCTTGTATTTACATTTATGATGTACATAAATGCTGATGATATGTATTGTATGATGATGAATGTCTATTATGCCATGATTTGCTAGATATGATAAATTCCTATAACTATGTATTTTTCTAACATTTATGTGTATATGCAGGATGATTTATGATTTGTGTGTGTCACAAGACTCCATCATAATGCAAGAAGGAAGAATTGTTAGTGCAAAAAGAAAGATTGAGAAATGATAAAAGAAATGAAATGAATGTTAGTATTAGCAATCTTCAACATTTTGTTGTATCACAAAAGGTGTTGCACTTTATCATCATTGGGCGAGACTAATACAAATGGAGACAAACACCATGATATGACATAGATCAAGGTGTGCAAGGTCATCCACTTGCTTACAATAGATAGTCGCAGACAAGGATTTTCATTAATGCATACTAAGGGAACAAGTTGCCCCAGTCTTTTAGTCAAGACAAACCACAAATAGCAAAAAAAATAAAAGATAGGTCATGAGATGTCATCACTCCTCTAAATCCTTAATAGGACATCCTTGAGGAAACTAGCATCATGACTCAAAAATCAAATGTAAAAAGACAGTTGACAGACAACAGTCAAAGAAAACAAAATTTTGATACATTGTTGCTTCTCTAAATCCTTCATTAGACATCCTTGAGAAAGCCAGTAACATAATTCCAAGTCATCAAGTCAAATAAAATGATAAGATAAATAATCCATAAAGTCAAAAAGCCAGTAAAATATTTTCCAAAACTTGATCTATTTGTTTGATTCGTTTTGATTGATAGAAGAATTGATTGATAGAGCCCGATTTTAGGAGATACACATACCAGATAAGACTTTGAGCTTGGTTTCGATGTTATGACTATCTGTATAAGGCATGACAAAGCCTGGTTTTAGAAAGACATGTATCGTATAAGACATTGAATCAAAGCCATTGATGTGATAACCTGTGTAAGGCTATGTTTGATTGTTTGACAATGTCGATATGTAGGAAGGACTCATCTTGTATAAGGCATAGATTTTTTTGTTGATATCAATATTCAGAAAGGACTCATCCTAAATGTCACAAAGGTTAATTGTTTTGAAAATGTCTGTCTGCAGGAAGGACACATCCTATAGCAGACATTAGTTGATTTTTATTTATTTTTGTTTCATTTGGCAAGTTGTTTGATTTGACTTAGAGACATTGCTGACTTGTTCACCAGATTGATGCATGACATGATACGATGTGTGGAGAATTGACTGTGCATGACGACAAACCCTAAAGGACTGACCTAGTGTGGCCTCAGGGGCTCATCGATTGATGACCTTTCCTACGTTATACACACAGAGACCTCATAGTTCGATTTGACTTTGACTGAAAAGATTGACTACAAATAGAAGATGTGTGTGAAAGTGAATGTGATGAACCCTAATGGATTGACCTAGTGCAGCCTTGGGGGCTCATCAATTGATGGCCTTGCCTACGTTATACACACAAAGACCTCATAGTTCGACATGACCAATGACCTTGTCATATAGACATATGAATTGAATCGTGATTTTATATAGACTAACCTAAACGGACTAACCTAATGCCTCGGGGGAACATTGGAAAATGGACTTGCCTACGTCTAGTCGTAGAGGCAATGTAGTTCGACAAAGACTGACAAAATTGACTGACTCTAACTCTTTTTTTTGAATTTTTGACATGTTTTGATTTTTTTGTCTTTTTGAAGTTTTCTAATGTTTTTGTATTTTCTCAAGACTTTTTACGATGTTTGTGGATTTTTCTATGGTTTTACGTCTTCAACACAACCAATGGAAGAATCAATATGACACACATCAAGTGTTTTCCCCTAGTCGAGTATAAGACCAATTGATTATGAATAGGGTAAAATGGGGGATATGAAATGCACACGATGTCAATCGTTCCAAGTTATGGGAAAGACTACCACTTATTATGAATGGTATATACAAGCGATGGATATGACACATAAGGGATATGTACAAAGATAGGTAGTATGTATAGGGTAGTGGACTATGTATAGGGATAAGGACTATGTACATCGATAGGTAGTATGTACAGGGTAGGCTAGATTAGAATAATATTAGACAAAGGAGTAGAGTCAAGTACACATGGTGCTTGTTTGCTAGGTTTTCACCATGGTACCTATCCAAAGTGCCACCGAAGTGGTTTTCACTATTGGAAAAATTATTTGTCTTTACTACTTTTTGGATTATCTAATTTTTTTGGTGTTACCAAAATGCCTATTTTCCAGGTTTTCACCTTAGTAACGATTCTTTTGATTTTTTTGTATTTTTGCTAATTAAGACAAGGCTCTTAGAAGCTATGCGTAGAACTTATTTAGATGAAGACTATTGATTGGAGAGGACAATGGTTCCCCTTCAAGAGTAGAGATTTGATACGCTCCTGATCCAAAGGATTTTGTAACAATATAAGGTCCTAACTAGTTTGGTTCCAACTTTCCTGGCTTTTCCCTTTCTGCTTGATTCTTTGGATTCTCCATTAAAACTAGGTCACCAATGTCAAAGTTTTTGTTCAAGACCTTCCTGTTATAGCTATGACAAAGGAGATTCTGATATGCTTGGAGATGGTCTAGTGCCTTTTGTCTTCACTCATCTAGGAATTCTAGCTCATGGAGTCTCGACACTTGGTACTCTTCATCATCAATGTGGCCTTTCAAGGATACCCACAAGGAAGGAATCTCGACCTCAATAGGAAGAATAGCTTTAAAACAAAATACTAGTTAATAGGGAGTGGTGCCAGTGGGAGTACAAATACTTGTGCGATAAGCCCATAAGGTGGGATTAACTTGTAAATGCCAATTGTGGCCAGCATCATTGATAGTCTTTTTGATGATTCTAATGATTTTTTTTTTAGATGCCTTTGCTTGGCCATTACCTTGTGGGTAATAGGGAGTGGAAAAGTGATGTTGAGTATGAAATTCATCACAAAGATGGCAGACTTCTTGATTCTTAAATGGGCATCCATTATCTGTGATTATGGACTTAGGGACACCATACCGACAAATAATATAGTTTAGAATAAACTTAAAAATCTATGTGTCGGTAATGTATGTCATAGGAATGGCTTCAATCCACTTCATAAAGTACTCAGTGGCAGTGACAATGAATTTATGGCCATTAGATGATGTGGGGTGGATCTTACCTATGAGGTCGAGTCCCCATTGGGCGAAGGGCAATGGTGATGTTATAGAACGAAGCTCCTGTGCTGGTGCATGTATCAAGTCTCCATGAACTTGGCATTGATGATATTTCTTTACAAAGACATATGAGTCCTTTTCCATAGTAGGCCAATAATAACCCAGTCTCATAATCTTTTTGGCTAAGGTAGGACCACTAAAATGGGAACCACATATACCCTCATACACCCCTCATAAGGTCACTTGTGCTTCATTAGAATCGAGACATCTTAGTAGGGTATCATCTAAGGCACGTCTATATAGGGTGTCTCTGACGATGGTATATTTGGTTGACTTTCGAAGGAACATGTCCTACACTAGTTATTTGACAAGCCCGTGGGTATGATTTCTGCATGAAGGTAGTCATAGATTTATTTGTACCATGGGGAATCAGGACCAATAATGTCACACACCATTTCAGAATCTGGGACCAAAAGCTATTCTACCAAGAACTCAAACTTAGGCACGTTGTTAGGAATTTCTAGAAGTGATGCGATTGTAGCCATATCATCTGCTGCCCTATTTAAAACATGAGGTATTTGATGAAATTTGACCTTGTCAAAGTACTCCTTAAAGCTATTAGCCATGCATTTATATGGAGCAAGCTTCTCATCCTTAGTCTCATAATCATCATTTACCTATTTGATTACTAGTTAAGAATCGCCATATACTTGTAGGTTCTTAATTTTCCACTTGATTGCCATGCGTAACCCTATCACTAGAGCCTCATACTCTGCTATGTTGTTAGTACATGGGAATGTAATTCTGAATGATTTCAGGATGGAGTCACCCTGTGGTGTGATAAACAGTATTCCAACCCCTAAGCCATGATTTGTGTGTGAGCCATCAAAATACAATTTCCATGTTATGTTTGTGTCCATTGTAAATATAAACTCATTAGGAAATTCTACAACTAATGGATGATCTTCTTGCATAGGTGCGACAGCTAACTGATCAACAATGACTTGTCCTTTAATAGCCTTTCTTTCTACATATTGGATATCATACTCACTAAGTATCATAACCCATTTGGCTAGTCACCTTATTAATGCTGCCTTGCTTAGAAGATATTTTAGAGGATCTATTTTGGCAATCAGCATTGTTTGATGGTTTAGCATAAAGTACCTTATTTTTTGGGTAGCAAATACTACTGCAAGATAGGCATGTTCAATGGTACTATAGTTGAGCTCATAACCTACCAAATTCTAACTAATATAGTATACTACCCTTTCATGACCTTCATTGTCATTCTGTGCAAGCAATGCTCAGAGTGATGAATGGGTTGTTGTAATATAAAGAATCAGTGGTCATCCTTCAACAGGTGGCATTAAGACTGGTGGTGTTAGTAGATATTCTTTAATCAATTGAAAAGCCTCTTTGCACCTAACTTTCCATGCAAAGGGTACCCCTTTCTTAAGTAGATGTTGAAAAGGAAAGGATATGTCTTATCTGCTAATTGCACTATAAATCTTCTAATGGATTGTAGTATTCCTTGTAATGTCTATAGCTGACTAAGATTGGTTGGTGGAGGCATGTCCATGATTTCTTTGGCCTTGGCTGGATCCACTTCAATGCCTTGTCTAGAAATGATATAGCCTAACAACTTTCCTAACTTCACTCCAAACACACTTTTTAGGATTGAGTCTCACTTTATACTTTTCTAGCCTTTTAAATATCTTGTCTAAAACCTATAAATTTTGTGCCCTTGTCTTGGATTTAACTATAAGGTCATCGAAATAATCCTCCATAAGAGTGTGAACCAGATCATGAAAGATGGTGGTCATGGCATGTTGATAGGTTGCTCCAACATTTTTGAGTCCAAAGGGCATAACATTCCAGCAATACGTACCCCAAGGACAAGTGAAAGCTGTTTTAGGTTGGTCTTTAGTTGCAATTTTGATCTAATTATATCCTAAAAATCCATCCATAAGAGACAACATCCCATATCCTACTGTCATGTCAACAATCATGTCTATGTTGGGTAAAGGGAAGTCATCCTTAGGACAAGCCTTTTTGATATCTCTAAAATTAGTGTAGATACAAATGCCCCCAGTTGGTTTAGTGACTAGTACAAGATTGGAAATCCAATCTGCATATTTGATTGATCTAATGAAACCAACATCTAACAATTTCTTGAGTTCTGCCCTGACTAGTAAAGCAATTTGTGGATGCATTTTCCTCAATTTTTGTTTCACTGGTTTGGCACCTAGTTGTAAGGGCAAGTGATGTAGAACAAGTTTAGGATCCAACCCAAGAATGTCTACATATGACCAAGAAAAATTTATCTATCTCTATGCAAAGAAGTTGTGGAATTCTGGCTGCTCTTCTGTTGTTAATGACGCTGCAAAATAAACCAGTCGAGGATTCTCTTTTGTACCTATGTTGATTTCTACTGATTCTTCAATGAGCACGGGTGACTTTTCCTATGCAATGGGGAGAATGTTCAAACCTCCACCCTTAGGTACCTCAAAGAGGTTTTCGCGTTTAGATGCATCCTTTCTTTTTACTTTTTCATTGTCTAGAGGTGCCTTTCGGTTTTCACCTAGAGACTTGTCCTTTTTATCTTGTTTATTCTTTTTCTCATTTTTGCAACTGGAGGGTTGAATAGATTCCCCAAAATATGCTTTGTTGTTCAAGTCAATTGTAAAACCAGCGTTATGATCACCATGAGGTATGCCTTCTCGTAATCCTAAGAACTCAGCAATTGCTTCGTCATTCTCAAAAACATCTAAGACAAGTGTGTCTTGTTGGTCCCAATCAATAAGTTGGGGATAAACTAAAGGCATGTCATCGTTGGAGTCATCAAAGTTTAATGGAGTAAAGGTAAGGATTGAGTTGTTCATATAATCACAAAAATCTTGTACTAAGTCCTCTTTGCTCTTTGTTGAGGTCTAGGTGGATTGAAAGGTGGGGCTAATGCCAAGGTTTGGTTATTTGAAATAGATGTATCAGGCTGCCAAGAGGTATGATCAAGTGATTCCCAATAGTAATTTTTAAACCATTCCTCTTTGGTCATATTCTTTAGTGGATATAAATTCAATGGATTTGCTGAGGATCTCAACATTAAGTCAAGTTCTCCAAATAGCTTGTCAAGGTCCATGGAAGAGGTAGAGGACAATGAATCCCACTCATATTCATTTGAGTCAGGGGAGTCACAATAGTGGTGGTCAAATGGTTTGTGAGATGTCTAAATATCTCCTGAAGCATTTACTTCCTTGAGTAAGGGTGATTTGGTACTAGGAATGCCAACCTGAATCAGTTGAAACCCTAGCCCTAAACTTTTTGGCCATTGAGAAACAAAGACTAGTTCAATCCTTCCATCTTGATTCAAGCCTAACCCACTCTGTCCATCATATCCCTTACTCTGCATCATTTTGAAACCTTTTCCATATAGATATGTAGGAATGTGAGCAAGTGAGAGAGGTTCTTCATTACCTTGCTTGTACAACCAAGAAGTGACATCTTTTGTATCTACGGATTCTTTGCTTAATTCACCTCATTTAGTGAAGGTTGTTGTGGAAGGAATTTGTATAGTGACCATAGATTGTCTCCTATTAGATGTAGGTAAACCATATGACTTAGGAGGAATAAAATGGCTAACACAATAAAATGTCTTCATATAATATTCTCCACAACCCTTGTCTTGGATCTCAACCCTAGGAGTGATAGGACTTGAATGTGAAATAGATGTTTGAGTGAGGGTAGCTAGATCCACATAGTGAGATGAATTGGACGATGACGCCTCTTGGTTTACTATCACTTGGCATTGGGGTATTTCTTTTAGATTGGTGCAGTATTGAAATGGGTCTGGGGCACCATCTATAGTTATTTCAGTGCCATTGTAAGGGAATTTGAAACACTGATGATACGTAGAAGGGATTGCTTTCATGGCATGAATCCATGGCCTTCCTAGTAGAAGGTTATAAGGAAGGGTGAGATCCAGGACCTGGAACTTTGTATCCATTACCGTAGGACCAATTATAATAGGAAGTGTTACCACCCCCTTTTATTTTTGTTCCTCATCATCATAAGCTTTTATGACAATACTTTTGGTGGTGTCTACACATGCTTCTGAGAAACCTAATGCCTTAATTAGTTTTAAAGTGCACATATTTAACCCTGCTCCTCCATCTACCAAGACTTGTCTAACTTTGGTGTCATCAACAAGGACTTCAAGATGTAATGGATCATTATGATTTGTCTTTTCAGTTGCGTAGTCTTGTTCAAAAAATGTGGCATGATGGTTATTGGTCAAGTAGCTGACCATTTCCTAGAAATGATTGACATCAAGATCATTAGGGACCGTAGTGTTTTGTAAATCCTTATCTAGAATAGATCGATGCTCAGGGGATATGCACAATAGTTCCAAGATTGAGATTTGGGTTGGGGTCTTCCCCAACTGGTCAAGTAAGTTATATTGTGACTTGGAAGGCTGTGGTATTTGCTATGATGGAGGACCTTGGATAGTGATCTTCATACAACGAGTGTTGACAGCACATTCAGGATTTGTATTGATAGTAATGGTATTGATATTCTCATCAACGGTGCAAAGAAGATGAATGGTTTTGCCACTATTATAATCATGCTTGATATTCACATAGTTGGCTAACATATTGGTCTTAGTACTCAAACTGGGGACACTTCCTTTACCATGGTCATGTAGTGGATCAGAAAAGACTTGATGATTAGTGTTTGAGGACTTGTTTCTGTTGACTAACTTCAATTATTCTCCTTTCGACAAGATCATGTATGATATTCTTTAGTTGGCGAAAATTTTGTAGGTTATGTCCCTTAGTTCTATGATAATCACAAAAAGAATTGTCATCCCACCAAACTAGTTTAAACTGTATTGTATCATATTTTGTTGGCTCTTGAGGCTATATGAGATTATGTTGTAATAGCTATTTGAATACAGAATCAATGGGTTCCCCTAAGGGAGTGAACTCATGTCTTTGAAACCTCCTTTGTTATTGTGGAAATTGAGTATTTTGGACCATGTTGGGAGGTTGATTGACAACATTAAGTGTGTTGGTAGAAGTGTTAGGTCCCCATAATGTGATGACTGGTCCTTTTTGTACGATTTTAGCATCAACCGCCCCATCATTTGTGATGTTTTTGTTGCAAGACCAAAATCTATTTCTGCCATTGGGGGCGATTTGCACAGTCAAATTTCTATTGATGTTGATGTCATAAGTTCTCCTTTTTCAATGAGATCCTTTTCTATTATAACCACTTTCTCCACTAGTTCTGAAAAAGATGTACAACAATGTACCCTTAAGTTACTCCTTAGTTTTGCATGGAGGTTTTCCTAGAACATAGTAACTCTTTGTTTTTCAGGTATCTCGACAGGACACTGGCTAGCTATAGTCCTCCACCTCTGAAAGAAAGTGATACATGTTTCACCTTCATCTTGTGTTGTGTGACACAAGGTTGCAATATTTATCTCGTTGTCTATGTTGAAGGAGAATTGCTCAACAAATTTCTCAACCAAATCACCCTGTTAGCTCTCAAAAATGCAGACAAGATGCCTCAAGAGGCTACCAATCTCTTGATACACTTCAGGGTAATAGACAAGGTCAAACAAATTCAACCTTCTACTCTTTAGGTGTTGCCAAACTTGGGCAGGTGTACCTTTCTGAATTGGGTAGACTTAACTTATGATTATCTTTCTTGCATAATGGTTTATCCACAATGGTAGATGGAAGTGAACAAATGAAATCAAACTTGACAGCAATAGTAATATTCTGATCTAAATCCTAAAGTGCTCAATTAACAAATGTAAAACAGATGTAAAGAAGCTGAATGAATCCAAATGATGAAATTGCAGAGACCAGTGCCTTATTGGGTATGCGGAGTCAAATGAAATCAAGATAAGAAACACTCTCTACAAAAACTAAAATTATCTGGCATACACTCTGTTTACAACTTGTATAAACATGCAATTTTGTAACTAATAAGCTCTACTTTAACAATCCAGATGAATCTCTCTGATTACCGTGATCAACTAAAAGGATTTAATCTTTTCTTGAAAGAACCAATTGATTAATCACACAGATACAACAAATGTCCATTGATAAACTGAACATAAACTTGTTATGTCAATTTAAACAACTAGAAAGCATCAATCTTGGAGACAACTTAGCAGTATTCTCATTAAATTCAATAGATAATTGGAAAAAGAAAAATGTAGCAACATCAACTGATTTTCATATATACCTCCATTCTGAAATCATGCAACAATAGTCTCTAATCTGATAGTTTTATTCTACTGTATCTACTTGTTGTATATCAAAATCTAATAACTGATAACTAATCCTCATTTTATAATTAAAAAATGCCTATTTATAAACCAGCATGAGAAAATAAAACATATTGAAATATCATGTTGACCCACCATAGAAATCGAGCTCTAATTGAGTCGGCCTGCAATGGTTCCAAAATGTATACATGTCGGCCATAGCATTCAAATTTTTGTTATTCAACAGTGAAACAGTCGATGAGACACATCATATTGTTATGCTGAAGGCAATTCAATCGTTAATCGCTCTATGGTGTTATCCTATTTTTTGTGTTGCTCGCTTTCCCCATGACCCAACAGGGTCGAAGAGAAATCACATAGATTTCTTTATGTTTCATTGAAAGCCCACTTACCACCAATATGTCGCCACAACATTTTGTTCATCACATCAAAGTCATGAATTGTACGCATATTCCCCTTTGTGTTTCACTGTAGCTCAGTGATATCGGGGAGACCTCATGTAGACCACATTGTGTTTCACCGAAAGCCCTTTATTCATCTTTGTGTCGCTGAGACAAGATCACACTCTCACTGACAAGGTCCTTCATTATTTTCCATCGGCGAGACCGAAGGTCACTCGTCGAGACCTCTTACCAATGTCATAACTCCTCCCGAAATGTATCCTTTCATCATGTGTATCAGTGAGACATATCAATGTCATGAAGACCTCTCAGAGATTAAATTATGTCATACCGAAGCATCCCAAATACACACTTGATCACCAAGACATAGCCAACCTCTCACCGAAAGCCATTTGAGAAAAACTTTGTATGCTCTGTCGGTGAGACATATATATTTTGCTAAGATCACTTGCTGAAGACTTTATGTTTGGCCAAAGTGAAACCCCATATGTGATGTCAGCAAGATTGAAGGTCACTCACTAAGACCTCACCCCAATAGCACCAACCTATACCGATATGTATCCTCCCACCACCAGTCGGTAAGACCAAAGATATTTGCCAAGACATAATATAGATACTGCATAGCTCTTGCCGATGAACCCTCATTCAAGTCAGTCACCAAGACGCAAAGCATTTGGCGAAACATTATATCAACGACTAGAGTCTTGCCGAAATGTGAATCAACCTTTGTCACCAATACCATAAAGAACTCCTACCAAACGGTGCCTACAAGAAAAATTTGATCACTGTGACATCAAATGAGTCTTGCTGAAAGGCAACACAGGCTCAAGTTAGAAAAAAATGCACAATGGATTGGGAAGACAATGGCATTCTCACATTGATAGGAACCAGAATGTAAAATATACATGACTCAATGGATTGATGGGGCAAAATGGCAAAATATAGGTGAAATATGCACACGGTAAGACCAAATCTGGAAAGTTATGAGTGAAAACACATGTAAAAACATCATATTTTTATAGTTCCAACAGTGGCTTCATTTGGGGACGAATGATAGTAAGATCATTGCAAGGATCCACATCTTTGGGTGAGCAGACCAGACACAAAATGATAAAACAGAGAGTAGAGATGGAAAAAAAAGCAATGGAAATGAATGGAAAGTGAATGCAAGATGGAGACGAATGGAAAATGAGAGTGAAATGGAGATGGATGAAATCCTAAACTATTGTGCATGGAAAATAATTTTAAAGAGGATAAGAAAGAGTTGTCCATGCACTGGCAACCCTTAATCCTCTATGTTGCTCAAGAGAAAAATTGCTTCAAGAATTTCCCATGAATAGGAAATTCCTGATCTTCACCAGACATATTCTATAAATAGTATGAGTCTTCACCCTTCTTTCCAACAACAACAAAAAGTCCCAGCCACAAAGCTTCAAATTTACCATGCTTTCCCTTCTCTTGACACTTTGCATTCCACATCAACACGAAATCATTCTCTTCAAACTTTCTATCCTTTGCCTTCTTGTCAAATAGATACTTCATCTATGTCTGTAACTTCATGTTTTGACTTTGAGCAACCCTCCTTATTTCATCAAGTTCAACTAGTTGCTCCATTCTGTCTTCCATAGGTTCAGGAACATCCAAATCTTCTTGAAGGACAAACTTGTATACTGGTAACAAATTCTGTAGAGGCATCTTGGCCTGTGTACCATACACCAATTCAAATGGGGACTTTCCAATTGCTTTCTTCATAGTGATCCTATCAGCCCACACAGCCAGCTTTAATTTTGGATCCCAAGCTTTCTTGTTCTATCCTAACATCCTCCTTATAATCTTCAAAAGACTCTTATTGCTAGATTTAGCTTGACCATTAGCTTGTGGATGGTAAGGGGCTGCATAAGAAATAGTAATACCATATGTGTCACAAAAACATTTGAACTCATCTGATCTGAAACACATCCCATTATCTGTGATTAACCTCAGTGGTGCACCAAATCTGGTGATAACATTGTCCATCAAGAAATTTGTCACCACTTTACTTGTAGCCTGTTTAGTTGGGATTGCCTCTACCCACTTGGTAAAATAATTAGTGGTGACCAATATCCACTTGTATCCACCACTTGATCTTTCCTGTATCTCTCTAATGAAATCAATTCCCCATTGATGAAAAGGGGCATCAGCTTGGAAAGGTCAAAGTGGCAAAGCTCCTTGATACTTCAGTTTTCTAGAGAACTTCTGGAAGGCTTCACACTTTCTTACGTGTGTGAAAGAATCATTAAAAACCTTAGGCCAATAGTAACCTGCCCTGAGAATTTTGTGTGTAGTTATTTTTGCTAAGTAGTGTCCTCCACAAACTCCATGCATTTCAGTTAGAACATGCTTGGCCTGTAACTCATCCAAACATAACAGTAGTATACCATCCCTATTTTTCCAAAACAGATCTTCGTCCATGACAACATATTTAGATGCTTGCAACTTTAGGGTTCTTTTTTGGCTATCACTCAATCCCTCTGGACACTTCATGTATTTAAGATAATGCATAATATCAGTATACCAAGAAGTATGCTCAATACTTGCAATTGCAGTCCCTTCTTCTACATTGCAGACTTGACTTGCTTCAATATTTGATTCTACCATCAGCCTGGCCAAACTTTGGCCTCTCATTAGCTTAGTAATCTGCATCTCCATATCAAACTCTTGAATCTTGTTAATCCATCTACATCTTTTTCCTGTAACTTCATATTGTTTCAAAATATCCTTGACAGCAGCATGGGGGACATAAGCAATCACCTTTGCTCCAACAAGATATGGCCTAAAAGCCTTTGTGGCCTTTACCAATGCAAATACCTACTTTTCCATTATATCATACTTCAATTTAGACCCTTGTAATGATTTACTAAAGAAATACATAGGCTGTTCATAACCATCCTCATTCTTCTATAACATAATAGCAGCAATAGTATGCATTGAAGCAAATGAAAATATCTGAAAAGGATTTGTAAAGTTTGGAAATTTAAGGAAAGGAGCTTCCTTGATGGCCCTTTTGATAGATATAAAAGATTCCAAGGCCTCTGCAGTCCATTCCATTTTCTGTCCTTTCTTCAACATTTTTGAATGGGCTTAATGATCTCATCAAAGTTAGAAACAAACCTCCTAATGAAATTAATTTGTCCAAAGAATGACTGTATAGCCTTAATAGTTTTAGGGACAATAATTTTATCAATGGCCTCAACCCTCTCAGGATCTATTCTAACTAACTCTTTTGAAACAATATGTCCCAAGATCTTAACTTCTGTGACTGCAAAATGACACTTCTTAAGATTTAAACTGATACCATATTCTAGGGATTTAATAAATACCTTTTCTAGATGTTGTACATGATCTTCAGCCTTCTTCGAATAAGCAGTCATGTCATCCTAGTACACCACCATGATAGCATTAATCAGATCTACAAATGCCACATCCATAGCTCTTTGGAAAGTTGCTCCTGCATTAGTGAGACCAAATGGCATTCTTATGTATACATACATTCCCCAACGAGTTGTAAATGTTGTCTTATATTGCTCAGACTCTTTGACTTTAACCTAGTTATACCTTGAAAACCCATCCATCATAGACAACAGCTCACACCATGTTACCTTATGCAATATAGCCTCCATATTTGGTAGAGGATAATTGTCCTTGAGAAATGCCATATTCAGATTTTTGAAGTCCACACATAATTTGATGTCTCCATTTTTCTTCCTCACAGGGACCAAATTTGAGACCCACATTGAATGCCTGATTGGTTTAATAATTCCACCATCTTTGAGTTTTGCCAATTCTTCTTCCATTTTAGGCTCCAATGTTGGATTTATGGGTCTTTTCTTTTTTCTGAATGCCTTAGCATCTGGCTTCAATGGTATTTCATGCTGAAATAAATCCTCCCTGTATGCTTTCAAATCATCATAAGACCAAGAAAACACATGCTTATATTTTCTCAACAAATCTATTAGCATTCTTCTAATTGTAGGGCTTATCTTCTTCCCAATGTACGCCCTTCTTGGTGCCATCTCAGACCTTAAATTAATTTCTTCAATATCTTCCCTATTGACAGGTGTTTGCTTCATGAGGGACCGGTCATTCCCATCATACAACCTCTCCAATGCCACCAAGCCCTTAGGAAGCCTATTTGTTTTGAGATATAAGATCTCCTTGCCAAACATAGTTTGCTTCCCATCTACTTCCTCAACAAAAGCATTGAAGTCAATTTCCTGGGCCTCATACTGATCTATACAATGAAGAAAATTTAGTAGGTCAATATCATCATTGAAAACTTGCCAACTATAAATGTTATCAGGAATAGCAGGCCTTGTCTTGAACTCAATCTATGATACCCCAGCCAATGTAATATCATCTCTTTTGAGCACCACATTTTCCAAGAAATCAGCCATTATGTTCTTTGATCTGTCAGTCCACTCAATTGAAAAAGTATCAAATAATTCAATTGCATCCCAGACAGTATTCCTATATTGTTTTAATATTTTGTACTTTGTTGCATATTTTGATTTGATTTGTGAAACAACCAACTCAGAACCACCCAGAATAGCCAACAACTTGATTTTATGTTTCACAACTATGTTCAAGCATGTCAATAAAGCTTCATACTCTGCCACATTGTTTGTACATTCAAATGCCAACAAGAATGAATATTTAAATGTAATACCTTCAGGAGAAACAAACACAATCCCATCTCCATTTCCTTCATGGCTGCAAGCTCCATAAAAACACATCTTCCACACTTTATTGCAGCTTTGTGCCACATGCCTTTTAATTGGATCACTATTGATTAATTCTGGTTAGGCAGATTCAATCTTAAAACTTCCAAGATTAACATCACAAAAACAATTGATCTGATCTTGTGGTACACAGTCAACAAGCTGGTTTATTCTTGGCTCCCTATACAAATTGACTTCCTGACCATTCACTGGAATAGTAGCATAAGATAAATCAAACTAGACATTTCCTCCAACTGTTGTTGTCCATTGTCTTGATAGAAGCATACCAAACTATGGAGGAGTATCAATCACTATGATATCTATATTATAAGCCACCTATAGATAAGTAGCTAGCTTGAATTCAACTCCTCTCATAATGCCCACCATAGATACAGGTCTGTTATCCATTGCGTAGTATTTCCCTTCACATGTATCAACCCACATGCCCAGCTACTTCATAACTCCCACTGGCATGATATTTATAGTAGCACCAGAGTCTATCATGCAATTCCTCAGCATTTTTTTATTTATAAGCAATGTAGTGAAAAAAGGATCCACTTGAGGGAGTAGTTAATACATCACTCAAGCAAACCTCTGGGATATTTACTTTCTCCTACCTATTGATTGCTTTAATAGCTACACTATTCTCAGAGTTCACATGTTTTTCATTTCCACTTGTTATTAATTGAATAGTAGTGTCCCTATATTCTTTTATTTTCATCATTTCAAGTAGTGGGACATACATTTTTACCTGGGATAATGTCTGAGTGAAGTCAAAAGAAGAGCCCTACACCTTAACAATTTTCTTCTGTTCTGACATTTCGCCTTTGTTTTCTTCCTTTTCTTTTTTACTAGGCTAATTAGGATTTTGTATCTCTTTGTGTAATTCCTTCGCTTCCTCTTTTTGGATAGGCTTTTGTTCACTTTTATCATGCTATTTATTTTATGATTTCTTCACTATTCTTTGAGTCACCTTTGATCCTTCATAAAGATTCCCCCAGGAATGCCTTCCTTCTCATTTACTATTCTGTTTCTCAACTAGTATTTACTCCTTGCTTCCTCAACTGCTGCAATAGTTAGTCTTTCTATTTCTTCTTCGGTGAGTCTTCTAATACTACATTGAGCAGGCACCTCAATGGAATGCAGCTCTGTATAATCTTCTTCAAAATCAGAAAGGATCTGTTGTTCAGCCATATGGACATTATATTTCTGATTTGAAACATCATATTCATAACCTTCATCCTCTAAAGATGAGTATCCGTCCTCAGCATGGTAAAAGGTGTTTGAAGTCAAATAAACCTTGTGATCCTCTCCATTGCTTTCCATTAGCATTCCCTCTTCTTGCATCCTTTGAGCAACAACACAATAGTCTGGAGAATGTGGTTTATCACAAGCTTCACAGAAGTAATTATTACTCACCATGTAAGTTCCCTTCTTGCTCAATGGATCAACAGTCTCTTTGTTTCTTGGCCTAGCTGTTATAGGTTTTCCATCCTTTCATTCTGTATTATAATTCATATCATGCAACCTCGGCCTTTCATTTTTGTATGTGTTCTCCTGTCTGTATTGATAATTATTGCTTTGCTGAGGAGGCCTCGGGTTATCTCTTTTATTGATTATACCAGCAGCCTTCCTGTTGTTTTCAATTGTCTATGCTATCTTCTGAGCTTTAGCCAGATCTCTTGGGAATCTATTTCTCAGTTCATACCATGTTTTAGGATCAAATGCATTTAAATAAACACTCAAATCTATAGAATCTGGTAGCCTTGATCTAGGAGGTACCTTAGTCTGCAATTTGTTGAATCTTCAATTGAAATCATAAATTGAGTCATTCTGATTTTTTTTTAATTTGCATCAATTCATGAAGAGCTGCATCTGGTGCATTTTGATTCCCATATTATTCTAAAAATTGATCTTGGAATACTTGAAGGGAATTGATTGAGAATGTAGGCAAGCTGTTAAACCAATCCCTAGCATCTTCAATAAGTGACATCATAAACAACTTCATGTGTAAATCTTCATATGGCACATCTATGTCTTGGATGAATACATTGAAACTCTTTAAATGCTCTTCAGTAGTAATTGCATTACTCCCTGTAAACTTAG
Source organism: Sequoia sempervirens (assembly GCA_007258455.2). Lineage (NCBI taxonomy): Eukaryota > Viridiplantae > Streptophyta > Pinopsida > Cupressales > Cupressaceae > Sequoia > Sequoia sempervirens. The sequence continues at coordinate 207,803,309 of VDFB02270651.1, read as the reverse complement.
GCACCAGACTTCTCCAGTTGCCATCCATAGGGTAAGGATACAAATGAAACCCTGCTAAATCAAAAATTTCTGATCATGGTTGTATGCTGGTGAGGGAGAGGAATAGGTGGACACCGATGCTGGTGCATGGGATTATTGTACTGTGCATTATACTGTGGGATAAAAGACTGACCAGGAGGTGGATGCATAGTTGTATGTTGTGTGGGAATATGAGGCAGATGATTTTGCTGCTTGTAGTGATTCCTTGTCTGATGGTGAGGAGACACTGGTGGATTTGAAGGCCCTGCACCATGACTACCCTGCTTATGAGGTGGTACATACTTCAGAGGGAAATTAGCTATCTGAGAAGTAATTTGGGCTTCTTGTAATGCAGCCTTCAGCTCCTCTATCTCCTTCCTCTGTGATTCAAATTGTGCTTTTACTTCCTTGGAAAGCTCATGATCAATAAACACATTTTGGTTACTCTCCATTTTCTGATCATACTCATGCTAAATTTTAATTCGTTCAGACTCAAGTGCAGCTTCAAACTCAGCCTGTTTCTGAGGATCAATAGAAGGGAAGGGATTTCTTTGATCTTCAGGGGTACAAAGTTATGTACTTGAATCATCTCTCCATGTATCAAAGCAATTATATGTTTCACCCTATGCTCTTAACACTTTTCCTTTGTCTATTATGCACATGTCCTCATTGTTCTTCTTTCCCTTATCAGCTCTGTCATCTTTGTGTGTCCATTTACTACTACTAGTAGGAGCTCTAGTATGACCTCCCCTATACTGAGATATTCTTCCATTCATGATGAACAACTACAAAATTTATGTCAGAGTCACCACTCACTTAAGTCTAAAAATGAGAAAATACTCGATGTTTCTTATTCCTAGTGGAGTTTGTATAAAGTTCCTGACTCTATGATTATGGATTTGATTTTGAATGTATTCCCTAGTAGAGTCACCAATTTGTTAGCTCTCAAAAATGTAGGAAAGATGCCTCAAGAGGCTGCCAATCTCTTAATATGCTTCAGGGTAATAGACAAGGTCAAACGAATTCAACCTTCTACTCTTTAGGTGCTGCCAAACCTGGGCGGGTGTACCTTTTTGAATTGGGTAGACTTAACTTATGATTATCTTTCTTGCATAATGGTTTGTCCATAATGGTAGATGGAAGTGAACAAATGAAATCAAACTTGACAGCAATAGTAATCTTCTGATCTAAATCCTAAAGTGCTCAATTAACAAATGTAAAATAGATGTAAAGAAACTAAATGAATCCAAATGATGAAATTGCAGAGACCAGTGCCTTATTGGGTATGTAGAGTCAAATGAAATCAAGATAAGCAACACTCTCTGTAGAAAACTCAAATTATCTGGCATACACTCTATTTACAACTTGTATAAAGATGCAATTCTATAACTACTAAGCTCTATTTTAACAATCTAGATGAATCTCTCTGATTACTATGATCAACTAAAAGGATTTAATCTTTGTTTGAAAGAACCAATTGATTAATCACACAGATACAACAAATGTGCATTGATAAACTAAACATAAACTTGTTATGTCAATTTAAACAACCAGAAAGAATCAATCTTGGAGACAACTGAGCAGTATTCTCATTAAATTCAATAGATAATTGACACCAGAAAAATGCAGGAACATCAACTAATTTTCATAAATACCTCCATTCTGAAATCATGCAACAATAGTCTCTGATCTGATAGTTTTATTCTACTGTATCTACTTGTTGTATATTGAAATCTAATAACTAATAACTGATCCTCATTTTACAATTACAAAATGCCTATTTATATACCAACATGAGAAAATAAAACATATTGAAATATCATGTTGGCCCTCCATAAAAATAGGGCTCCAATCGAGTTGGCCTGCAACGGTTCCAAAATGTATACATGTCAGTCACTGTATTCAAATTTATGTTATTCAATAGTGAAACAGTCGGCGAGACACATCGTATCGTTATGCCAAAGGCAATTCAATTGTTAGTCGTTCTATGGTGTTATCATGTTCTTTGTGTTGCTCGCTTTTGTCGTGACCCCAATAGAGCCAGAGAGAAGTCACATAGATTTCTTTATGTTTCACTGAAAGCCCACTTACCACCTGTATGTCACCACAACATTTCGTTTATCACACCGAGGTCATGAAGTGTCCACATATTCCCCTTTGTGTTTCACTGTAGCTCAGTGATATCGAGGAGACCTCATGTAGACCACATCATGTTTCACTGAAAGCCCTTTATTCATCTTAGTGTCACTGAGACAAGATCACACTCTCACCAACAAGGTCCTTCATCATTTTCCATTGGCGAGACCGAAGGTCACTCACCGAGACCTCTTGCCAATGTCATAACTCCTCCCGAAATGTATCCTTTCATCATGTGTATCGGTGAGACATATCAATGTTGGGAAGACCTCTTAGAGATTAATTTGTGTCATACCGAAGCATCCCAAATCCACATTTGATCACCAAGACATAGCCAACCTCTCACCGAAAGCCATTTGAGAAAAAATTTGTATGCTCTGTTGGTGAGACATATATTTTGCTAAGACCACTCGCTGAAGACTTTATGTTTGGCCGAAGTGAAACCCCATACATGATGTTGGCGAGACCAAAGGTGACTCACCAAGGCCTCACCCCGATAGCACCAACCTATACCGATATGTATCCTCCCACCACCAGTTGGTAAGACCAAAGATATTCACCAAGATGTAATACCGATACCGCATAGCTCTTGCCGATGAACACTCATTCAAGCTGGTCACCAAGACACAAAGCATTCAATGAAACATTATATCGACAAATAGACGCTTGCCAAAATGTGAATCAACCTCTTTCACTGAGACCATAAAGAACTCCTACCGAATGGTGCCTGGAAGAAAAATTTGATCATTGTGACATCAAATGAGTCTTTCCGAAAGGAAACATAGACTCATGTTAGCAAAAAAATGCACAATGGGTCAGGGAGACAATGACATTCACATGTTGATAGGAACTAGAATGTAAAATATGCATGACTTAATGGATTTATGGGGAAAAATGGCAAAATATAGGTGAAATATGCACACGGTAGGACCAAATCTGGAAAGTTATGAGTGAAAACACATGTAAAAACATCAGATTTTTATAGTTCCAACACACCCCAAGATCTAATGCCATAGTCTAGACCTAAAAACCACTCTAGTACAATTCCTACAAGACTTCTTGGAAATAGTCTCATAAGATACATGGGGTCATAAGTGACATCAATGCACATGGTAGAAAATTCCCTTATATGTTCTATTGGATTCCATTTTCCATTGTACGTAGGGAGATTTGGTATGACATACCCATGAGGGAAAGGAGTCATGTACAATGATCTATCAAATTGAAATGGGCATGTCCTTTGTTGAAAAGGATTTCTTAGTTGACACCACCATGTTATCCATTTGTGTTTGCAGTGCATGCATTTGTGTTTGTAAGATGTCAACCTGGGTCAAGGATGTACTAGGCAGATTATACGGATCCATGTATGTATTCTGAAATCCAAAATCTTGTGATGGGTTTCAATTGAATGTTGGTATTTGAGGTGGGTTTAGATTTGAAATGTTGGTAAATGTGTTCTAGGTCGGAATTTGCATAAATTGGTTTTGACTTGGAATTTGTGTGAACGGATTCTAACTACCAATCTAGGAGAAGAGATTCTGATTCAGAATATGGGTGAATGGATTCTAATTTCCAGTGTGGGCAAAGGAATTATGATTCAGAATCTGTGTGAATGGATTCTGATTTAGAATCTAAGTGAATGGATTCTGGTTGCCAGTCTGGGAGAATGGATTTTGATTGCCATATTGGAATGAGGGAATACCTCCTGTTTGTGTAATCTGTGGTATAGTACTAGTGACTTGAGCACTAGGTATGGCCATCGACTATGATATGGTAGTCGTGACACTAGCAGTAGGTATGGCTGTTGACTGTGGTATGGTACTCGTGACATTGACATATGGTGTAGAAGCTGAAGTTTTAGGTCTTTTACTCCCAACAAGAGGACTGAAGGGAGTGAACGATGATGCCCCTATAGTGAAATTAAATTATGATGTCATGCCAGACATACCAAAGGGAGACGTATGGACTATCATACTTTGTGTAGGTGTACCAGATGGTATGGTTGTGCTCACCTAAGGTATAGTAGCACTAGTAGTCGTTGTATTTGTCCCTTGTGTAGGTTGAGTTTGTAAGGTGCTAATATCAAATCCTACAGGTAAGGTAGCACCTTCAGCTAGCAATTTGGCTAAGTATCATTGACGATCATTTTCTAGGTACTCATCTACAAAAGAGGCAAACTCAGGGTCCTGTGCAGTGGCCTCTATGTCCTCTACTATAATGTGCCCTTGAGTGTTTCTAATGGTGAATTTGTCCAGTTAAGTCTTGTGAGGTCTTGAGGAAAATGGGTTGATGAATTCATTTGGGTTTGACATATTTTCTCTCTCTCTCTCTCTCTTCTCTTAGACCTAGTTTCAACCATGTAAGACAAGCTTAATATGTAGGAAATGAAAAACTACGTCTATGGACAGTATAACTCTAGTCTATGTTTTTGGGATTTTCTGAATGCAAAATAAGGAATGTTCTAAAATGACACTAATCTAGAATGACAATATCTAAAAATGAAAATTCCAACTAAGCTTCTAAGGTAACCAATTCCATAAACCTAAGACAAGAGTACCAACCACCTAAAGTCTAACCACAGTGTCAATTTAGTTATGTCAAGGAACCATTGTAGGACAATGATCAAAGATAAGTTGAGTCTCCTATCTAGACTAATGAGCTAGGAGGATTCTCTATAGGACAAAGGATAAAATGATAAGACTAGATTCAATGATAGATTTCATTGACACTATGATTTTTCTAAAGTGCAGAAGGTGGACATATTGTAAAGTTTGTAAAAGTGACCCTCCTAGAAGTTTAATATCAAGGTAATATGTACTCTAAGATGACACTAAAACTGAGAAGTAAGACAACTATAGTTGTGACTAAATGATATCTAAAGGATGCAAAATTGAGAAAATTGTTCCAGGTTTCTATTCAAGGACTGCTTGTGGAAAGACAACTGAAAGACTGGTATAACCATGTTGACTGGACAATGACTATGAATTCTAGTTTTGTAATCAAGCAAATGCATCATAGGATTTCATAGATGCGGTTCAGTTTAACAGTTACGGTTAAGTTTAACAGTTGTAGTTTTCTGATGATCAATTGCATGTCTCTGATAAAGTTCAATGTCTAACTCTAACATATGTGGTTAACTTTCTCATAGATGCGACTTGTAATGTAAATTGCAACTTAGAATATAACATATGTAGTTTTTCAAAAATCAAATGCGAGCTAATCTGGCAGATGCGACTCTACGCTAGAAAGATGTGACTAATATTGATAGATGTGACTCAAAGTTTAAATAGATGCGATTCTAAAAATCAATTCAGACTTTCATGTGAATAGTTGCGACTCTCTATGTATTTTCAGTGATTTGAGATATAAAACTAATGTTGTTTTCTATGATCAAGTTTTGGAAACACAAGGACAATCATAAGACAAAGTGTTTTCAGTTTGATTCTAGATTCAAAGAACATTTAATTTGACAAAAGACAAGTACATCCTAATAGGCCAATAGGGCAAGGGTTTGTATACTTGGTAGAGCCCACCGAAATACCCCGGATTGGTGCTAAACACCTTTCCTTCTCGAGAGCGGATAGCTTAGAAATTTGGTGGCATTGGCTCCCCTCCATGGCTCATTAACGTCATTCAAGCACACCAATTTCGGATTCTTGGGCAATGACCTCCCAAGAACTGCTATCTCTACTCAAGGGGATTAGTAGTGAGTGTCTTCGGGCATGATACTGTACCCTGCACTATACCAAGCAATGGCTGAAAAATGGTTGGTCTCTACAACAAAAGGTGTTTAATACGGGCATTCCATTCATAGGGCATGATCCATGTGGTGAGAATCCCCTTTCGGATCCATCTCGTTGGAACCATACATGTGATTCTTGGACTTTCCCCAAGAATCCACTTTTGTATACTGGCTGGAAGTCCCTCGGGTTCAGGGTGCTACCGGTCTAAGTTGTCCTGGGGTGAGTACTTTTTCCCACCAGAATAGGCCCAAATTCTAGAGTTGGTAACCATTTCTCTTACACCCAGGATCGCATGGATGCGCAAGGGGAGAGGATACTTCGATGTACGAAATTTTGAGGGTAATTACACAGTTGTGCTTTTGTACCAAACACAGTAGACACTTGTTAATTTTAATCCAAATGAAAGATTTGCTACACTACCAAACAATCTGTTTCAAAAATTTAACTAGGGTCTTCGACATGCATTCTGTAGAAAGATTTATTAGTGGTTTTCAATATTGTCTTCATCAATCGTCCTACAAAAACTCATTAACTCCTGAAGAGACACACTGACAATAGAAGATTAGCGAACATAAAAGCATGAAAGGAAACTGTAAATTGAAAATCTAATTCTAAAATATACTAGTCAGATGCATCATTTTCTTTGTCAAATGTGTCTTGGTATTTTACTAGTCAGTTGTGGCTCAGAAAATGATAGATGCGTTGGTATTTTCTAGATGCACCGTTTCTGATGTCAGATGCGGTTTATAAATTCAATTGCGTCATTTCGCTACTCTGATGTGTCTCTGAATATCAATTATAGTGTTTTGTTAAGTTGATGCATCTTCGAATGTCAAATGCAGTGTTTCATAAAACTGATGTGTCATTCTATACAAAAAACCTACAAAATCAAAAATAAAAGTCTACGAATACGCGAAGATGGTGTCTTCACATCAGGTTCACCAACTGTAACATCTAGAAAATGCAGAAGACAAGATTCAAAGCAAACATGCAATGCAATCTGAGATCTCTAATGCAATCTAATGCTAAGCAACAAAGAACAAAGGAAAGCCAGAAATGTAAATAAAACTTGAACAATCTCACCAAATTTGTACATATTTACATGATTCATCTCGATTGCCCTTCTCCATTTTGCTATTGTAGTATAATTTCCCTCATATTTTCAAAGGTTCATGCAAGTATAACCTATGATAATGATTTAGCAAAACATTGAAGATTCAAGATAGGTGCTCCAAAAAGTCATAAGATTTTGAGAGAGTTTGGAATGATGAAGACCAGATCCATTTATAGAAAATTGATTATTTGAACAATAGGCCAGTATTGAAAGATCAACAGATAGTTGAGATTGGCTGATTAGTCATGCATTCTGATAACAGTTAGTAATGACATGAGTGATATAAATTAGAAATAGAATTAAAGATTAAATAAATGATTTAATCTTCAAGTTTGGTATTCGAAAACAGAAGAATTATATTTGCATAAAAAAGATAAAGATGGATTAAAGCAACTCTTGTTCGAATGCACACACAAGGTTTAATTAATTAAATAAGAATATTTAATTAATATGCATGTACATGCAATTGAGTTAGCACTAGACGATTGAATGATTTGACAAAGAGATTACTCGAGAAAGCCACTCAGACATTAAATCCTGAGTTAACTAATCGATTTAAATAGATGTCAAGTCGAGTAAGAGTGAATACTTAGATAACTTATACAATTATCTAAATATAGAGGAATGGGTTAAAATAGAATTTATAAATTAAATAATTCATTTAATTCAAGACTCGATATTTGAAGAATAATTAAATAAACACGATTTATTTAATTAAATGATGAAGGGGTTTACATGAATAATTAAATAAATAAAAGAATTTATTTAATTATAGTTGAAATATGATAAAGGTAAATTAAATAGGAATTTATTTAATTTAACAAGAAGGATAAAGTTAATATTAATTATGAAGAATATTGAAGTCGCGCGCTTAAACCAGATTTTGGTGTCTACACTAAGTACCACAAAATAGGGATCAATTTTCAAGAATATTGGAGATGAATCTCTAATTTTGTAGAATGATATATCTTTAGGTACAAAGAAAAAATTTTAGGATATTTTTATGGATCAAAGATGATATGATGAGAATGATGAAAAAGATGGATGATGTGGACATTTGATCTTTTGAGAAATCTTGAGGGGGATGCTAGACTTTTAGGACTTTTGGATTTGTTTTGAATTTGGATTTGGATTTTTTGGATTGTCCTTGACTTTATTTTTGGTTTGCTTTGATTTTGGATTATGAAAAAATAGACCCTAAGATGTTGGATGATTATCTAGGGGGTATATTTTCTCAAAGGATGATAATTTGAATATGTGTAGGGAGAAGGATGCATCTATCCACACCTATTCAAATAAGATGATAATTTAACCAAGCATGTGAAGAAGGATGCATCTACATATACCTAGCTAAACAAGATGGTTTGATAATTTTGACTAAGCATATGCAAAAGGATGCATCTACACATACCTAGCCAAAAATGACTTGATATTTTGATTCAAGGATTTCAAAGATTTTGATTTGATGATTTTGATTTGCCAAAAAAGTCTAGCATGAAGGATGGTTTCAATATTTTCAAGAGTTGTCAGTGAGATGATTTTGATCTTGATGTTTGAAAGATGGATGAAAGTTTTGATTTTGATCCTAGGTGTACCTAAAAAGACTCTTGTTTATAAGACCAAGATATTGAAGAACGTGCTTTACTCTAAGAATAGTTCAAACCAAAGACCAATGTTTGCATGAAAACCATATCACCAAAAGATTCCAACCACATGTGTGGGGTCTGATTTATTTAATATTTGCTTAATGGATTATTTTTACCACAAACACTTCTTGATTAACTTTTCAAACTAGTTGTCCAATGTCTCAACTTCTTCTCATTCCACGAGGTATATCATGTGAAACTTTGATGAAATCAAGGCAAGGGTTACCTATTGTTAACTTTAGTAAGAAAATTGAGATATAATCCAAGTGTTTAGAAACCTCTAAGGATAAAATCCCAAGGGCAAGCAATAACACATGAATTTCGTCAATTGTATTTGCTTCCTAAAGGGTTTGAAGTTTTGATGACAATGTTAAATGTTTGTTTCCAATTTTTTTCGAACAAGCAAAGTGTTTTGTAACAAAGAACAAGCACAATCCTATGGATATGAAAGACAATATTTGTAGATTCCCCACTTGGACAAGTCCAGCTACACTTATCTTTAGCAAATGGTTAGATGCTTGACCCCACTGGCCCCCCTCCATGGTAATCACTTCTCGGGGTGGCCAAGCATCAACACCCATGAAACTCCCATGGCATGCTTTCCATTTCTACTAAAGACTGTAAAAGTGTGGGGCGGCTTCAGAACAACCATTCTTACACAAAAAAATAGATAGGGATTTTGGACATTCTACAACAAGGGTTTTAGTTCAGACTTTCCATTCATGGAGATTGACCCATATGGCAAGAGTCCCTTTTGATCCATCTCGTCAGAGCCAACCACATGATACTGGCATTTACTCCAATACCCACATTTATATCTTGGTTGGAAATACTCTTGACTTTAGAGTGTTACCAGTTGAATCATTCCCTTGGGTGAGTACTTTTTCCCCAAGGCAGGCCCTTTAAGATAAACAATAGCGAGTAAAAATATTCATAGTTTGATCAACCTTCATTTAGAAACAAAGGGATAACCCATGCAATAGGTTTACTCAAACTCATACAATGTTTTGTTCAATTTTAAACCCAAACTGAAGTGTGGAGGAAATTACTTTATCCCAACCTAAGATCATCAAAAAGCCTTTTGATTCTCAAGATCGCCATGAGGCGTGAGAGAAGCGCATACGTCTTTTCAATGGCATTAGTTTGAGTAAGTAACTACAAAAACAAAGTTGCACATGTTCTTTGTAATCCAACAAAGCAATAATGACTTATTTTTATAACACCAAAGTATGTGTGATAATTTGCCTTGTTCAATTGTTAAATCCAAAAACCAACTCTAGTAAGTTTGTGTCCTAATGTTCATTTTAAGCCTTTTGTAATGAAAAATTGAAGTGTTCTTTTTAAAGCCCAAAATTAATTTAGTATGTCCTAATCATGAAAGATGACAAATTTTCCTTAAGAGGAATAATGAATCCTCCAAAAGTGTTAAACAAACACTAGAGTGTTTAAAAACACTTGATATTATGAGGTGATGTCATTATGCTCCTTTTTCTCTTCACTCTTGATCATTCCAACCTACAAGAAATCAGTTAGGTTCTACAAAAAAATAAAGGTCAAGAAAGTAGAAAATAAAGCAAATAACCAGAATTTGACAAAACACATGTGTCATAAATTATTTTTTACTTTCTACTTAACTCCAGCAGCGCAACCCATGAAGGCATCATAGTTTGAACTTACCAGTAGTGCTATATAGTGCCGCTTACTAGTCAGGGTCACTCTGTAGCTAGACTAGTGAGCATGAAGGCGTCATTGTTTCATCCAGCAGTGAAGTTTAAAATTTGAAAAGATTACAACGAGCCAGAATGGTCCAGCGACAGTTTAAAATTCAAAAATCTAGGTGGGAAACGAGATCGTCACAGTTTGGTGTTTGTAGTGGTGGAATATAGTGACACTAGAGTGTCAGCGGTGGACTTTCCTGTAGACACAAAAAGCATGAATTTTAACAAAAACATGATTAGAAAATGAGATGCTACCCTCCTTCTAGTGCCAAAATGTCAACCTCGATCCTATACCTGCAAGAACACAATAAACCAACACATTATTAGATCAAAATGAAAGTTAGAATATAGATTCCTCAAGAAATTCATTTGAATGCAAAAGAAAAGGAATGAGATGAAGAATACAACAAATTTAAAGCAAAAATATCAAATCCTATTCTAAAACAATGCAAACTCTTAATCTCTTGAGGGAGTTGGTGCCAATTTGATGTGAAAATTGGCTCTTTCCCAACTCCAATGATGTGATGAAGATGATTGGTGATGAAGAGTGATCCACTTGATCAAGACCTCCAATATGCTCCAAGATAAAAATATGCACAACCTAGCTAATATTGAATGAAATTGGATGAAAATGGCTAATTTGAGTATAGTAAGTTTACTCAAGTTGTGGATGTTAGAATGAGGAATAAGACCTCTTATTTATAGAATGTTGAGATGGAAGAATGCCCAAAAGAGAGAAATGTGGGACTAAGAATCAACAAATGGCAAGGTGCCACTTATCAACATGTGAATGGAGGAAGCTTGAGCACATTTTGATCAATGTGCAAGTTTGAATTTTGAATTTGATGAAGTGACATGTTTAGGGAGGATGAAAGATGAGAGTTAATGACAAGTTTGACTTGTGCAAGAGACATGCAAGAGACATGTAAGAGCTCTTAAATGCTTTGTTGGATGGACAAGTCATTTGGGAGGGAAAATTCAAATTGGGAGAATATTCCCTCAAAGATGTCATTTTGAATGAAAAGGAGGAATTAATAAATTAGTTAAATTGATTTATGTGCACAATTTGCAAAATCTAGAGAAAAGAGGATTAGGATTAGCATTAATCATGGTTTGATTAATTTAAGATGATGATTAGGTGATTTTGACTTTTAACGTAGATTTATGGATTAAGATAAATCAAAATAAGATGGAAAATGATTTAGACTTAATTAAATAAGATTTGATTTATTTAATTAAAGAGGATGGTGTTAGCTTTAAATCAAATAAAGATTAATTTATTTAATTTAAATGAGATGACTTTAGAGATTAATTAAATAAAATAAAGTATTTAATTAAAAGAGGGACTATAGGATTAATTAAACAAAGTGATTTATTTAATTAATAGGAGATGATGAATTAATCAGATAAAAAATAATTTATTTAATTAAGAGATGAAATGTGATGAATTTAATTAAATAGAGATTATTTAATTAAATAATTAGAGAGATGATTCAAGATGAACTAGTGTTAGTAAGATCAGAATTAGGTGCATGTACATTTTACATGTCTACACAATGAAATCTGTGGCATTGCTCCGCTGCCAGTCAGGTGTTCATAGCCCTGACGGAGATAACTCTAGTTCTTCCAAAGTATTCCTCTACTGCCATACATGCATCCATAGCTCCAATAGAGATAATTCAATCACCCATTTGATATTTATTTTTCCTTCTTTAATGGTTCTCTTTTCTCTTTCTCTTTATAGGCTTCACCTATAGGAATTCTTTATTAAATTTCTCAATACTTAGATATAATTAATCTGAAATGTGGGTTGGGAACTATAGTGGACCTCATGATAGTGTTGGGAATCAGATTTTTGACTTGAATCATAGATATAGCCACCCTGAGAAAAATAAGCATTTTATATAGATAGATTTTTTATCAATTTTGTGACAGATTTCAATCATGGTTCATGAGATTGTTTACAATATACCTTATTCTTAATAAATTTTCAAACCATTGTTTAAAATTATCATAAGACACAAGTTTAGAATGAAATCTTTCAACAGACATACCTAAAAAATACCTAAGCCAATTTCTCTCCTAGTGTCTGCAGTATACTTTGAATAACAACCCCTTCATTTCAAAATAGAAGAAAATGAAGGTCCCCAAAAACCAAGCCAAAACAAGATGAAACAACAGAAAGAAAACAAAGAAACAACACACCAAAAAAAAAGAATGACTAATTACATTAATACAACCAACAAAAAATTAGATCTTCATGGGCCAAAGTAATGCTTGAGAAACTGACCATTGACAAGCAATGGAACAAGTTCTATTAGATTGCTCAAATGAAAAGCATTCTCACCCAGGATTTCAGCTATCTGATATGGACCCAACCAAAGTCCATCAAACTTTTTCTGCTCTCTTTTCTTCTCCTTAGCTTTATAATATAATAATACAAGGTCTAATAGCCTAAAGGCCTTAATTTTGGCTCTTTTGTCAAACCAACATTTGATGACAGCTTGATGTTAAGAGAACTATTGTAAAGTAGTGTCTCTTTTTTCTTCGATGTTTAGTAGATTAGTTTGCCTAACCTCTATCTGATCATCCTTTGAATAGAATTCCTACATGAACTTGAGAACATGTATTTGTAGATGTATGGGAAAGACCGAGTCTTGTTTGTAGACTAACTTGAAAGGTGAATTCCCTAAGGTGACTTTAATGCGAGTTTGATCTGCCTACAAGGAAAATCTCAGTTGGGTATTCCAGTCTCTAGGGTTGTTTTCTAGCAATGTCTTAATCACTTCCAACACATTTTTGTTAGTAGACTCAGCTACTCCATTCCCCTAAGGGTAGTAATTAGATGAATATTTCAAGACAATTTTTTATTCATAGGCCCATTGAATGAACTTGACAAAAGAGAAATCAGGGCCATTGTCACATACCAAGGCAAATGGTACTCCAAACATGGCTATGATGCTTTCATTGAGGAATTTGATGACCACATTTGTGGTGTTGTTTTTGTAGTGCTAAACCTTCGTCCAGTGTGCGTAGTAGTCAATTGTTGTCAAAATGAATTTATGACCTGCATACAAGTTTGGATTAATAACTCCTACAAATTCCAGTGCCCATCGGGCAAATGGTCTTACCTCATACACTAGTTGTAGAGCCATCGTTGGATTACATTCCCTGGATGCAGAGGTCTGACATGTGTGACATGTCTTGACATGTTGATGTGCATCTTAGAACACATGGGGCCAATAGTAGCCTGATCTAAGAATCTAATGTGCTAAGGAATTTGTAGATCCATGTCCCATGCCATGCCTACCATGAAACTCAACAATGGCATGTTTTGCTTCTTGCTAATCTAAGCAGCGCAAGTAAACACCTTCAAAATTTCTTTTGTATAGAGCTCCTCCTTTAAGCATGTAATGAGCACTCTTCATCCTTAATGCTCTCCTTTGAGTAGCATTCATCTTATCTAGGCATTTATTATTAAGGAGGAAGAAGATCAGATCTGTATACCCAGGATCCTTTGTAAATGATTGCACTGTGTATTGTTGGCAAGTGATATTCTTATCAACATCCACCATAGCTTTAGATAAGCCCTTTCCTCGAACGAGCTTCATTAGATGTATTTCGAGATCAAACTATTGTAAAATGGCCATTCAATTTCCTCTTCTCTCCCCCAATTCACTCTGCATGAGGAGAGACTTCATAGTAGGATCAAGAACTATGGCAATAACCTGACTATGAAGGATGTAGTGCCTAAATTTTTTTACTACTCATACAAGTGCAAAGGCCTACTTTTCAAGGGGTGGATATCTGAATTTTGCGTTCTTAAATGGGGAACTCATGAAAGCAATAAGCCTTTCATCTCCCTTTCCTTTTTTCTATGTCAACACAATAGCAAACAAATGATCAAATGTAAAAGAATAGATATAAAAAGGCTTTAAATAATCTGGGCTAGTTAAGACTAGTGCCTTAGAAATTTACTATTTAATCTACTAAAAAGTAGATTTAGCTTCATTACTCCATTCTATCTTTGCATCCTTTTTCATCATTTCATTAAGAGGGTTGACAATCTCTACAAACCTAGTTATAAATTTCCTCACCAAATTGATCCTTCTGAAGAAAGATATCATTTCCTTCTTACTCCCTGGAATTTTCAGTTTTAGGATGGCCTCAACTCTATCAAGCTCTATGGAAATCCCCTTTTCTGATATTACGTGACCCAAGAGTTTCCCTTTAGAAACTTTGAACACACACTTTTTGGGATTAAGAGACATGCCATAACTTATACATCTCTTAATAATTTTTGCTAAATTTGCAGCAAGGTCTATTCTATTCTTAGAAAACACAATTAATTCATCCACATAAATAATGATACATTTACCTATTAATTCTTTGAATTCCACTTCCATTGCACACTGAAAGGTATCCCAATGTTGATAAGACCAAATGGATTCGTTTGATAAGAAAATGTCCCCCACTTGGTAGTGAAGACTGTTTTCATTCTATCTTCATGACTTAAAAGAACTTGATTATATCCTAAATAGCCATCCAAAAATGACATAATTTGGGATCCATTAACAGTTTGCAACACCTCATTGAGAGAAGGAATTGGGTAATTATCCTTTTTTGAGGCCTTATTTAGATTTATAAAATCAACACACAATCTAATCTCACCACTTTTCTTGTGCACAGGAACCAAGTTAGCAACCCAAGTGAAATGTCATACTGGGAAGATTATCCTTACGGACAACAGATTTTGCACTTCCTTCTCAATTAACAACTCAATCAAGGCATTCACTAGGCACTACTTTTGGCAAAATGGCTTTTCCTCTAGCTTCAAAGGTATGGTATGTGTGATAAAAAAAGTATTGAAGGTCCTCAAATCCTCATATCCCCAAGCAATTGTTGCAATGTCTTCTTTCAACACCTTAATTATTTTATCTTTGATTTCCTCAAGGTGAGTTTTTCCTATATACACATTCTTTTCTTGACCTAAATCAGCCAAATTGACAGATTCATACTTCCTCCATCACTTTGTGTTGGCACCCTTTCATGAGCCCGAGGGTTAGAGTCAAATATTCTTTCCAAAGATACCATACCCTTAGGAATGTTGTTGCTTTTCAAGTTGAGTATCCCTTGTGTATCACAACTCTCAGGATCCCAATCTCCCTAGTCTCTTTTTGATTCATCAATTATTTGTCCCTTGAAGACATCAGAACTTTCCAAGAAGGTAAGTATATGTTGGTCATCATCAAAGACCTAAAAATTTCAGACATTATCTAGGGTGGCTTGGATCGAGACTAGTTCAACTGAAAATCTCTTCAACTTAGAGTCCTGCATAGGCTCCAAAGTGCTAGTAGCAACAACAAGGGCATCTGCAATTTGATTTTCTTCTCTAGGAATCAAAGTGATCCCAAAAGTGTTAAAATCCTTAATCAGATTCCAAACTCTATTCCTGTTTGTAGCCAATCTTTTGTTGTGACAGGTGTATTGACTATGGACTTGTTTAACAATAACTTTAGAATCCCCCATAACCATGAGAGTTGTAACCTTCTTCTGATGAGTAAACATCAGTCCTCGAGCAAGCTCTTCATATTCTACCATGTTTGTGTAACCAAACTACAACCTGTAAGATGCAAAGTATGTCTTCCCTTTCAGGTTGGTTAATTCAATTCCCACTCCACTCCCTGATTTATACTTAGAGCCATTCAATTTAAGACTCCATAGTTGATCTGGAGCTAGGATTTCTTTCTTCTTTGGGACTATAGATGATGGCTTTCTAGAAGTGGGTGGCGGCTCAGACTGGTGTTGGCTATCTAGATTTATAGGTTGCTACAAACAAGGTTAATCAGAAGATTCTCCTATATTCAAAACCTATTAAGGAACTACTTCCTGAACATTTTCTTGGATAAGATCACAATTTAGTATGCTTTTCATCAATGCGTTAGGAATTGGAAGGTTATCCAGGGTAGGCGTGATAGATAAACATTTAGATTCCTCAATCTTTCTTTGGAGGTCAGAGCATAGAACTTGGGTCTACTCAAGTTGAGAAGGACCTTCCTCTTATGTGGGGTTGGTTCTTGTTAGGATGGTGGCATCCCTAGCTTCAAATGAAAATTGATTGGTGGGTGCTTGGGGTTGGCATTCACAAGTTTCTTTAGCCTGATAGACATGGTTTAAAATATCTATGCAAGGTTGACATGTCAACCCAAAATGATTCTGATAATGAATCCTACACCAATTAGGAAGTAACAAACTCCATAGATCAGCCTCTTCTCCCAAAACTAGCCTATCTTGTTGCAACTTTTTTATTAGAACTTGCTAGTTGACCATAGTCATTGGGTCACTACTTTCTAAATGTAGTGGATCAATAGAATTAAGCATTAAGAAGGTCATGATTTCCTCCCTTTTGTAGACTCCTATCTTGGTTTTGAAGTAAGCTACCTCATTAGGAGAATCATATTTAGTGATCATGTGTTTAAGCCTAGGCTCACTCTCAATTCTAATCTTTGTTGGTACCCCCTTCCATGGTAGCCACATGTGAGAATTCTAAGGATAGATGACCCCCAATGCTCTTTATTAAGTCTTGGCTGAGAAGCATACCATATGTAAGAATTGGCTATGAAGGTAGCCACCCAAGATCTAGAGGCCTAATAGAAAGCACAAGCATAAGAAAGATAGAAACAAGATGACAAGAATAAATTGTATTCTGCCAATAATGCAAATATGATTGAATGAGAAAAATTACATAGGAGACCCCTTGGTTATATAGCCAAGGTGAGAAAATAGAAGGGCATAATATTATGACAAGTGTTGTGATCTTATGACATGAGACAAATATGAAAAGCTATCACTCCACCTCAAGTGGAAAAGTGATAATGTGATAATCACCACAAAAGGTGGATCACCCACAAAAGGTGGAGAGATAATCACATGATGTGTCCATAAAAGGTGGAACTGATAAAGTAATGACATGTCAAGTCCACCAAAAATGGAAAATATCCAACAATCTCCTATGTGGTCCCTAAGTAAACTTAACTAAGGTGTAATCATGACCTAGGACAAGGTACAACACTTTTAATTACAACAACACCCCCCCTTAAGTGAAACTTAAGGAGAATGTAAACAAATGCAAACAATGCAAGATGGGTCCCAGGTACTAGGCCATGTTAGGTACCCATGTACAAAAAATGCAATCTCTCACAACTGGAGAAAAGGAGAAAACCCAGTGGGACAAAACTCCTCCCCAAAAGAGAGAAACAAAACAAGAAACATGCTCTAGAAAGGACAAAACCTCGAGTGAGGAAAAAGTCCTCCCATAATGGAGAGTCACTGCTCAAATGTCACAATTTCAAGAGTCCCCAATCTTTACTAAAGAAGGAGACAAAGAAGAACAATGTGAGGAATGATGTAGAGCGGACCAAGGATGATGATGAGCCCTCCAAATGTTGTTCCAAAAGAAATGCCAAATTGTGACAAGCACTGATAGAGAGAATCAGATACAACTGCAGAAGATGCCACATAATTAGTGACTGAGCTAAATCTGTCAACTCAAGAGTAACTATAGAATCTGTCAATGAAGAACTGTAGATGAATCCACACTGCAACAGGAATAAGGTCAGAACCAAGAAGACAATTGTGTGAGAATCAACTGAATTCCCATCAATAGTAGATTGGTACAATCTATGTCTCACTGGAGCCATGCACCAAGTCTCTGGATGTAGAACTGAACTTCTAAAAATAGGTAGAGTGCTTCCAAAGAAAGAATGTCTATATGGTATTTAGTCCATCTTACCGAAATGCATGGATAAACAGTTGCCACATACACTGAGTATATAGGAACTAGCACTAGATACATAGATCAATCCAAAGAAGCATATAGTATGACAAAGTAAACTAAATTAGAAGGATTGTGGCACTTTATTTTTGTGCGATTACAACATTACAAGGAGGAGAACTACAATCAACATGATCATGATGCAAAATTGCATGAGAAACTTTGAAAAGCTCGGGAGTGCAACTGGACCTTCTGACTTCAACAAGCAATAAATGCAGCCAAATAGAAAAATTATAAAGAAACACTGGTACCACTAGAAAGTTGAGATCCCCACCTTTCTAACGATATTTCGTTTGCAAAATTTTTTCCATTTGGAGTAAAAGTTATGCAGAAACAAAAAAAAGGCCTAAAAAATGGACCTTTACACTAAACTGGTGCAAACATCAATCACTAAAATGGGAGAAAATTTTGGCCTCTGGTTGTGTCATATGATCCCCTTATTGGAAAAGGTAAAAACTACCACCACCACCATTGGTGGATGGGCAGGGTTGGTGGAGCAGGGGTGGGGCCCCGGTGGCCTCGCCACCAGGGGCCACCCCACCTCGTGGCGGTGTACACAATACTCGACCGATTGTATTAAGGAAAAAAATTTATAAAGAAAAGTTTATAATATAAAACAAAAAATTTACCATAGGAAATGTGACTCATGAATGGACAAGCGAGCCTTCATCCAATTAAAAATTATCAGGTAGTACAAATTGGTAGCTGATATAACAGGTAGACGAAGATGACAAAAGATGCCTCACCTGATGATCTCCTGCAAATGGAAAAGGCCACTGATTAATAGTGAGAAGAGGTGATCGAATGATGAGAGGAGCGTGTCTACTAGTGGGCAAGGATAGAACGTTAATGGAATTCGTCGATCAGATGAATGATTTTCCAAGAACATCGATCCAAGGAATGCCGACAAAGAAATCAAGTCTATAGGCAGACAAAATGCCAATAATCACCTCCAAGGATCAAATGGCTAGGTATAGAGGCTGACGAACCAACTGATCAATGCAAAGAAGTTGACATAACCCCACAAAAGATGAACAATAGGGATGATGGATGATGAGTGAATGCCAATTTGCAAAAGAACAAAACTTGATGCAATATTTGACAAGTACAGGTCACAGGCAATGAGGGGTCTTAGTGGATAATGGGCCAATAAACACTTTATCACCAAAAAAATGCTGATCATACCACCTAATTGATGGAAGACAACACCATTCTAAGATGATTGTACACTAACTTCATAGTGTTTGGATGGATCTAACCTCATGCCCAAGCAGTGACCAATATGAAGGTTGATGGATCCTCCAAAGCTGATATTACGACACAGACCTTGTATAATATCCGCCAATGCTCCAATTTGAATACACTGACAGGAGATCAGGGAAAGTGACCAATGGGATAGAAATAGAGCTAGGACTCCAAAGTATATGGGTTGCTGATAGTCGAAGATGCCCCAAAATATGCTCCACACAAAAAAAATGTCAATTGGAATAGCTTTAGATGCCACCAGTGAGTTTGCAGTCTTGGCACAAAAAATGCCAGTTCAAATACCAATCAATGGAAATAAATGCTGACAAAGTCTTCAAAGACACTAAATAGATCACAACACATAGGACACTAATGAATCAGATGCCAACAATGCTGGCACTCCCCATGACTATCAAGTGAAAGAAATGAATAACCGACGATAGTCAAATCCACACACTCAGCAGAAAAAAGAGGCTCGACAGTGTAGAGATCTAGATTCCAAAGAAAGAAGACTGATTTGGATGCTTGACAACCAGCCAATAAAACCCTCAGTGCGAGTAGTTGAAAGGAGCTCCAATGGTACTGGTGGGAGAACCCTTGATTGGTGATTGGAAAAATAGGTACTCATTGATTAGAAAGTTGACTGAACCCACTACGCGGAGCAAACACTATCGGATCTGACAGAGCTTCCTACGTAGGAGATGACACAAATCCCTCGCCAGTAATAAATATGCCCACTGAATTTCTTACAAATCCACAAATAATATTTGTCCAATAACAAAAAAAATATTTTTCCCCAAAATATTTAATTAAACTATAGAAAATATTTAACTGAATTTTTTTTTTTGCGAAATTGAAAAATGTTACCAATCTGGGAAGTTCAGAATGGCCTTCGGGCAAAATTTTTTTGCCTCAACTTGCAACTGAAAGTGCCAAAAATGAAACCCTCCAAGAATCTCTCCAAAATGACAATCTAAAGGCACTCTAATCTCTCTGATACCATGTAAGAATTGGCTATGAAGGTAGCCACTCAATATCTAGAGGCCTAATAGAAGACACAAGCATAAGAGAGATAGAAACAAGATGACAAGAATAAACTATATTCTGCCAATAATGCAAATATGATGGAATGAGCAAAAGTACATAGGAGACCTCCTGGTTATATAGTCAAGGTGAGAGCATAGAAGGGCATAATATTATGACAAGTGTCATGATCTTATGACATAAGACAACTATGAAAAGCTATCACTCCACCTAAAGTGGAAAAGTGAAAATGTGATAATCACCACAAAAGGTGGATCACCCACAAAAGGTGGAAGTGATAAGGTAATGACATGTCAAGTCCACCAAAAGTGGAAAATATTCAACAATCTCCTATGTGGTCCCTTAGTAAACTTAACTAAGGTGTACTCATGACCTAGGACAAGGTACAACAATTTTAATTACACCAACACCATATGTTTTAGGAATATCAGGCACTTGAATATCCATATATGTTTGGATCTTTGGGTCAGATCCAACCTATACGTGAATATTTTTTAGTTCTCCTACCACATTAACTTCAGTTTTATCCAATTGAATTACCTTTTTGTTATTCTGAAGTGGACTCAAAACTAACTTTCTACAAATTGAGAAGGGCATGAAATTACCTGATGCTCCAAAATCCAATAGGCAATTGTGCAGAGTCTTTTTGAAAATCCTTAAACTTAAAAGGAAAGGTGGGGTCCTCATCTTACCTTTGTAAAGAGTTGCATTCATTTCATTTGTTGGAGTCACCTTACTTTTTCCTTTTGACCAATCTTCCTCCTCCGGGGCTCGATACACAATGTCCTATTGGGCAGGGCACACTTCATTATGTCAAATAATGACAGTGAAGTCTTTTCATTCTACATCTCTGCAATAAAATAAAACTTCATACCATTCTTCACCTGATATTTAGGAAAAGTAGGTGGGTTACCTTTATTTTGAGATTTGGGTGGACCCTTTTGTGGTGGTGGGTTGTTGTCCACATTCTGATTAGGTGGGACCATGGTGTTAGGAGGGGCAGATGTAGTAAATGGGCCCTTATTCTAATTTCTTAGGAAATGACCTCCTTTGGATTGGAACGCCTGGGCATTGTATACATCTTCTACTGGTTCATTTTCTTCTTGGCTAGGGAATGGAGATTCCTCAGCAAAGAGCTCATAAGTCATGGCAGTATCAGTGGATCCACTAGACTTATTAAGAGCACATTGCAATGGAGCATCAACGTATGCAATCTTGACCACCTTCTCCATTTCTGGGAAATTCACCTCAGAATGAGCTACAGTGTTGTGTAGTCTACACCAATTCATCATAAAGTTAAGATCTACCACATTTGTAGTGTGTGGCTTGTCATCACCATCCTTATAATTATGGGAAACTCCACCATTGTTTGGCCCAATATTCCATTGTCTATTATTGTTGGACCTCTTGTTATATCCCCTATTCTAATTTTGGTAATTTTGGTTAGGGAAATTTTGGCTTTGGAAGTTTTTTTTATTTTGATTGGTGCTCTGATTTTGATTGGAGTTCTGGGTGGAATAACCGCCTTGATTAAAATACCCTCCCTGATTTTTGTAATTTTGGTTTGGGTTCTGAGGGGGGTTGTATCTAAGTTGGGCCATATCATTGGACATCTGAGATAGAGTCTTCTTCAAAGTTTCCATTTCATTAGTCAATTGAACAGTTCATTCACTTTCTATAGTCTTCACAACAGATGGCTGACTGACATGATTTGACCCTCTAGCTTGATTATGATGACTTTGTGATTGTTGGGAGGGATTTGGAGCTCCATTAGTGAAGAATGGTAGGGGAGGTGGGGTTTGTAACTCAAACATGGGTCCATATTGGGAATAAGACATCCTTGGGATTGTATTAAATAGAGGACTTGGATTAGGCATTTGATATCCTATGGGAGGAAGAGCTCCTCCTAAACTCCCAGATTGTAAAATTATCTGATGTTGCAATTTAATGGCTAGGTGATAAACTTTAGACAAAGAATTAATGTCAGCGGAAACATACATCCTCTACAAAAATAGGCTAGTCAAGGGATCTATGGCCCTTAAATATGCCAAAATGGCAATATTTTCAGCAACCAATTAAGGATCTTGTAGCCTTCGGTACATCCTCTAGAATCTCATGTTAAACAATGGTAATGGTTCATGGGGTTCCTTTCTTATGGTAGCAAATTGGTGATACAAAATTGTAGGGTCTACATAGACTTGAAACTGATTGGTGAAAGCATTTTCTAAGTCTGTCCAACTCAAAATAGACCCTTGGGGTAGATTCAAATACTAGTTGTATGTAATGTCACCTAAAGAGTAGGGGAATAACCTACATACAACATCATCATAGGCTACTTGAGCATGAGTATAGGCATATTTAAATGCATGTATGTGCTCTTCAACACTCCTTGATTCTTCGTGCATATATTTGGGACAAAATCTCTCTAGATTCTTGGGTGGATCATGTATACCACTACAGATAGTCCCTAGTGAAGAGGGTTTGTTCATGAAGAAAGCCATGGGTAGTGGTGGGACTGGTTGAGCCAATTGTGGAATAGGTGGATTTAGTTGTTGAGGTGGTATAGGTGGATTTGGTGGAAAGTCAAGTAGAGTAAGTGATGGTGACAATGGTGGGATCAAAACCCTATGGGCTTGGAGTCTATACCTGACAGGGGTTTGGAGTTCAACCAATGGTTCAATATTCTAAGAAGATCTAAGAACTCTTTCAAACCTTTCTGGTGAGAATGACCCAATTCAAGTCAGTTTGTTCCTCAGGACCTCCTAGTGCCAGATCTGTTGATGGTCAAAATAGTACAAGAACATTAAATAGAATATTTCTATCATATTTCTCCTAAAAAAGAAAGATAACATAAAGTAATCTATCTTCCAAGGTCCTGGTAGTTGGTTCCCAATTGTGTTGATGTTACTCAATGGCCAATGCATCTATAATATTCAAGGGGTTTTGTTGGTATAAAGGAATACAAACTACATTATATCCATTAACCTACATTTGGGGGGGTGTAAGTAAAATAGAAAAATATAGATTAGGGATTTAGAGCAATAAAATATGAATATAAACTTCTTCACATCTAGACATGTACCTTAACAACGAGTGTTTCTTCAACTAGCCAAAACCATAACATGATGTAATCCATAGCATAACCTACACCATTGCATACATTCATAGTGAAAAATCTAATAATCACAACCTTTCACTAAAACTTTACTTCAAGATTGAAACACATCACCCACTCATTGCTAAAATCATATCAATAGACATAAAAATAATTCCATTCATAGATAATTCAATGAAATAATCTCAGATCTGGTTTCCCTTATTGACTTGCATCAAATAAGAAACAATTAGGCACAACTTTCATTGGCATACAGATGATTATGATTCATTAACATTATCATTAAGATCCAAACTTGACAATAACATGTAACTTTATAATAAAAAGTGTAAAAAGTATCTAAGTACAATAGAGTTTCACAAAGTATCTTGCTTAAAACTTGTAAAATCCTAAGACTATAATCACTATCTCTATCTTATCAAGTGGCTAATCCTTCTTCAATCAGCCGATCTTTACAAAATGGAGCCCAAAATTACATATAGGCAAGTCATGCACAAATTTCTCTCAATCAAAAATTAAGATCCAACAATCTAGGAACTGGAACTACATGAAGTGAATATAATGGTTGATATTTAGTTTAATAGTTGATGGCCTTGTTGTCCAAAATATGACACCCAAGAAGGAAGGTAGAACTATTGAATGAGATCTACAATTAAACTCATGTCATAACCTTACAAAATAGGAGAGCAGAGAAAGTTGTCCACCAAGAATAGAACGTTCTATTTCCAGCTCATTCCTGCATTGCTTACTCAAGGAGGTATTCATCATAACTAGAGAACACTTGTTGAAGAATATCCACATCAAGTCCATCCACCCAATTATCTTCAAATTTAATTCTTTTTAACTCCACTAAGCAAATTCTTGCATATCTTTCAACTTAATCAACTCCCTCCAAGAAGCTTTCACTTCATCTTTAATGTTCATAAGTCTATCCAACAACAAGTCTTCACCATCATCCTCTTTTTGCATTACCTCCTCAAATTTGTTACTCCATTTCTCCTTCAATTTATCCAGAGGAAGACCTTCTTTGACAAGGATATCCACATTGACCAAAATAGCAATCACTGCCTACAATTCATCAATCTGTTCATTCAAGTCCTTACTGGCTTCTTCAACTTCACTTTTATTTTCATAGATGAATTTGGATCTAAACCTGATTATGCTTAATGTCTTCTCAATAAAATTTTCATTATCCTCATCAAGGATTGATTTCTCCAAGAGAATCAGCTTTGGCACCTTGTTGATGTCCTTTAATTTCTTGACATGTTCTCTATACTCCTCATCTTGTTTCTCCAAGACCTCAACATGCTGATTCATCTCTTCTACCAATTCCAGTGCACCTTCATGGACTTTAAAACTATTAGTAAGCACCTCACCAACCTTTTGATTAAGTCGATCAACCCATCTATCAAGCATCCCAACCTTACTTCTCATTTGTACCAAGTCATCGGCCTCTTTCTTGCTCAGTAAGATTGGGGTATCTGGAGCAACAAATTGTTGAGAAACCAAAGTGGATACATTATTCAAGAATTTGTGCAACTGATCCAATTAGGATTTAAGCTCATCCTTCCTTTGTTTATCTTTGATCATCCTAGGGTATGTGTAGAATCATGATGGGCCAAAAAGGGGCGATATGATGGTTATGTGTAGGGTACATGGCTGATGACTTTTTTTAACCCAAAATTGATGAAATCAAAAGGGTTTTTAAAGGAGATTCTCAGCTTTCCACCAATATAAATTATGCTTTACTTTGAATTTAATAAATAATTGTTATTCATTTTCTATTTGAATTACAACTAAAGTCCTAATTGATAGGCTGATTGAAAAACATCTATAGCTTTCAAACAATATCACATTTTTTGAATCTAAAACATGTGTCACATTCTATGCTTCACATACTATAGGATTAAAAAAAAAAAATCATGGAGTTTTGACCAAGTTATTGTGGTCAAACATGAGTTTTCATATTTTTTAAAAGTTGTAATAAAAAATTCATAATTAATTATTTACTTTGAAAAAAATTAAAAAAATATGCATCACATCTAGACATAAGTCCTCTACTTATATCTAAAATATTATAAAAAAATATTATCATTTTATTGTGTTTAGGGTGGTCAGACAGACACCTACTTCTTAATTTTTCCCTAAAATTTAAGTGTTGCTGCATTGAAATTTCAAATTCTCACCAAATAGATTTTTCTTTGAAATAAACCTAGTAGTTTAGAAACTACATTCAAATTGCTATAGATTCTATTCTTACATATTTTTGAAATAATATAGATAACTTATTCAAATTTTTACGTCAAGTTGTCTAACTCTGATTTTTCTAATTTTTTTGCCACTTAAGGGTCTATTTCCTGCATGATGATCTTGCACATACCCCTAGATTTAGTAGAGGATGCCACAATGTCAATAAGGTTCATTTGTTGATTCCTTGTAGGTCTCCCCAAATTGATAGTGCCCAACTGGTAATCAGTTACTTGCATATCTTTCCTATCCTTGTCCATCATTGGGATTGCACATTTAGAAATAATCTCACTTGCATCTATGAGTTTAGTGGAATGGAGGACCCTGGCCTTTTTCTTAGGCCTTTCTCTCTCTCCTTCATCATTTCATCCCAATTCAAACATTGAGGTTGAACTATTTGCTTTCTCTCAAGATCTAGTTTCAGCCATGTTGGAGTAGTAGGAGTGGTGACCACTTGTGTGGAAGAAGAGGCGGTAGTAGCAGAAGAAAGAGATTACAAAATGATGGTCTTAGGTTGAGAATCAACCTCTTGTACCTGTTGTTGTTCCCTTTCTACAACTTCTTTTGCAAGCCTTTCAGCTTCTTCCTTGTCTTTTTGCTCTTGCAGCTTTTTAGCTTCTAGCTCCTTTTTCAAATGCTCTTCTTCTAGTCTCTTATCCTCATACATTTGATCTCTGTCTTTCAAGATCTTTAACTTTATCCCATGCTTCTTTAGACTTTTGTTCATATTGAGCAAGTTCTTCAACCTCCTTTTCTCTTTGCAGGTGTTCTTCCTCCTCTTTCCTCCTGTGAGGTTCCAGAACAACCTTAAATTTAGCCTCAATGGCTTCTCTTTTCCTTCTTTGTTGAGCTTTCTCCTCTTCAATCTCATGGATCTTCTGTAACATAACCAATCTATATCTCTCTTCTTTAGTCTTCAGTTCCTGCTCCTTTTGTTGTTGCAACAAGTCCTCTTTTTCTTTTTGTTTCCTTGCTAGTTCTTCCTCCCTATCCTTGGCATTAGATTCTTGTTTCTTAGCAAGTGCCTTAGCTTGTGCTGTGGCCTCTACTTCTTGCTTAGCCTCTTCAAACAATTTCCACTAATCCTCTAGGGTGAGGACATGCTAAGTTCTTATATCCTGAATTTCCTCATGGGATACAACCACATGAGTCTCCTTATTAGATGGGCTGGCCTCAGAATCTGTATCAGTGTCATGAATTTCAATTTCAGGCTCTTTCCCTTTCAAGGATTTAGCTTCCTTATGAAGGGTTCTAGTAGGCATTTCCCCAATTGGCTACTTTGCAAGAGGAGGTTGAGTTGAGGTTTCACCTCTAGCTTCTGTTGTGACCTCCTCTCCATGTGATTAAGGAAGATCCTTAGCAAGAATTATAGGTTCAAGCTCTTCTCCAGAATTGGGAGGGAAAAACTCCAATGGCTACTTAGGAGTTGTCCTTCTTTTTGTTAGTCTATACCCTTGAGTGTCACTTGCAACTTTTCTCTTTTTAGAAGATTGAGCCTGAGGCTCCTTGATTCTCATTACCACCCATTGGATACTTCTATCCAAGACCAGCCTTGCAATTTGTTTGATGTCACTAGAATCCTCTGCATCCCAATCCACTAGATCCAAGTCTTTGGTGCCTACCTTATCAGCATCATAGTGGGGATCCAAGGTTACACCATCATCTTAAAATGTGTCAAGAATGTCCTCCTTCACCCCATACTCAATCATGAGTGGGATGGGAAATCTTTCATAATTCCTTCTTCTTAGATCATACTCATCTTGTAGGTCCATCCCAAAATCCTCTAGCAAATTGAAATATTTGTCAAAAATAGTAGGAAGCAAACCCTACATCTTGTGCTTGGGATCAAAAGACTTCCTAGATGTATACAAGCCTAACTTTGAATGGATCAACTCATTACAAATTACCTTGGATGCCACACTGTGTGCACAACTATACTCACCCAACTTCATGGTAAATTTGTGACAACCAGTCTTATGCTTGCCAGCAAATTTGAGATTAACTACTATAGCTCGATAGATTATTGCAACATCTAGGCAGTAAATGGGGATGACCATCAAAATGAACTAGCCTGAAGTAGGTGAACTTTGGGTATTCGATGTACCAATGTCCCCACTCTACAATGAATGCCATGGTATCTCTACTTAATATATACCCTACATCTCTTGTTAGCTGGTTAATGATGACATACAAGAATGCATCATTAACTCTTTTGTAATGTGACTCAGAGGTCTGCAAGGTCAAGTGATCATAGTGATGCCACAACTTTTTCTATCTAGGGGCTTCTCATAATATCTCAACTGCATTCAAACTAGGAAAGATGCCTCTTCTTGCAGCTGCATGTATTACATAGGAAGTCATGAAGAAGCCTTTTGTCTCTCTCACTTTGAGCATCTGATTTTGTAGGAACTTTGATATAATCATCAATTGGCCAATCAAACTGCTACCTGCCATCTAGAATGGTTTGAATGAATTGAAACATTCATTCCTTGAATTGTGAGGAATCCCTCTTCCCAAACACTCTTGAGAGCATCATAATTATATCACCAATCTCCTTGTCGAAATCTAATCTCTTAGGCTGATCAGGTAGCTTGGCTAGGGATTTCTTTTCCACTCTCATCTAGTGTTTGTTCATGTGAGTCTTGTTGGCCTCCTTTTTGTTGCTATATAGTTGTAGTGCTTTTGCTTCATTGAGTTTCTTGGGGCTCTATGGGGTAGGTGCATTAAACACCAACCTTATCATCTATGGTGTTAGATCAATGATGATATTCCCCTGCAAGTCCACACATTGTCTGGTAGTGGGATTGTAAGCTCCAACTATAGTAAGTATTAATTTTGGACACTGGACTAATAGAGGAAAGAGGGAAAATTGATGTTTCAATCTAGATTGAACAATCCTTTATGTTCTCCCCATTACCTCCTCACTGAATGTTTCTTCATGCAACTCCTCATAATTGAATGGGCCCAAGTTTGTGTATGTGATATCTACCCATTCTAAATCCACCTTGCTAGCTATAATAGTAGGACTTTGGGGCTTATACCTCAAGGCATAGGGGAGTTGTTCCACTTTTATCTTCTTAGGCTTGGTTCCCTACCTTGAAATCTCTAGAGGTTGGCTTCTTTGAGAAGCCTCTTCCAATGCTCCTGACATCCTCTATTCCTGCAATACAACCCTGGATTAGATGAACAAAGGCATGAAAATCATTACATCATCCAATACCACTCATACCATTCTCTATTCCCTCAGGAAAAAACTCCATACTTAGTCAAATTTTATATCCATCAGAAGCGGAGTCAAAGAAGAATCAGGAATGGGCAACCATTTAACATAGGCAGGATCGAGACCAAAACTAGAACAAGACTGGAATCGAGATTAGAATGAAAATCGAACCCAAAATCAATCAATAGTTCCAAGTTTGTTCCACACTCTGGTTCTACTTCTGCTTGAGGGAAAGGGTGAAGATTAGAGTTAACAGTCATTAGAAGTAGAATCATTTTGGGAATGAACTCCTATGCAAACACTTATGGGACGAGTTCATTCTCGGGACTGCTTCCACTAGTTTACCATTCAAACGAAGGAATTTCTTAAAGATGTAGTCACATGGAATCGGAAGGAAAATTCAAAATAAAGGGGCTTAACCTCACCCTTTAACAATATAAAGACCAACTTTAAACTCCAGGGGATTGATATTGTAAAGGTCGTTGCACAAACCCTAGTTTGTGTGACGCGTCAACTCAGGTAATTAGGGCATCAAGAACCCAACATGAAAATCACTAAACTGACATGGGAATAAGATCAAAGAGGCCATAAAATATATTTCCAAGTATTTAAAGCACATAGGAACCTATTAAAAAATACCCTAATTAGAAATTAGGGCATGGAAGAGTGAACATGCCATGAAAACAATAACAAAAAGAAACAAATAGAAAGGAAAAAAAAGAAAAATAGAAATGGAAAAGGACAAAAAAAAACATAAAATAAACAAAGGAATGAGCAAAGATCCATAGGAAAGGTCCTTTCAATGTGAAATAACACCATGAACAAGAAAAACGAAAACATGAACAAAACGGGAAAGCAAAAACGTCAACAAAATGAAAAAAATGACCCTACCTCGAAACACCAACAAGAAAAGGTTGAAATTAGATAAGAATCTGCTCACCAACATTCCTTCGAAATCAAATCATTCTCCTCTCAAGGCTACCCTGGCTCTGGTTGGCTAAAACAACTTAGATAATAAAGATAATGAGCCAGTTAACCTTGATTTACTTTTAAAAAGTATTCCACACATGTGAGGAGGCTACAATTAATGAAATAAATTTAGCTAGTTAGGGGTGGAGCAAACAACATAAATGAATAATCAACCAATGTGGAAATCAAAGGCAAGGCAGACGCGGACACAGACATGGAGCTAGAATAGAACAAGAAAATTTTACCAAGTCTCTTATTAAACTCTAAACCTAGCTCTAGTCCCGTGGCAAGGACATACAACAAAGGGAAATAGGGGCAGAATCGAGACCAAAACCAAACTTGGAATTTTTACAAAGTTCCAAGTTCAGTTCTGATTCTGAATCCACTCCCAACAAAGAACAAAACATTGAAACAAGGACAACAAAAATGATAGGAAGCAGGATCAGAACAAAAACCAGACCCGACCAAGACACCAACAAAGACAAAAACACAAGACAAGCGAACAGGAGCAGGATTAGAACCAAAATAGAGTTCAAAACTTTTACAAAGTTCTAAGTTTAGTTACATTTCTAGTTCCACTTCTACTAGACCAAAAAGAAACAAGGACTTAGGAGGAAAAAGAATGACTCCTAAGACCCAAACAAAACACCAAGAAGAAAACAAAAACAAGGGGGACCCATTTTGATCCAAAAAAATGGGGTGGTTATGCAAGGCATAACAATAACCATTCTATTCAAGGATTCATATCTTCTCATGATTAGTACCATATATTTTGAGTCAAACAACCAAACCCATGAGCTAAACTTAGTCTATCCCTAACTCATCGATTACGACCAATGAGGACCATCAATTTTGGACACGTTCAAAAATGATGAGGCTCTCTTGAAATTCATGGGATTACAGGATACTATACCATGTGGAGATCACAAATCTAGGTTCAACATTGAGCTAGACACATATGCCTATTATGGGGAAATGATTGAATCCCTCAGTCGCAAAAGTGAAAATTTAAGAGTAATATCTAGGTTTTTGAGTGAAAACCACATTGTGGCACTCTCTAACCCAAAAATAGTAAAAAAAAAAGGATGCATCCAATGGTGAAAACCTCTCTAAGGCACCAGAGGATGAGGGATTCAATATTCCCCTTAGTTCTATTCATTAGGAGAAGTCAACAATCTTAGTAGAGAAGTGCAATCTGGTCAACCTGGGAATAGAAGAAACACCACATATAACCTTCTATGCAAAATCACTTTTGATAGAAGAACAAGAAATCCTAGCTACTTTTCTAAGGGAAAGAAAGGTAAAATTTGCATGGACCTATGCTGACATGACTAGTCTAGATCTAGAAGTTGTGGTTCACCATCTAGTTGTCTATCGAGAAGCAAAACTAGTAAGACAAAAACTTAGAATTATACAGCCACAAATAGTTTTACTGGTTAAACTTGAATTACAGAAGCTCCTTGATGTTGGTTTCACATGGCCGATTGATTATCCAGAATGGGTTTCGAACCTGGTACTAGTTACTAAGCCCACTGGGGGCATCTACATCAGCACTAACTTTAGAGACCTAAACAAGGTGTGCCCAAAGGATGACTTCCCTCTTCCCAATATCAACATGATTGTGGATCAAATAGTAGGGCATGAAATGTTGTCATTAATGGATGGATTCTTAGGGTACAATCGAATCATGATAGCTAAAGATAACCAACACAAAATAACTTTCACTTGTCCATGGGGAACCTACTACTGGAACATGATGCCATTTGGGTTGAAAACTGCAGGAGCCACTTATCAAAGAGCTATGATGTTGATCCTCCATGACATGATTCAAAAAAATATGGAAGACTATGTGGATGATATATTGGCCAAATCAAAGAAACATCGGGATCACATACCAGCCCTAAGCTCCATCTTTGATAGGATAGAAGAATACAAGGTCAAAATCAATCCAAAAAAGTGTGTCTTTGGGGTATAATCAGGACAGCTCCTAGGGTACATTGTATCTATGAGAGGAATCGAGATAAACCTTGCTGAAGTCAAAGAAATTCTAGAGATGGAGGCACCAAGAACCTTTAAGTAGTTGAGGGGTTTACAAGGAAGGCTCCAATCCATTCGCCAGTTTATAGCCCAGTTAGTAGATAAGGCTATCCAATATTCTCATCTACTCCACAAGGGGGTAGCATACAAATGGGATGAGAAATGTGATCAAGCATTTAACAAAATCAAGGAGTACTTGCTCACACCACTAGTTCTCATGCCACCAATTCTAGTCAAGCCCTTGATCCTATATATATTAGCAATAGTAGTAGCCCTTGGCGCTCTCCTAGTTCAGCATGATGAAAATGGGAAGGAGAGAGATATTTACATCAGTAGAACCATGGTAGGACATGAGCTGAATTACACATACATTAAGAAGGCTTCCTTAGTGGTCATGTTTGTTGCATAGAAATTCAGACACTATATGCTAGCACATTAGATAAAACTCATTGCCAAGATAGATCCTCTTAAGTAACTGCTTTCTAAAGCAATTCTCACATGGCGAATAACTAAATGGGTTATGATCCTGATAGAACACGACATTGAATATGTAGAACAAAAGGCCATTAAAGGACAAGCAATTGTAGACCAATTAGCAGAGGCACCGATATATTTAGAAAATCCACTAGTATTAGAGTTCCCCGATGAGTCAATCTTTAACCTAAGCATAACAGATCACTGGAAAATTTATTTTGATGGATCCTACACACAACATGGGTCAAGAGCTGGAGTCTTCTTCATTACACCACAAGGAGATTGCATACCCAAGTCATATAAGTTTTTTTTTCCTTGCACAAACAACATTGCAAAATATGAGGCCCTTATCATAAGACTCATAATAGCAGTGCAATGGAAGATTATGGCACTCAAAATCTATGGATATTTTTTAGCTTATCATCAACCAAGTCAATGATGAATACCAAATGAAAGACGACAAGTTGACTCCATACAAGAAACTAGTGGAAAACCTCAAAGAATTCTTCATTGATATCACGTTTGAGAAAATACTAAGGGCAAACAATAGAGCAACAGATGCTATGGAAACAATTGGATCACTACTGGATATTCCATGCAACATCGCAAAGCAATAATTCCTTGTAGAGAAGCTTCTCGTACCAACATTCAAGGTAGCAGAGTTTGAATTTGTGTGAAATCATTGGTCCCGGTGATCCCTAGTATTATGATATATACATCTACTTGAGAATAGGAGTTATCCCCATTGATATAACCCCAAACCTTAAAAGAAAATTTGTCAATAATTCATCTTGCTTTGTTATCTTAGGAGACACCCTATATTGTAGGAGTATTGAAGGAACCCTTTTACGATGCCTAAACACTGAGGAAGCTTTGACTTCTTTAACCAAGGTACACAATGGAATTTGTGGGCCACTTTTGAGTGGTATGACCTTGGCTAAGAAACTACTAAGGACTGGGTACTATTGGCTTACAATGGAGAGGGAAGCTTACGACTATGTCTGAAGATGTGTGCAGTGTCAACAGCATGGGGATCTCATCCATGCACTAGCACAGGAGGTCCACCCAATCATTATACCTTGGCCCTTTTCACAATGGAGGCTTGATCTCATCGATAAAATCACACCCACCTCATCCAGTGGACATAAGTTCATCATCACCACCACTAAGTATTTCAGAAAGTGGGTGGAAGCCATTCCCATGACCTATATTACAGGAAAGCAAATTTCCAAGTTCATCCTAAACTACCTAATTTGTTTCTATGTTGTCTCTCAAGCCATTATCTCAGATAATGGGACACCTTTAAAAAACTAGGATGTTCGAGACCTATGCCAAAATTTCAATATCCAACACCACTTTTCTACTCCATACTACCCCCAAGGAAATGGCCAAGCTGAGGCTACCAATAAAACCATCTTGAAATTCCTAAAGAAAATAGTCAACAACGGTGGTTATGACTGGAACTTACAGCTAAATCCTACCTTATGGGCCTACCAAATGAGTATCTGCATGCCTATAGGTACAACCCAATTCTCCTTGGTCTATAGACCAAAATCCATCCTTCCCATTGAGATCAAGCTCCCATCCTTAAGAATATCATTGTAGAATCTTATCATTGATGAAGAATATCGAGTATCACGGTTGAACGAGCTAGAGCTATTGGATGAGCGGTGCATGGATGTCTTGAATCAACTACAAGTATAACATAACTATCTCAAGTGAAGGTACAACAAGAAGATCAGGAGTCAGAACTTTCAAGTCAAAGAGCTTGTATTGAAGGAGAATCAAAAGAATGTGCCAAATCCAAACAGCAAGGGAAAGTTTGAACCCCATTGGTTGGGACCCTTCATCATCATAGCAAGCTACAAATCAAGAGCATATCAGCTATCAACACCTGAAGGTGAACCTTTGTAGGAGCCTATCAATAGATCCCACCTCAAAAAAATTTATGCCTAATCTTGTAAGGTATAAATCCAAAAATCCAAAAAAATATAAAATATAAAAATTCCAAAAAAAATAGAAAAAGGATTGAAAACAGTAAAGAAAAAAATCGTCCTCTAGTGAAAACCACTTCTGTGGCACTTTGGGCAAGTACCTTAGTGAAAACCTAGAAAATAGGTGCCTTGTGTAAATAAGCACTGTCCATCCACCATGGTCCCTATGGCTTGTTCTGCATCACCCATCCATCACACTTCTATATCTCCATCCATCACACATACGCGTCCATATCATAGCTTGATCTTGTGTTCGTATCATGATCCCTCCCGGTACTACTCAGCCCATTCCTAAGGCTAGTTTGTCCTACCTATATCAGAGTAGTCTATCACACCACATTGTGGGAATGTTCTTATACCTACATCGAATCAAATTCATGTATATTTTTGAAGTCTTCCTTAAAATAAAAAAATCCAAAAATCCAAAAACATTCAAAACATATCAAAATCCAAAAAATAGGTCAAAAAGTAAAAAAAAAGTAAAAAAGCAGTGTCATCATATCAAACTATGGGTCTTTAAGCTTTGAATGTAGGCAAGGTTGATCTTTGATCATCCCCCAAGACACTTAGGTTAGTCCTCTAGGAGTTCGTCATAATAAACTGGCAATCCATTTGTTCATATCTCATCAATAAACAAGTCTGTGTCAGTTGAACTATGTGGTCTCTGCGTGTATAACGTAGGAAAGGCTAATATTTGATCAACCCCCGAGGCCCCTAGGATAGGTATTTAGGTTAGGTTCTTGGTCAAAATATTAGAAAACACAAAAACATTGGAAAATTTGACAATAAAAAAATTGTAAAACATCTTGAAAATACCAAAAAATAGCCTCAAAACATTTCAAAATACCAAAAAAATTCAAAAAACCCAAAATATCCTTCCATCTCATTTCACATTCACTTGCAATAAACATCCTCTCATGATAAACCATCGTCATCCTCAACCTTTGGTGAAACAATCAGAAACAAGTCTACCAGTACAAAAGTGGAAACTCAAACGTCTAGGGTCTCAAGTCTAGGTTAGTAAGTAAACAAGTTGGTTAACTCTTGGTACTAATAGCCCATCATCTAGTTAGTCCCAAAATCATCTAATAACGTCATGTCCTAGGATGCATCCTTCCTACAATGGACATCAACATCAGGCATCACCGTAGTGTAGTCTTGGCTAGCAATATGAAGAACATTAACTTGTTTGTTTACTTGATCTTTGTCTTGTTGATTTATATTATTGCACTTCTTCCAATGACCTCTCGATGATGTCTAATAAAAAAAAATTAGAGAGAAAGAAATGGGGCAACGATCATTATCTTTTGTCTGTTGTGCTTGTTGGATATTCTTATAATATAACCTCAACAAATACTTGCTTTATTAGGTGTGGATGGAAGGTGTTTTGGACAACTTGTTGACTATTACATTGTTAGGTTTTTCCTTTTCATGTTTTGGTCTGAGATGCTCAAAATATCTAAAGTACATCCTAGCAAGGTTTTTGTATGTCAAGTGTGAACAAGGGTACTCCTATCTGATCATCGAGTCAAAGTCCATCACACTAGGTATAATGCCATCATGGTTCTTTATACCTTGATGCATCATATCTATGTGTGTTATAAAACATAAGGTAAGTAGTCCCTTTTAAAACCCCAATCTCTAATAAGCAATACAACATCATCATTCATTGTTATCTCTAATAAAGTCTTGCAAATCATGGACTTGTTGGATCCTCTTGTCATCATCTCATTTATTCTTTCCACACTAACATGGTACCATGACAGTTAATCAAAACATCACCAGTGCATCCATCCTACATCCACAAATCGTCAACATGCTACATATCATTCATATCATATATAATAGGAAACACTGATCATCTCACATTCATTGCATTTCATCATTACATAATATAGATTAGTTATTCTAAGCATCTCATAAACCATACATTTTCATCCATTGCATAATCATATAGACATTATCATATCATCCATATATGCATCATCATATCATACATGAAGAAGATACTGAAAAAGAAAAGGAGCATGTCATAACATCCCATACATCATCTATTTTTTCATAATATAGATCAATTTTTCTAAGCATCTTAGAATCATTTGCACATCATAAACATTGGAATCCATACAATCATACTACAAACATCATCATAAAAGCACATAGAGATAATACAAAAAGAAACACATCCATAACATCCAAAAACATTTGCATGATCATCCATCACATAAAGTAAAAGAAATGCATATAGAATCACATTACATATACACATAACATCAAATGCATCCATCCATAAAAGCATAAATAAAGTAGACATATCGCATAATAAATCGATCATATCACATATATATATATATATATGTCAAAAAAATCATCATTATCATCTTACAAATCTGAATCATGAGTATGTATATCAATCAGTGTACAATGCCCACAAGGCTATAAAAAATGGAGCATGTGGATCCCAAAAATAAAAGAATTGAATGCTATGATAAAAAAAAAATTGTGTTTACTAGTTAGCCTTGGTAGTTGCTCCTCTCACCTACCTGTCTCTCAACTCAATCATCCGTGTCTAAGCCCTATCTACTGAGAGTACTCTGGCACCTAAGTAGACATTGGTACAACCTACCAATAATGAAGCCTATAATAATTGTCCTCTTTGATGGTGTTGTGGTACATCTGCGCTAGTACTATCCTCCCCTACGATGAGATATCCATACTCTCCAATTGTTGCCTCCGACTGACCTCCTAGTCTAGCTGCAACTTTGTCGCCCTCCTCTACTAGCACTCATGATCTCTCCCTGCAGTAAGGGACTAGACCTGTTGTCTAGCCTGGTCCCTCTTAGCTATGACTATCTGTAGCTGCCCCTGTAACTGCTGAATCTGGGCATCCCGTTGATCTAGCTATTGTACCTAAGGTGGATGATGTGGTTGGTGAGTCTACTGGTCCCTTTGTTGATCCCTCTACTAATTTGGCTATTGGGGAGGTTGTGTTGGCTTTCTATTTGTTTGTCTTTGATGTCAAAACAAGCTTTGGTGATGTGATTTCTTCATAGTCAGTTGATGTACATGGTCTCCAGCTTCAACTTTTGGTAAATATTACATGATACATCATCATTGGTGATCATTCATGGCATGTTAGCATCATGGCATGTTTTGGTTCACCTGGTTATTGCACCTGGTTATTGAAATTTCAATGAACATACTTAGTTGGCATATTCAATTCATTTTTGCATGCTTGGCTTCAATATCTTGGACAATGTTGGTATAAATTCAGTTGTTTCCCTTTTGTTTGGCTGTACTAATTATTTGGTTTCATGTACAATGATCATGAATATGTTTGAACGTTGTTTTAGGTGATATCATTTTGGTATCTTTATAGTTTCCTTCATTGATGAATACACATACAGTATTGACACTGGTTTTGGAATATGTATATCTGCAAAAAAAAATTGACGTTTGACACTTTATGTTCTTGACATACAAGTTTCACATTGGCATTCACAAGTGCTAATAATAGGTTTTGAAATGGCATTTATAGGTCTATGTAAAGTGATTGGCACTTGGTGATTTGGTTTCAATCAATCTTTAAAGTAATACTTTTTTATTTGTTCACATACATTCAAAAGTGGACACTTTCATGACATTACCTTGGTGTTAAATCATAAACAAGAGGACATATTTTATTTTCCCTTGATAGTTATGGGGTTCTATATATTCATTTTGGTTATCAATGTTATCAGGCTTCTTTGTGGTTTATTGTGTCATATGGCAAGTGTATTTTAAAAAGGTTCAAACAAGTGCTATTGGGCTTTGATACTTTGGCATCAGTAAGTGCTAAATAAAGATGGTCAGACTTCACTTTGCATTGGAGAGTTGACATTGATTATCATTTTGGCACTATCTTTATTTGTATTGGCTTAGGCATTGGAAACTTGGAACAGTCGAAGGCATTCATGGCTCACGCGGACAATAATTAACATGTGGATAGATTGACTTGGCAATGAAAACATTATGGGTATCTTAGACTTTAAAAACATATTCATTGTGCTTTGTTCAGACTCCAAGTGATTGTTTTTTTGACAAAGGGAAGTGTAAAGTTTTTCAAAGGAGATAATTGAGAAACCCTAGCAGTTCAAACAAAATTGTAGAGCTATTTTTGAGTTTTTGGTGAACTCTTGTTCAAGCTAGTTGGAATGAAGAAAGAAGTAGAAAGGTAGTTGTTTATCTTGCAGCTGTAAATGAAGGTTTTCTTGAGACTTTTGTTTGACATCTGGCCAACATAAAATGAGGTAAAATCTTGACAATATCTTTGTCATTTTGAAATGAAGATTATAAAGCTATTTTTTAGTTTGTAATGAAAACAAAATGTAGTTACAGATAACTGAGTTTTTTGTTTTGGTTACTCAAGTTTGAGCTCGGGAGTTTTGGTGATTTACACAAGTTTACATTGTTTATTTAAGTATGGCTTTTAACCATT
Organism: Sequoia sempervirens; assembly: GCA_007258455.2. Taxonomy (NCBI): domain Eukaryota; kingdom Viridiplantae; phylum Streptophyta; class Pinopsida; order Cupressales; family Cupressaceae; genus Sequoia; species Sequoia sempervirens. The sequence continues at coordinate 207,764,278 of VDFB02270651.1, read as the reverse complement.
GCTCTATGATGATAGTGGGTGAAATATTTTAAAGGGTAAAACATAATTATTATTGTTCAGAATTGAAAGAAATGCTATCTTTGTAAAGGGTTTCTTTACCTAATCAAAGTAAACCTCTTAATTAAAGGAGATGCTATCATTGTAATGGGTTTTATCAAAATAGAGTAACCCTCTAAATCATTTCATATTTAAGTTATAAAAGGAGTTGGTGCTCCTAAACTATACAGAGTTGGTGCTCTTGATTGAGTTGGTGCTCTAAATAATAAAATGAATTATTTGAGTGGTTTTCTATACCCCAGGATGGTTTTTCCACTCAGGAAAATAATGTGTTATGTGGTGAAATCTGCACATTTGTGTTTCAACCCATATGATTAAGTGTTAATATTTCCATTATGTTATATGTCAAAAGAATTTCATGTAATGCTCTGATACATGTTGAATGTTTCATTCTGAAAGGGTTCAAAGTATAAATTTGAATCTATCATGAATATATGTTGTTCGACCTATTATAAAAGAATGTTCAGTCTGTCATAAAGTGCATAGAATCTTGTGAATCTAAAGCATTATATAGAGAATTGTTCAATCACTTTTATATGAACAATTTATATTATGCTTTGAAAATGGTTTGTAAAGTCACTCATAACAATCATTCTGTTTAAAGGTTCTTTGTTGTGTTAAATTTCACTCTGTAAGTTAAGAGGGTTCACTTAGTTGTTTTCAAAGTCATCATTTATATCTACATTTCAAGTTACAAAAGTTAAAATTGCACATTACTCTAATTCACCCCCCCCTCTCAGAGTAATTCAACTTCCAACAATTGGTATCAGAGCATAGGGTCCTCTAATAGGTCTAATCCAACTAGGATAGATTCTTGTTATTGGAAGTCTGTTGGTCATATCTCAAGTTTTGAAGTGTTGTGTCTGATATGGAAAAAAAGGTAGAAGGAATAAAGGAAAAATAAATTCATAGCAAAATACAAATCGTCAAATTCTTCCTAAATCTAATATGAATAGTAAAGAAGAAGAAGTCATATACAATAACTTTGAAATGGTAGAATATCCTATATCTGGAACAAATCAATTTGAAGGTACAAATTTTATCTTGTGGAAATCTAGGATGGAAACTTATTTATCTTATTTAGGGTTTGAAGTGTGGGTTGTAATCGAAAGAGATTTCACTACATCTGCAACATCTCCTTCCACACCTGAGGAGAAGAAAGCTCTTGAATTCAATGCCAGAGCTATAAATGCTATTTTTAATAACCTACCAAGAAAAGTCATTAAAAAAGTAATTCATTAGAGTAGTGCAAAGGAAATTTGGGATAAGTTGATCGAAATGAATCAAAATGGTGAGTTACAAAAGGAGATATCTTTAGGTACTGAAATAAGTTGTGCAACATCTAAAAGTGAAGAAGGTGTAAACCTACATAGTTTTGAAAAGAATCTAACTAAATCCAAAGAAACTAGTGTAGAAGTAGATCAACTTTTTGGTGAAGTGAATTTTGAACATTATTATGATGAACAAGAAAGTGAAATTAATTTGGAATGTGAAATCCTGTGTGCCTTAGATACTATTAAGAAAATTAGAAGAGATAACCAGGATTTAAAAAGGAAACTTCAATAAGAAAAATATATCAAAGATATGATAAGTTCAAATCTTGTAGAAGCAAAGATACAAGTTGAAGAAGCTAGAAAGATTGAGGAAGAAGTAAGAAACCAACTTAAAGTCAAAGAAAAAAGTATAGAAAACTTGAGTGGCAAGTGGTTTTACTAAGGAACATTGATAAGGCATCAAAGTAGTTAAGTGATGAGAAAATTATTGGGAATGACTCTATGTCTTTGGATAAAATTATTGGTGCACAAAAAGCTCCTAGTGACAAAGGTGGTCTAGGCTTAGAGGAAGGACAATGCTCTAAGTTTAGAAAAACACTTAGAACAAAGGTAGATTTACATTTTCATGTTGTTGACCTTAAAACTATAAGAAACAAACAACACAAGGATATCAACAAAGGAGGAAGGAATAGAACAAACAGATTTACAGGATCTCCCTCTACCTGGCAAGGTAAATTGATGAGGTATGATTATTCTTTTTCAGGATATTGTTACCCATATTTTGAGTATGGCCACAAATCATCTAAATGTTTGTTTAAAGTGAAGAAAGTGATAGGAAAAGGAACTATGGTATTATCACATGCTTCAAATGTAGTCAATCAGGGCATATTGCAAGAAATTGTGATAAACTAACTCTAAAGGGTGACACAAGATATTATAAGTCTTTGACTGTATGTTATAGATGTAATGGTTTTTGACATAAATCCAAGTTTTGTAGGGGTCAATGGGAGGAAGCATCTAGAAACAACAAAGAATTTGATAATCTACTTAAGCCAAGGAAATAATCATTGGGGGTCTGGAGAAGAAAGCAAGGAAAGAAAAAGGAAGAACTAAATCTTGTGCATGTTGCACAAGAACCATTTCTAAGCATTTAAAAGGAAGTATGAAGTCAGGGGGAGATGATTAATGCATTATAAAATAAACCCAATTAATATCAAATAAACAATAGTTGCATCTTGTTGTTTCATGACTTATTTATCATTAGAGTGCAAGACATAGATGTGTTATATTTTTGTCTGTGTTCTCCATGTCTATGCTGGGAATAATAGTGACAACGAGTTGATGATAACTATCTTAATGCTATGGTTCATATATATCATCATTCTGTTAGAGGATAATTTATCATATGACTATTGGTGTTGTAGCAGTTGGTGCTTTATGTTTCTTTGGAATTTTCCATAGTAAAGGATACTTGTGACAAAATTACACTTCTCACCATTTGTGTACAAATTGTTACTAGCTTTGCTTTGCTGCAATATATTGATTGTGCCAGTTTGTGTTTGACAAAATCAGTGATGGTATGTGTTTCTCAAGAGATACATGAGATAAAGATACTTGAACAGTGAAGCAATATTCATTTTCTTTTCCATCAAATCTGGTTTTCTTGATTGATTAGTCTCACCATTGTTTGACACATTGAAATCATGTTTAATAGTTACTTGATATAATATAGTACTTTGTTTAATTTATATGAATGAATTTTCACCAACAACATATGATAAGATTGTGATCAATTTGAGGTCTTAATTGAAATCATGATAGAGGTAGTTAGCTAATAGACATTAACGATAAATGTTGAGTACTGTAATGTTGTGCTTGGTAATCATGAACAACATACTAAGCATTTGCTATATCCATACAAAAGTCAATTTTCTAGAGTTGTGGTTGCAGGTGTAGCAATTTTGACATTGATCATGTTTGAACAAGCAAACAACATTGATAGAAGTTTTGTGTATTCTTGAATGATGAAGATTTCAATATGACTCTAGTGATCAATACTTTTGATACTTGATTATTACAGGACACTGGTTAGTTGGAGTTATATTCTAACTTGAGACTTGTGTGGATTGTATGATATAGATTTGGCTACTTTGTGTCATTTTGTGGTGCTTAGGATGAAAGGAGATTTAGTGATTGTCTAAAGACAAGGTTTGATGCAATGAAAATATGTTGGCCTAATAGTCATACTACTAGTTCAGTAAGTTAGCTTTGAGTATGCAGTGATATCTACTTGCTTGATGTATATAAAACTTGTTTGGCAGTAGTATACTCCAATGTTTCATTAACCAATAAATTCGATCATCATACTATGTTATATTATAATATTTCATTCATGGAGAAATGTGCAATGAGTTGATGAATCAAAGATGTTGAAGAATTTGCACAGTTGCAATAAGCTTGAGGAAAGAAATGGTGACTCACGGTTCATGTTAATTGGACCACTAAATATGGTGGTGCTTAGAAAGGAATATTTGTACTTGTGTTTATGTGAAGCTTCTTTGTAGGGGGGCCTTGGTTCTATGGTTTCTCTCTTATCTTTTTTCATTTGTTGCTCTATTTTTGTTTGCAACAGGATTCATTGGTTATTTGGCTTTTAGATGTTTATTGTGGTTGTTTGTCTTTGATGACAACATTGTCTTTGGTGACACATTTAAATAATATGGGTGGCACATATAGTGAATAATTGGTTCACATGTTTCATTGCAAGCACTTATTTTCAGTTAATTTCAATTTTTATATGATGGTACTGATGTTTTCCGTATGTTCATTATAGTAGGATATTCAGTTCAATTTGATCCTTTGCAAGTTTTCTTCACATGATATTTGAGTAGCACATCTTATGTTTATTCAAACCACACATCTAGTTTTGAGCAACATTTGATATCGAATCACATTGCATTGATATTGTTTGACAATCCCTATTCTTTGCTATTCTTTCTTTGTCCTTGTGACAAAAAAGGGGGAGAAAATGATGATTTTAGTGGTTCAGTTGTTTCTATCTTCAGATGGCTAAGTTTTTTCCATCAAGGACAAAGGGGGAGTTTATTGGCTTTTTGTTTATTTGTCCTTGATATCAAAACATGCTTTTGTGATGTGATTTCTTCATAGGCAGTTGATGTACATGGTCTTAGGGTTCAAATTTTGGTACATATTACATGATACATCATCATTGGTGATCATTCATGGCATGTTTTTATTCACCTAGTTATTGCACCTAGTTATTGACATTTCAATGAACATACTCAATTGGCATATTCAGTTCATTTTCACATGCTTGGCTTTAGTATCTTGGATGGTGTTGGTATACATTCAATTGTTTCCCTTTTTTTTGGATGTACTAATTATTTGGTTTCATGTTCAGTGATTATGGATATGTTTGAAGGTTGTTTCATGTGATATCATTTCGGTATTTTTATAGCTTCCTTCATCGATGAATACACATATAGTATTGACACTGGTTTTGGCATATGTATATCTGCAAAAAAGAAATTGAGGTTTGACACTTTATGTCATTGGCTTACAAGTTTCACATTGACATTCACAAGTGCTAGTGACAAGTTTTGAAATGGCATATATGTAATGGCATTTATAGGTCTATGTAAAGTGATTGGTAGTTGGTGATTTGGTTTCAATCCTTCTTCAAAGTAATACTTTTTGATTTGTTCACATACATTCAAAAGTGGACACTTTCATGACATTACCTTGGTGTTAAATCATAAATAAGAGGACATATTTTATTTTCCCTTGATAGTTATGGGGTTCTATATATTCATTTTGGTTATCAATGTTATCAGGCTTCTTTGTGGTTTATTGTGTCATATCGCAAGTGTATTTTAAAAGGGTTCAAACAAGTGCTATCGGGCTTTGATACTTTGGCATTGGTAAGTGCTAAATAAAGATGGTCGGGCTTCACTTTGCATTGGAGATTTGACATTGATGATCATTTTGGCACTATATTTATTTGTATCAGCTTAGGCATTGGAAACTTGGAACAGTCGAAGGCATTCAAGGCTCACGTGGACAATAATTATCATGTGGATAGATTGACTTGGAAACAACAACAATATGGGTATCTCAGACTTAAAAAACATATTCATTTTGTTTTGTTCAGACTCCAAATGATTGTTTTGTTTGAAAAAGGGAAGTGTAAAGTTTTTCAAAGGAGATAATTGAGAAACGCTAGCTGCCATTCAATAAAATTACAAAACTATTTTTGAGTTTTTGGTGAACTCTTGTTCGAGCTAGTTGGAATGAAGAAAGAAGTAGAAAGGTAGTTGCTTATCTTGTAGCTAGAAATGAAGGTTTTCTTGAGAATTTTGTTTGACATCTGGCCGACATAAAATGAGGTAAAATCTTGACAATATCTTTGTCATTTCAAAATGAAGATTATAAAACAATTTTTTAGTTTGTAATGAAAACAAAAAACAGATACAGATAATTAAGTTTTCTATATTGATTTCTCGAGTTTGAGCTCAGGAGTTTTGGTGATTTACACAAGTTTACATTGTTTATTTAAGTATGGATTTTAGCCATTGCTCTATGATGATAGTGGGTGAAATATTATAAAGGGTAAAAAAGAATTATTATTGTTCTGAATTGAAAGAAATGCTATCTTTGTAAAGGGTTTCTTTACCGAATTAGAGTAAACCTCTCAATTAAAGGAAATGCTATCATTGTAATGGGTTTTATCAAAACAAAGTAACCATCTGAATCATTTCATATTTAAGTTATAAAATGAGTTGGTGCTCCTAAACTGTAAAGAGTTGGTGCTCTTATAATGTTGGAGTTGGTGCTCCTGATTGAGTTGGTGCTCTTATAATGTTGGATTTGGTGCTCTTGATTTAGTTGGTGCTCTAAATAATAAAAGTAATTATTTGAGTGGTTTTTTATACCCCAAGAGGGTTTTTCCACTTAGGAAAATAATGTGTTATGTGGTGAAATATGTACATTTGTGTTTCAGCCCATATGCTTAAGTGTTAATATTTCCATTCTGTCATATGTTGAAAGAATTTCATGCAATGCTTTGATACATGTTTAATGTTTCATTCTGAAAGGGTTCAAAGTATAAAGTTGAATCTATCATGAATATATGTTGTTCAAATTGTTATAAAAGAATGTTCAGTTTGTCATAAAGTGCATAGAATCTTGTGAATCTAAAGCATTATATAAAGAATTGTTCAATCACTTTTATATGAAAAATTTATATTACGCTTTGAAAAATGGTTTGTAAAGTCATTCAAAACAATCATTCTATTTAAAGGTTCTTTGTTGTGTTAAAGTTCACTCTGTAAGTTAAGAGGGTTCACTTAGTTGTTTTCAAAGTCATCATTTATATTTGCATTTCAAGTTACAAAAGATAAAATTACACATTACTTTGATTCACCCCCCCTTCTCATAGTAATTTAGCTTCCAACAGGTTTCCCACCTCCTCCAGGTGCTCTAGGAATCTATCCCACATGTACTCCCCTAGATGCCCTACCTTGGGGTCTCCTCCATGGAAGCGATACCCTTCGAACTTTCAATTGAAGTGGGGGTCTGAACCAGTCATTGTAGGCACATGTAGTACCTATATTTGTTTGTCCCTAAGTGTAGGCCCATAGCCTAGCCACCAACTACCTGAAGTACTCAACTACATTAGATGCTAGAATCATCCATCCCCATGTGGTCTCTCTAGATGATTTGGCAAAGATTGCCACATACTGATCATCTAGCCAATCTTGAACATCTCCAAACTAGTGGGCCACTCTGTTTGGCAGGTAGCACTCTATCACCGTGTCCTCTTGCCCCTACATCAATCAATCCTGTCAGGCATAGAAGAGTTGTGCATCGTCATACCATGAATGCATCTATAACTAGGGCCTCCATGTGAATACTATCATCTCATCCATCACTCTACGTAGGTGGGGTAGACTTAGCTATCCTATGTGCCTCAAGGTAATGCCACCCCTGTACCTCCAAATTTCCAAATCATTGGGCTCTACATTGACCACAGTGACCATTGGTTAGAGCATGATAATGTGCTCCCAGGCCCAGATGTGCAACAATGTAACACTAGTACTAATCGCTCGGCTATCACAGTAGGCAAACTCATGTAAATCATGGTTTAATTAGGCCAACATCACTGGTCCCCAAGCAAACAAGGTCCTCCTATGTAGCATCCTCTCCCAGGATAGGCTCCATCCCAAGTTGAAGTATCTGTCTCGTCGATCTAGAGCCACTAGCTCGCATATAATGGCCGTAATGATTAGCCTAAAAATTGGCACCCAACCTCTATAGTAATCCAAATCAACCTGGCCCTCAGAAAGTGTAAGCTCCTCAACCTCCAAGACCTCAAAGCATGCATCACTGTCGAAATTTGTGTCATAGATAAATTGAACATCGTGAATCGACAACTGAAGGATCTGCCATATGTCTTCCAAAGTAACATTTGCCTCACCAGTGGGAAGATGAAATGATGAGGTCTCGCTATGCCACCTCTCGGCCAACACGGTCATCATCGCTAGGTGGGTCCAAATGATGGGCACATAAGAAACAAACCAAAGGTCGATCTCGCCTAAGTGCTCCTACTGTAACTCATGCAAACCACTCAATCTACTCAACACCGAGGGTCAATGCTCACATGAATGCATAGGCTTTGTATCCTCCTACACCCATGAATCCACAACGTCAAATTTTGTAAAAAGACCTAACCCCATTTGGAGTTTTTGACACAAGAACAACAAATGTGTCACTATTTGCAAAGGTGTCACCATTTGAAAAATCTAAATAGTGAAGCTAGACCCTTTGAAAATGAAAACTAAGCCATGGTGTTGCTATTTACAATAGTGGGCCCCTTTGACCTAGAAACCCTAATCTTAAACTAGATCGCAGTGTTGCCATTCACACTAGCGTCACCATTTGGAGTTTGGAACCCTAAAGTCAAATTGTGACACGACATCACAATTCACAAAAGTGGTGCTATTTGGGCCTTACCATCGCCGATTTTACACTTTGAGCATCGCTATATAGTGACGCTGAGGATTTTGACTTTTCAAAACATAATAAATGTGCCTAAAAATTGAAATACAAGGTCAGGTTAGAGTCACATACTGAGGGTCCTGTGCCTAGAAGTCTCTAGTACACCTGGACTCACTCAAAAATGTGTCAAGGAAGCACATGTTGTGCCATTCTACAGGAGGGTCAGACCTCAAAAAGCTAGCAATCTCAAAGTGTGAATGCAAAAATGAATGGAAAGTGACCCCTCCAAGGCTATTTAAGCATGAAAATTAGGGTTTTTTGCCCCTTTTTAGCCATCAAACTAGGGTTTTGCACCCTCGGCACCATTTTTTCCCAATTGAGGCTTGTTTTGCATCCTTTTTTCGTGTTTTGACATATTTTTTGGCATCCTGGAGCCTTTCTGGACCCGTTGGGCAACTTGTCCTCTTTTTTTGAGACATCACCTAAAAATCCAAATTTTCATCCAATCTCTCAAGGGGGCAGTATACCAGCGTAATTCTTTCCACTCTAGGGCAGTAGTGGGGCATCTAAAAAAATTAAGAAATTTTTGAATTTTTATCTCAGCAACGTTATTCTTTGAACCAACATAGTAGGTACATTGCTTCAAAGAGGGGAAAATTATAGATGTTCAAATTATCTTGATTGATATCATGCACTCGATTCTGATTCACTAACACCAATTCTTCCTTAATCACTTCTTTACTAACCAATTAATTGAATAATCCTTATTTAATTAATTCAGCAAGATTCCTCTTTTAATTAAATAAATCAACTTTATTTGATTAAATCTAATGTTCTTCTTTTAATTAAATAAATCATTTTATTTAATTAAATCCTAATGTTCCTCCTTTAATTAAATAAATCAAGTTTATTTAGTTAAATCCTAAAGTCATCTCTCTCAATTAAATAAATTAACTTTATTTGATTAACTCTAATGTTCTTCATTTAATTGAATAAATCAAATTTATTTAGTTAAATTATTAACCTCCCAAGTATCCTCTCATTTGATTTAAATAAATCTAAATATCTAAATCAAATGTCATATCAACTAATTCCACCTAAGTTAATTTAATCCTAATTAACTCCTAACACTAACCCTCCATTCCTCTAGCTTTTGCAACTTGCACATGTAAATCAATTTATTTGATTTATTAATTCCTCTATTTTCATTCAAATGTTGCATATTCTTGGAATATTCTACCAAATTAAAATCTCCCTCCCAAAAGGACTTTGTCCTCCAACATGGCATTGAAGGCTCTTACATGTCCTTTTCTTGAGCCAACTTGGCATTAATTCCTCTTGCAAATCTTCTTGCACAAGCCATCTTTTGAATTTTTAATTCCACCTACATGCATTTAACATACACATTCTTCAAAATGTGCTCCGCTCTCCTTCATTAGAATGTTGACAAGTGGCACAATGCCATTGGTTCAAGTTTAATCCCACATTCTTCCTATTTGTCATTCTTTCATCCTTCTTTCATATAAATAGAGGACTTCTCTATTGATTTGGGATCCAAAACTTCATGCAAGGTTACTATCTATAGATTTGAGCAAGTTCATCCACATTTTCATCCAAGTTTTCATAGATTTCATCATCCATAGCTAGGTTATTAATATTTTTCATCAAGCATCATTCAATCATCATCAAGTTTATCAAGGAATTTGGAAAGGGCTTCTTTCCACATCAAATAAGCACCAATTCCCCTATGGGATGCTAGTTTCAGCATTTTGAATAAGATTTCATTGACTTTCATTGGATATTTTACTTTACTTTCTTGTTCATTGTGTTTGAATGAATTTCATGGGGAATGCTAGTTTATGACTTGTTTAATGACTAATGTTTGATTTTTTGTTCATGTTAGTGCAGGTCTAGATGAAGCATTCATAAAAACATATGGCAAAGGCTTCACCATCTTGAGGAAACAAGGATGTGACACAAGAAATGAACATAAAATTCATCAACCCTTAGAGCAAAAACCAACCTATAAAAATACAAAAGGATTAGGATACCAAGATCCTTCTTATAAAAAAAAGCCTACTAGAGAATATTTAAGGATTTTAAGTGATGCTACAATGATCATGGATTCTCTCCCAGACTTGAATATCCTTCTCTCTCAAGAACAACCAATAGATCATAACAATAACAAGCATAAAGATAAGATAATCTCAGGACCTCCTGCCCTAACTCCATCTATAGAAGTTCATGAATCTAGCAAACGCAAAAGACCATATAAATTACAAAAGTTACAACCTCTCTGTCCACCATGTGAAAGTGAAAAAAATTACAAATCCTTCTCAAACAAGGGTTATTATTATTACCACCTATTAACCAACTTGTGCTATACCCTAAATATTCAAAATTTCCACATTATTCATATCATCGAATCCTTGGACATAGTACTGATGAGTGTCGTGCACTAAGACAATTATTAAGCAAGTATCAATTTGATGGGAATACTTTCTATCTAGTGATCACATAGCATATTCTCCACCCCTTTTGTCATGTAATAGTTGTAGAATACTATATTCTCACCATTACATGACTTTTCCCATCACCTACCTCGGCCCATTCTTGTCTTGCACTCAGTGGGGACAAGAAGTTGTTGGCCTTTTACTAGTAAAGAATTTGTTGTTGTCCCTTTGGTTTGTTATCTACCTTTCGCTTATATAGACTGAGATTGGGGAGGTGGATAACTTGCTTTAGGTTGACTCGCCCATGCCTTACTAGTCCTTTTCTTTTCTTTTCTTTTTTTGTTTTCTTGCATGTGCATAACATGATCCCCCGTGATGTTATGTTTGATGTTTATATCTCTTTGTGAATTCCTCTATTTGTACCTTTATTCTTCTATATGTCATTTACTTTCACTTTTTGATTAATATTTTAACTTTCCCTTTTGTTTTTGTTTCTTGTGTTTTCCTTTTGGGGATGATGCAAGGCATCGACATATTCATGTCTCCTTCATGTTGACCCAATATCTTTTTCATTATCTTTTTGTTTCCTTTCATTTTCCTTTTCATTTTTATTGTGCATTCCTTTTGGGGATGACGCAAGGCATCGAGACACCCTATATCTCTTCCATGTTGACCCAAAAGAATCTCTTTTCTTTGTTTTTTTCTCTCTATGTATCATTCTTCTAGTTCTGTGTATTTGGGGAATGATGATAGCTCCAATCTCTCTAATATAATTGTTGCAAAGAACATACTAATCCCAAATCCATACATCCCTTATGTGTTTGTTGTTTTCATTTTGTGGGTAGCATCTTTCTTTTCCTCTTCTCTAGCATGACGTAGCTTTACTTGTAAACATATGACTTGGCGTAGGGCTTCCCAAGTTGGCTCTCATGTCTTCCTTCTTGTTTTCATTTTCATTTGCTACTTTAAATTAATTGCTCACAACATGGTGTTTGGCAATTTCTTTAAAGTAGGGGCATACATTGGCATTATTTTGGCATTATTTCACTTGCATTTTTTTTCCTTTTCATGTTCTTTTATGTGACTTTGTTACTTCACATGTGTCTCTCCTCTTTGTGGTGATGTTGGGAGTAATGTCCTTCAAGAGCGTGATCTATCTTGGCATATTATATTCCCATTAGTGGTGATGTGACACACTATATCCCTTAAGTGGTGAATCTTTTATCCTTTGATCATTCCTCTCTTGGAAACACTAGGAATGATGTCCACTAACAGTAAGACCTCGCATGAGCTAAGAAAAATCCCTTTGAGCATTCTTCTTTCTTGTTTCATTTTTTCCTTTTTGTCTTTATTAAAGTCATGGACATATGGTTTTGATACAGACTGCCTTGGGGCTCACCTAGTGAGCACCAAGATTCACTAGCCTATGTGAGCATGAGTTTTGGTGCCTTATTAAATTCATGGAGATATGGATTTACTATGGTCCCCTAGGGCTCACCTAGTGAACACCTAGCTTCACTAGCTTGTGTGAGCATGCATTTTTGTACCTTATTAAAGTCATGGAGGTATGGCTTTAACATGGTCCCTTGGGGATCACCTAGTGGAAACCTAGCTCCCACTAGCCCTCATGAGCACGCATTTTGTTTGCATAGTGGACAACACATTCCACTTGTAAAACCTCTTTTTGGACAACAAATCGAAGCTTGATCCATTGAAGTTTTTCCTTTTTTCTTTTTCCTTTTTCCTATCTTTGATGGTGTATGTTTGCAATTTTCTTATGGCTTCATATATCATTCACAAGCATGTTCCTTGTGCTTATGTTGGTTTTTCTATAGGATCTTGATCTTGGGGGCTTGGCCACCCTCTTGATTGTTGTCATCCTATCTTAATAACATTTGTACATTTGAACCCCTCTTGATTGTGTGGTTGGATACTATAGTGTGAGTTTTAAGAAATTTCATCCTCTCACTAAAGTGGGGGCTAATTGTACTACAGTAAAATGCATACCCTTGAATTTTCACACTTGTTTGGGCCTGCCTTAATTTATTTATGCCTCTTTATTGCTTAATTGGTCCTATTTTTTGTCCATAAACCCTATGAATGGCATATTTTTCAAGTTAATCCAAACATTGACTAATGCATAAATGTTAATTTAATGACTCCATCGATGTGTCCCTGATTTTTGGGTTGGAAATAAAATGCCACCTAGGGCGTCTTAGTCCCACAAGGCTCTCATGACCCTGATTTTTGCATCTCTGAATTGGGCCCCTTTTTGGTGTATGTGCCCCAAGATTTTAGGACTTGGGACTAATATGCCACCTAGGGCATCTTAATCCTCCTTGAGTTATTTTTTAGATTGAATTTCAAATTTTGGTGAGATTTAGCATACTTTATTTAATGAATTCATATGTCAGTTTGGTGTGATACAATTTCAGGATATTAAGCATAGACAAGTATAAATACAAGGTTCCTTGATTCATTTCAACCCAAGTCTTTTGTGATATATTTTAGCATAGCATAATTGAGTTCACAAGAGCATTCAAGAGTAGATTCATCAAGAATTTGAAGCCGTTTTTAGATTCAAGCATCATATCAAAGTTTTTTCTTGCATCATGTGTGTTGTTGTGCTAACATTTGTGATGTAGGGTTTTGATTCAAGACAATAAATTCAAGATCCATATCCATTGCAGCCATTACACACAAGTTTGTATACTTTGTAAGGGTCTGGTGAATTGTAGCATTGCATGTTCTTAATTCATCACTCCTCCATTTCATTTAATTTCAAGGTTTAATTACCAACAAGGGGTTTGAACAAGGCAAACCCCCATTCACTAACAAGCAACAAGTTTTTCCCAGTTTGCATACATGTGATTACAAATATAGATTGTAGACTTGAAGATCACTTGGAGTGCAAAGTTGCAAAAGTTGTAAAGTTGCATTCTAAAGTTGTCATCTTCATGAAAACTCACCTATAGGCCATATTCAAAAGTTTTAGAACCTGAGATCGGAAGAGAAGATAGTGTAGACCTTGGAGCTCAGAATCCTATTCAAAAATTTCAAAAATTTAGAACAATACTAATATGCCATCTTGGGCATCTTAGTCCTCCTAGGGTCATTTTTTAGAGATTTTCAGAGATTCAAAGACTTTACATTTTCCCTGAAAAACAACAGCAGGACTAATACACCATCTTGGGCATCTTTGTCATCCACAGCATATTTTGTTAGCCTCTTTTCATTTCTAGAATCCTCACAGCATCTCTAGATTTCCCATTTGCACACATACTATCTCCCTATTGCATAATTTCATCATTTGCATCTTTCATTTAGCTTGCATTGCTAGTTTTAGGTCATTTTACATATCACATCATGTTTTCAAACATTTTCTTTTCCAATTATTTGCTTGGTGGTGAACCCCTTAAAACTTAAAAATCCCTTATGAGGACCCTCCTAATTGTGAATTGGCTCAATTTGTGAGGTTGTTAGTCAATCCAATTATGACTCTTAGGAAATTAGTGAATGGTTGAATGAGAAAAGTGTGATATCCCAAAAAGTTATCCATTTTCCCATTCATCAAGTACAACCATGTAAAACTTATAGACCTATGGAAAAACAATTTGACTAGAGATGATTTCAGCATTAAGCCCGAATATGAAAACCTAGTAAAGAAGAAGCTAAATCTCTAGTCGTGGTTCCATGCTTTACCCATGATGATGAGCTTCAAGTATGTGACAATAACACTAAGGAGAGTGTGTGATAAATTCTTGTTCACTCATATTCCTGGATTGATAACCAAAGAAGTCATAAGGGAGGTTACTGTACTATGTGACACTGGGCCAATACCTATGTTGAAATCCGTAAAGAACAAGAATGTAATGGAGCTGATAGGAGCCATTTGACCAAAGGGATCTCACTATAAACACCATAAGGAATCCGACAATAAAGTATGTTGCTATGGTTATTGGCTACAAATTGTACTACACCAACAGAGAGAATTATGTGTCAACCACAATAATTCATGTAGCTCATGAAGTGATAGAAAAAGTGAAATATTGTTACCTGTGTAAGTTGCTCTAGAAATAACTATTTGATAATTTGAAGCAGAATAAGGATAAAAAATATCCATTCAAATTTGTTTCCTTGGTATTTTGGTTGCTATTCTATTTTCTAAGGGAGCTTCTAGTAAGAAGCATTATCGTATGGAGTAACGACAGACCTATATCCCATCAAATATTTAAATATCTACATAGCCTTGGAGATATGAAAGCACAAGATGAGGCATTTACTACTTTCTTTGTAATATTTCAAAAAAGAATGCATGAAAGGGAAATTATACATAAGTGAGTTGTGGATAAATATCAAGATGATATTATAATTTTGGTTAAAATTGATGAATGTATCATTGAAGTTGTGGAACCTAAAAATATCTAGATATAGCCACTTGGATATGAGGTAATTGAAAATGAAGTTGATGTCTATGTCACTATATTATTGAATAGTCCTAAAGACCCTACTCAAAAAAGACATGGAACTTATGAAGATAAATCCATAGAAGTAGACATGAAACTGAGAAAGCCTAAGATAAAAAGAAATGTGGATAAAGTGGTACACAAAAATTTCAAGTACAAAGGACTCATAGATGAATAGATAAGATTGTTAAGAGAATGTGAAGTAGGAGAATTGAGCATAGAAAGTGGGTCCCTCAGACCTAGAAGATTTGGAAGAACAACTTCCACTATTCCCCTTAGTATTCAACAACCATCTGGATCAGTTTCTACCTCCAATAGAATAAAGAGAACAAAGACCAGTGCTCTAGTTATGGAAGAACCTGAGGTGGAAGAGGCCACAAGTCCTAGAAAGAGAATAAAGACTACTCAAGAAATTTCTACTACTGCTATATCAAGAGGGAAGAAAGAGAAAGCTTGAAGAGAAAAATACTTTAGTGTACAATCTAAAGAAGAAGAAGAGGATGAGGATTCCCCTTTGATCATGAAAAGAAAAGGAATAGTTTCAAAGAAGAAGAAGATAAGGTTACTGATATAGCCCAAAAATATGGAATGATATATATTGCCTCTAGTAGTAAGAACCAAGAATAAAAAATAGAAGACATAGGGACTAGTGATACAAAATAAATTCTTGATAATATTCCTCTAGATACAAATGAACCAATGCAAGAAATTGTTGAAGATGAGGATGTTGTTGGGATTAGAGAGGAAACTACAAAATATGATATCTCTGTTCCTATGATAACCTATGAGACTACAGATCAAGGCCAATCGAAGATAATCATTCCTCTAATAGATAAATAACATAACACTAGTGAAGGTGAGAAGCATGACGAGCCAAGGCATTAGGATGAAGAAAATTAGGAAGGTGTGAATGATGGTGAAAAGGAAGGAGAAGTAGATAAAAATAAAGATAAGGAGGAAGGAAAGGATAAGGATGAAGGAGATAAATACAAAGACAAAGAAAATATTTCTGGTGAGGAAGAAGAAAAGGTAGAAGAAGAAGAAATTTCTGATACTGAAAAGAATGAAGAAGCTAAGAAGTTTGAGTATTTACCCAATCCCTCTAGTGAATCCTCCTATAAAATTCCTTTTTCCTTGTTATCTATGTTGGTAGGTTTTTCATTGATGTCAAAGGTCATTGATGTTAGAAGTCATTCATTTCATGTTGATGATACAAAAATAGTAAAGGTGCTTGTTCATTCATAGATGTCAGAGCATGGTAAAGGTGCTTGTTCATTCATGATCGATTTGTTCATATGGTGTTGATGCATGTTGAGGAAAGGTACTATGTTGATATTGTGTTGATACCTCCAAAGGTAACCTCAATGTACTATGTTGATGGCTTTATGCCTCCAAAGGAACTTATTTTTTTCATTTCATGGTGTTGATACTCATTAATCATACTTCATTTAGTTCATTGTGTTGATGGTATTGATGCAAAAGTATCAATAGTAGTGTTGCCACAAAGGTTGCAAAATTCAATGAGTTGCTTCATGACAAAGAGTTGTTCCAGGAAAAGCTATGAGAGAGTTCCATGACAAGGTATGACAAGGTTGAACTTCAATAATGATTCATGAAAAATTACTTGTTGATTAATCTAAGAATTTATTTATGAAAAATGAATCATTTAGAGGTTATTGAGATGGTGAGTTGATATGTCATCTTTCACATATTCACACCATGTATTCAGTGAAGTTTTTTTTGCATAAAAGCATGTTTTGAGAAAGTTAGTGATGTGAGAAAAGATTGTTATTAAGACCTTCTCTTAGTGTTCTTTTTAGGATCAAGATTGTTTGGCTTTGATTTCATCTATTTTAGAGGCTTAAAGAAATCTATGGTGTAAACTCATCTTAGGGTTTTGAATCTTAAAACCCAAAACTCTTAACAATATATTAAACCCTAAGGCCTACTAAACCCTAAGAACTTTGAATATTTTATGCCTTATAAAGGCTTTCAAAGAAAGGTTTACTTTATGCTATATTTGTGTGTTGACCTTCTATAAATTATGGATAGGTACTTAAGTGAATACTTGAGGGGTTATGCTCATTGGACAACTAGCCCCTTAACCAACTAGACAAGGTAAATTTTTATGTTTCACAACCTAAAAGATGATTGATGGTTATTATTTAATGGATTGATTGGTGGGATTTAAATATCAAGGGTCTTGATTTAAAGCTAGAAAATGGTTATTCCCTAAATCCTTTACATTGAAATTGGTTCAATTACATATAGTTTATTAACTATATTGAGATAGCATTTGTATATGTAGTGAAGCCAATGCATTATTTTTAGTTTTTTATTTTTATGTAAGCTCGTGCTCTATGAGTAGTTTTTGAAGACTACAATAGCATATTTTTTATTGAAATGATGCATAGGAAGAGAGATGTGAATAATAGATTATAAGAGGGTTTTATGATGTCTTCTATCACTGAATTTATGAAATATATCTTTCTTTGCATATATAAGTATAGTTTGAATAAGGTGATGATAGGAGTTGAACCTAGATAGTGTATGAATGTGTTCAACAGTTTTCTAAGTGTGCAAAATTTTATATGACTGTAGTCCAATGTCTGTTTAGAGTTTTTCCATCATAACAAAGGATATGATTGTGTATGAATATGTTTATGCCATTTTTTTGTTCATTCAAAGGAAGTTTTGTCAAAATATGTATAAAGGTCAAGGGTTTCTTTGTTCATATGTACATCAGGTGAAATATTGTTTGTGTTGGTTGAGATAAGAGAAGTTTTGTGAAGAAATTGGCATTGATGTATACAAGAAGGGTTTAGAGTTGAATGCTTGTATATAAACAAGGGGATTGATTATATGAAACATATGTATGTAGGGAAGGAGAAGTATTGATTATTTGAATGTGAAACAAGTGAGGTGAATCATCTGGTTTCTTATTGTAATTAGAGTAGTACTATGTTCTTTTGTCTATAATTGTATTGAAATTGATTTGTGGAGTTGGTGCTCCTGAAAATCCAAGAGTTGGTGCTTCTAAAGAACTTGAAGTTGGTGGTTCTTATGTAGGGAATTGGTGTTCCTTCTATATGTAATTAGTTAGATTTTGGTCAGTGAAACCTTTGTCTATAATCAGTGAGACTTTGGTTAGTGAGACCTAATGAACATTTTGATGAGGTTGGACAGTGGTTTTTCTATATTTAGGGTTTTCCACTTAAATACTTGTGTTATGGTTTAATTTTCATGATTTAATTATTTTCTATATCTTTTGCATGTTGGAGTTAATCACTTTTACAACTATTGGGTTGATTAATGAACTAGTTTTAATTACATCACTGATTCATCCCCCACCCCTCTTAGTGATCCATTCTATTCCAACAATTGGTATCAAAGAAGCAACTTCCCTATAGAAGTTTAATAAACTTGGGTTGATCCTAATAATGGAATACTATGGCAAAAAGAAAATGACAAAAGAAAAAGGTTAGTGCTAAGAATTTTTTTTAACAACTCTCAATCAAATCATGTGATGTGTTGTTGCAAGAAACACCCTTCCCAAATGACACAAGATATGATATATCTAAAAGAGAAGATGATTTTGGAGTTGAGAATGTTAACAAAGAAGGAGACCATATTGTGTGTGAATATGAATATGAAGGTTCTTCTATCTCAAGAGCACCTCTATTTGATGGCACTAATTTTGATTTTTGGAGTCTTAGGATGGAATCTTACCCGTCCTCTTTGCAATTTGGTGTATGGACATCAATAGAAAAATATTATATAGTCATTTCAACACCTCCTTCTACTATTGATGAGAAGAAGGCTTATGAATGCAATGAAAATTCCATGGATGCCATTCTTTGTGGTTTGAAAAATTAGATTCTTGTTAAATTCATGCATTGTAAGAGTGCAAAATATGTTTTAGACAAGTTAGTCGGTATTTATCAAGATGACATTGTTAGAGAAATTGAAAATAAAAAAGAAAAGTGTGTAAATGAATCTGATAAGGATGAAGAAAATGATGAATGTGAAATTGATCTTGAAGGTGAACTCATTTGTGCCCTAGATGTGATCAAGAAACTCATAAAGGAGAACTAGAGATTAGAGTTGTAACTTCAAGAAGAAAAAGATTCCAAGGCCAAAACACTTTTAGCCCTTAAAGAAGTAGAAAAAATGATCATAGATTTGAAGGTACAAGTTGTAGAAGTTAAGAAAATAGAAGAAGTCATATATCAGTTTAAGGAAAAAGAGGTTGATTGTGAAAGATATGAGTTAGAGATAGTCTCTTTGAGAAAGGAACTAGAAAAGGAATCTTCCAAGTTACACAAGAATATTCAATTTGAAAAGAGCACTGAATGCTTAAATTAGATGTTGAGCAAGAAAAAAGATCACAAGGATACTACTAGTTTAGGCTTTGAAAAAGGCTAGAGTTTTAAGGTCAAAGAAAATGTTTAGAGGAAAAAAATAGATCTAAACTATCATTTTGCTGATCCTAAGACTGAAGACAAGAAGAAGACAATAGAAAATACTCCTCCACAAGACAACAAGAACAAGTTCAAAAAATATTTTTATTCAGGACAGTGTCAAATGACTAGGTTTGAAAAATCTTTTCATGGTTATTTCTATTCATGTTATGAATTTGGTCATAGAGAAATAGAGTGTTGGATGCATACAAAGAAATTTGAATGGAATAAGAGTCCTTATGAGTGGTAAAATAGAAGTAATGTCCTATGTTATAAATGTAGCTGTCTAGGTCACACTGCAAGGTTTTGTAGTACACAAGTTAGGAAAAATGTTTTTGGATTTTCAAGAAAATATAGTTCTTTTGTACCTCTAGTTGATTATAATATCATTTGTTGTAAGTGTAATAATCTTGGTCATATAAAAAGGTCTTATAAAAGTAAGTTGATGGAATCATCTAGACATAACAAAGAGACAAATACTCTATTCAATCAGATGAAAGGTATTATGAAAGTTTGGAGAAGAAAACAAGATCAAGAGAAGGAAGACCCTAAAATTGTGCATGTTGCATAAGAGGCATCACTAACTGCTTAAAGAGAAGTGTTGATGGGTGTTTTCTGTACAACAACAACATAGACAAGATGCAATATCCTATCTCTCTTGAAAGGTAAATCTATGTTAGCAAGCCTCAAGAGATAACCCCAAGGTCTCTAATGTCAGGTCTTGACAATGCATAAACAACTCAGTGATAAATGTGAAATTGTTGGTAATCACAATGGGACCTTACTACAAGCAAACTATAGGATCGATTCTATTAGATTTAACAAACTGGTGATGCTCCAATCCTATCTTTTACCCAAAAATCAAAGAAATAGCAAAAGATTGAGGGTTTCAAAGAGATTCCTAAATCTAATATTACTCCTAGGATTAACAATGAAAGTAACCAATACCCAAAATGGACCAATCCTTTAAAACTAATCTCTGCTTGACCCAAATAAATGTGCTATCTTACAGAGAATAGTGCAATCTTCTGAGGTGTTAGGGTTTTCAAATCGTAAACATTCATCCAAATAACCTTATTGGAGTTAAAATCAACAAACCCTCACGATCAAACTAAGCACACTGAAATATGAAGTCTAGGCTAACTTTGCAAAGCAACTAACAATCAGTTGGTTGCAAAAAGTATGGACTGAAGGATTGCTGCAACATTCAAGCATCAAACTACCAACATTATTGAATCAAATTTAATCTAAATGCTAACCTTCTTAAAGCAATTTTAAAGATAGAATAATAGGAACCATGCAAAACAAAGAAGACAAATATGGCACCAAATCACAATGTCATTTCTTGTATTCAAATTGTCCAATATAACAACAATTCCAACTTTTTGTTACAACATTTGCTTCAGAATAACTACCTGCTAACTTAATCTACTTCTAACTAGCCCTGCTCTATTTTCTAGCTACAAATTCTAACATTCTTCTAAATTTTCTAACCCTTTAAAAAGAGGCCAAATGCCTAATATATAGAAACTTTAGAGAACTGTCAGCTAGGTAAGGGTTTCGCAGCAATAACTCGACACAACCACCCAGCCAAGAGAGTCCTCAAAATGAGTCAAACTGGCATTAAATGTGCATCCTGTCAGAGTCATCCCTGGATCTGTAATGCAGCTTGGGTAATGCGCGGGAAGATAATAGGGAAGCATGGGTCGCACCACAGCCTATCATTAGCTCCCTTCCCTATTATCTGTGCTCTGATCTAGCTCTTCATGTACCCTCGAGACCACCGCATCCAAGTCAGCCATAGGTGGCAAAGGCAAAACCCTAAGTCACCTTTCGATGGATGAAATCTTGTCCCTTGAGTGTTCAACTGACCTATCCTAGTCTACCTTGTACGCCAAATACTTATCAATAACTACAAGGTAGGTGGACGCATCATCCAGTTGGTGCTTGAAGACATACCCATCATCAAGTGGTGCATAGATATCATGCCACCATTCTCTCAACTGCTCTAAACTCAAATACTTGGGCGTGATCTTCCTTCGTCCCGTCATGATTTTGAAGAAGGCCATGCAACCATCATATACACCAATTACAGTGTCATCAATGTGTTTTCTCTGTTTGTAAATCTTTCTTAACACCTTTTGCCTAATTTTCAATGCCTTGAACCATTCCCATGGTTTGACAGCTCTAGAGGAGGGAAGAATTCCATCACTCACCAACTTGTCCCGGGTGTACTCCATAATAGTCCTAGTTTTTTGTAGCAAGAGGTTGAAGTCCTCTTTATCTTGTGCCACTACCTGTTTCAACCAGTCAGCTATCATGACAACATCCTTCCCTATCGATAGGATCTCCTTAATACTTTCATCACCCTTAATTTGCACCCCTTTCAACCAGCTCGCAGTATCCATGGTGGATGCTTTCATCTTTTCCAGCTTGGTGATGGTTTCCCGAGGTAGAGGATTGGTGATAAAGGAAGAGGGATTGATGGATTGTAGTGGCCTCATTAGTTCCTCCAAGCATCTTCTAAGATTTTCATTTTCTCTCTTCAGCTCTTGCTTGGTCTTCATTTCCCTTCTCAACCTATCCACAATAATTGTACTGGAGACCTCATAATCCTCAATGTCCTGCTTGATGGATGTAGGCCCAAGAATAAAAGTCTGCACATTATAATCATTTATGACCACATCATCGCTATTTTTATCTAGAATAGGGGTAGCAATATGCACAACCTTGTTATGTGCCTCATCCCTTTCAACTCTTGAGATCACTCTAGCTTTCTTTTTACCCATTTCCTTTCCCATCCTAGCTAGCAATGCATCCCAATTCAGTGGACTATCCTCAACAACCACCTATTTTCTCTTTATTTCCCTATCAAGCCATTCAGGGAAACTGGACTCCAATTGTTCCACAGCCTGCTTCTTCTCCTGCTGGTCCTTAAGTGCCTCTTTACTCAAATTATGTTTATCAAGAGTACCGTCCCTATTCCTTTCCTCTTCGATGTGTTCCTTCTCATGTTCAAGTGATGGGATCATTTCTGCCTCTTCTTCCCCTGAAGGAGATTGAACTTCTTCATTTGTGATTGGAGATCCCGCATATGCAACCAAGGGAGATTGCATTACCTTTTCAATCTCGACCTTTGCTCTGTAAAGCTCACCTTCATGGAATCTTCTCCCTTAGTACCCGGATCTTCATCAACCTCCTTTGTTTCTCTTGGTTCACTTTGAATTTCATGAGTGGAAGGAACATCATCAAGGTGCACCTCATGGGAGACAACTGGAGGTAGGTCATCCCTAGGAACACTGTCCTTAGGAGGAGTCCTAGACTTCCTTGCATACACTTTGGCCTTCTCCTGTGAGCTTTCAACATCTACTATTGGTTGGGTAGCTACCTCCTCTGCAACCTTGGAGCTTGCCCCCTCTAATAACTTTATGATTCTCCTTCTCTTTAGCACAGGGGCATCGACCTCAGGAGTTTGCTTCTCAACTTCCTTATGCTTGGACCTTTTAGTCCTTATCCTTCTCTTGGCCTTCGGCCTTCTTTGTTTCATAGTTTCCTGGGCCTCTTCTTATTGAACACCTTTTGTATTTATCTTGGATGGGGAATCCAACTTACCTTTTCCCTTAGGATCCTGCTCGGCTGATTCCTTAGAGGTGGAGTGAGGATTCAAGTCTCCCATCAAGTCATAAGTGCGCTTCACTCCTTTATTCTCCAATTCCCACACTGTATGTTTGAGCCATGTCTTAGTGAATTTGAGAACTGGATCCATCAGTTGCTTCAATTATGTTTGCTCCTCTTCCAACCAATCTACATCACCAATTGGCCTATTCTTCACTGCTTCATAGGCATGATCCTGAATTAGGTTCCCATCTTCCCCCAACTGATCAGGGACTACCCTCACATTGTACAATCAGACCGCTTCCACTGGAAGCCAAGAGAATTTCTTCTTTTAGACCTCATACTCATCACTGCAGTTGGCCCAGTAGTCTTCTAAGTTTACCTTATGGCAATATTCCTTGCTGGCCCTCTTTTGAGCCTCTCCTGTGATATCAAATCTAGACCTTTGGGAGTGGAAAGACAAGCCAAGAGTACTCAATTCTTCCTCTAAAGCTTGGGCAGAACCAATGGAAGGACATACCTCCCCAGTGCCAATCCTTAGTGGGAACTCTCCACCAAATCCAATCTTGTGCTTGTCCCTTTTGACAATGGCATCGAAGTGACAAATATGCCTAGTGACTTCCAACAAAATAATGTGAACAGTGGGGTACCTTGGAAATCTGTATGGGGGCATTTGGCAGCCATCAATCCAAATGTAAGAGAAAGTTGGGAACTACATAAACCAAGCCCCATATTTCCTGATGAGCTCCTTAGCTAGATTTGAAATCTTGACATGCTCTGCCTCTTGAAGCACTCTAGTAATATGCATAGTGAATGCATCATTTTCCCTCCTATAGTCTAAACTTCCTAAATACAATTGAGGGTAAACCTCATAGATAATATCTTGTCTGAAGATTCCCTTTATATCCAATCCTCTGTAGGATGGAACCTAGCTAGCGCATAGACCAAATATGAGGTCATTGTGAAGGTCTTTGTTTGCAACACATTGCACATTTGCTTGTGAATTACTTGGCTAGTGACCCCCGCCCAATGGTAGTCAATTTTCTCTTATTCCATCCTTACAATCGCATGGCACATCCAATTCTCAAATGTACCAACATTCCTTAGTCCAAACACCCTGCTAATAAAGTTGATGGCGTTGTAGTACTCCTTAAATTTTGCTCTGAACAAATTCTTTGGTAATTTGGAATAATGAGACTTGGGCTTCTCCAGCCAAGAATTGATTAGCTGTTGTGACTTCACAGTCTGTTCATCGTAGAATTCTTGAGCTGTCTCAATGGTGAATCCCACCACATGAGATTTGTCTGGCATGTCAAAGGTCTGGGCAATGGAGACCAGGTTAAGATTTCCAATAACTCTCCCTTGAGGACCAATTATCCTCTATGTGTCCTGATCATAGTGTCTGGCGCACTCAAGGACTAGCTCATAGCATTGCACTATAGAAGGGAAATCGGCTACATGGGACAAGCCTGATTCCATCATCCTTATGGTCACTAAAGGAGGATCCTTAGCTGACGTCCTTGCTTTAATTCCTCATAGTCCTAGAGGCTAATGTTTGTATCAGTGACTTCTGACTAGAAAAAAGTGATCTTACTCTCAGGGACCCTGCTCTTAATATCCAGCTTGATCCTCTCTACATCAGACAATGAAGACCTAGTTGTTGTCTTGCTAGATTCAGCCTACCCTCGACAAGAAAATCATATTAGACCATAGGGAAGAAAAGTCAATCTATCAAAAACACTATTAGAATGCATCTCATATAGTCAAGGTGTTATTAAAGTTCATATAAAATGACCACACAGATTTTGAGTTTCAAGACCATCCATGGAATCTGAGCCAAAGAGGAATTTTAGGAAATTCCAAACTGATCAGATTCCAATGGAATAGTCAGGAAACACCTACTTAATCATTTGGCTTGATCATTTTTCATCAATAAATCACATGAGAGATCCAAATACGACATGAAATAATCATCAAATGCATCACAAATTATAAACGAATCCAATTGTTTCATGTTCCTTTATATTTTACCAAATTTCAGGGAAATCCGTGAGGGACGTATTTCTGTGAAGAATGAGCCAAATAGGATTTTTGGAAAATTTGGGAGATAGCGAATTTTAGAGAAATCCGGACCTGATGGACATCCGTGGGTAGGGAAAATTTCTAGACCAAAGGAGATTCCAGAGTGAAGGCTTTGGCCAGAGTTGGGATCTCATAGAGAAGTCTTGGCGAAGCCGTGAAGTCACGCCGAAAGATGCTACCTAAAAAGGTCTTCGCCAAGACATGGTGGTTTCGGTGTAATGTCTTGGAAAAAAGGGACATAGAAAACATATCGGTACGATCCAAGGGTGATCGGGGTGAGGTCTCAATGACAAAGGGGAGTTACGGAAAATTAAGTGAATATTGGTATAAGTTCTGAGTTCAACTGGAGGTCCCAGTGACTACACAAAGCTTCGCCGACAAAGGAATCCCGTCGACGGTATAATGTCTGGCCAACAAATTGTGGTCTTAGCGAAGGAAGATCCGAAATCACTAAGAAAGGAAGGAGTCGCCATAAGGTCTTGGTGATAGCTAGGAGTCACTGAAAGTGAAGGTCCCTGAAAGAATAGGGGTCTCGCGGTAAGGTCTCAGTGAAAGATGGATGTCTGGGCGAAGTGAACAGATTTTGGTAAAGCCATTGGATCCCGCTATGATCTCTTGGTGACCAAGGCCTATCTTGCCAAAAGCAATGGATACTTTATCGGTGTGAGGGACAATACTGTCACAGCAACAAGACACAGACTTAAGAGGGCCTCTCGGTAAAACACAGGGCGATTGACACGAGGTCTCGCCAACGATGAAAGGTCATAATGAATAGACTTCGGAAGGGATGGATTATCTCATACTACGATGCTAGGGAATGATTTCACCTAGACACTAAACCAACTAAAGATTTCAAAAAGTTTAAACCAGGGCAAGCTAGGGATGGGCCCTTTCATAAATTCTCTTTGTATTTCGGACCTGTTTTAAGACAAAATCACATGACATGGCATTGCCCTAGGTCCAAAACCCTACTCATTCACCAAAGTGCATGGGAAATTTTTAGAATTTAGTTGTCTCAACTGTTAAGTCACCACTAGGGTTTATGAATTACTCTTAGGCAAGATTCATCAGAATGCAAATGGACATATGAACTCAAAACTCACCTGGGAGATGACAAAAGATGCAGTACTAAACAACCCTAGCACAAAATAAACAAACACACAGGAAGCCAATTCCTACAAGCCCTCACAATACCAACATGCCATTCATAATTCAATTCAAAGTAGGGTAATCAAGCACATACCATTATGAAGCAAAAATTGATCTTAGAGGCAGCAAATGCAAAGCTCAAGGGTGTCCACAACAAACACAGGCAAGGATGCACAAGAAACAGCCACCAAATCAAACAAGTCAAAGCTGAATGCCCCAAAATCCCAACCAAATACTCACTCTAAAGCACTTCTGGGCACAATGAGGGAAAATAAGGAGTAGGATGGCATAAAGGACCTTAAAATCAAGCTAAATACACTTTTCAGAACACGCACGAAGCCATTAATGCATTCGATAAGACAACTAGAGAAGGGACTCGGGAATCTGACGGCAGGGCAGAACCCGGGAAAATCCCACCCACACGGAAATCCGTGAAGATCAAAAATCCCCAAACCATAAGGTCCAATCCAGAATCCAAGCAGGATCTGAGAAAATCCAACCAGGGCAGAAAATCCTAAATCTGGGCAAAAGCCCAAAATTCATCCAGAACTTAAGATTTTTAATGGATAACCTGGGGAAACACCTAGGCATTCAAAATAAACATTTAATCACATGCCTAAGTAAGAAAAAAAACCCTCAAAAGGAAAGGGCCAAAACACCAAAACCAAAGCGAAAAGGGGGGGTCCCTGCTTCTAGTGGGGCGTGTGTGTGCAAAATTGCACAACAAGGAGCATGAGGTTAGGGGGGATGATTATTTCACTCCATAGAAAACAACAAAGGTTGTATATTAGTCAACAACTCAATCAAGATGAAATCTATAGCAGACAAAGACTTCATAGGTAAAGACATTGATTAAAGAAAAAAAGAAAATGATTTGTCTTAGCAGAGTTGCATGGTCTAATGAAGGAAATGATCTCATTTATCAAGGTGAATGGAATTGTTTGGATGACAGTAACTAAGCAAGGAATAAGTTTTACTATGGGTATGCGCAAGATCATGATGGGCCATAAAGTGGCAATATGATGGGTATGTGGCTGACTAGTTTTTTTTTACCCAAAATTGATGAAACAAAAAGGGTTTTTAAAGGAGATTCTTAGCTTTCCACCAATATAATTTATTCTTTACTTTGAATTTAATAAGTAATTATTATTCATTTTCTATTCAAAATACGACTAAAGTGTTGATTGATAGGTTGATTGAAAAACATCTATAGCTTTCAAATGGTATCACATTTTTTCAATCCAAAACATGTGTCACATTCTATGCTTTACATACTATAGGATTAAAAAAAGAAAAATTGAATTTCATGAAGTTTTGACCAAGTTAAGGTGGTCAGACATGCAAATTTTTTATATTTTCTAAAAGTTGTAATAAAAAATTTATAATTAATTATTTACTTGGAATTAAATTACAAAAAAATATGCATCACATCAGGACATGAGTCCTCTACTTATATCTAAAATATTATAAAAAATATATTATCATTGTATTCTGGTTAGGGTGGTCAGACAAACACCTACTTATTTTTTCCCTAAAATTTAAGTCCTATTGCATTGAAATTTCAAATTTTAACCAAATAGATTTATTTTATTTTAAAACAAACCTAGTAGTTTAGAAACTACATTCAATTTTCTAGAGATTCTATTCTTACATATTTTTTAAATAATATAGATAACTTACTCAAATTTTTACATCAAGTTACCTAACTCCGATTTTCCTGAATTTTTTACCACTTAAGGGCCTATTTTTTCCATGATGATCCTACAAATACCCTTATCATAGTTAAAGTTAGAGATTAATGGTCCTATGTAGGTTTGATCTCAGACCTTTGAAGTAGTTTTCACTTTTAAAACATAGTCACAGTCACAAGTATAGCTTGTATGGTAGTAATATTGGAGAGTTAACATTCATGAGTAGTGACAGCCATGAGTTATGAGTATGTTTTTGTACTCAAGTTGACAATAAGGACAAAAAATAGTAATCATTATCCAATCTAATATTGAAAACACAATCATAATGTTGACTATGCTAGGTGCAAGCCATAGTGTAAGACTTTAGTGATAGTCACTGTCTAGAAGGATAGTCTTTCATAGTCATAATGCTATCATGCTTGATACAAACCTATGATGGAGGAGTTTGAATGAAATCACAATTTTTTCACAATGTGATCTATTTCACACATGAGATCTTAAGTATATGAAATCAGAAAGGTGTAATGTTGCACTCTTAATCCATGACATGAGCTTGAGGAAACATTTTATTGTGCATGTAGTGAGGAGCAGGGAGCATATTGCACCTATACCCAAATTTTTTGTTAATGAAAAAGGGAAAATTGTATTCATTAGTAAAAGAGTGTTGATTGAGAGATAATGGAAGTCTAGCATAATGTATTGCATCCACATATCTACATCTAGTATAAGTTGTTCAAGTGATGGTCACTTAAAGAAATTAAGGTTAATAGACTTGAGATGAAATATAGCAGTGATCAGTTGATGTGCCTTTAGGAGTTAGTGAAAGTGTCATATGGATCCTAGAAAATCATATGATGCTCTGACAGTGATCTTTTGATAATGATATTATTTCCCAAGTGTCTTGACTAGTATAGTGCTCTACATATATGTTATCTCAGTTGCAATCTTTCATGTTTTCCTTGTTTATGAATTTTATGTACCATATGTAGTGTTTCTGGTTGATTCCATTGAAAGAACAATGAGATAGTCCATCATACGTCCAAGGATAGTATGTGAGAGAGATAAGTACTAGCACCAAACTCAAGATAGTGTTGAATTTTGTGGATATGGTTCGTTGTCATTGATGTCAACACTATTAGAATTTGGTGTCTTAAATATTGTATATGTCGAGGATATTGAGAAAATTGTAAAAGAAAGTATTCTAGGTTCCTAGTGGAACTATGTAGGTCATGAAGGTGTCTTGTTCTTTACATTGAAGTTTAGTTGGTGTGGATTAAAGGGTTTATTTTTGAGTGTTTCTAGATCATCTACCAGAAGTTTCATAGGTCTGTGTGAAGTTTTGATTGTATTGTGGTCTAACAGTGTTTTTGGGGTCTCTATCAGTGTTTCTGAATGAAGATTGTGTGATTCTGTTAATCTAAGTTGTTGTAGATGTTTCTTTCTTGTTTCTTGGTGTTCTCAGATGTCTCTAGATCATTCTCTATCTTTGTGGTACATCCACATTAATCGGAGAGCTCGTGGTTGAAGATCATTTCTTGCACATGTTCCAATTTTCATATCCCTGGCCGACATATTTGTGGTTGTGTGTTGTGGATCTTTGTGGTGAAATTAATTAAAAAAAATTGTGTTGGAGATGTTAATTTGGGTCTCCACTATATTGTGGCTACTTTGGTGGATTTGCATTGAAAATTTATTTGTAAATTTGGGCCGACATTGCAAATATGTTTTATTTTTCCTAGCCGACTAAGTCTCATGTAGCGGATATATAAGAGAAATTGTTTCATCGGTATAGTACGTGGAAAATGTGCTCGGTGTGCTCCTATGTGAAAATATCATTTGATTGTAGAGTAGAGTGTGCAGAAGATTGAGCGAAGTGTGAAGAAGGTTTTCCGAGCTTAATTGGAACTATCATCAAGCTTGTGCATAAGCTATTTTCTCAGTTCATACCCTTTGGATTTTAATCCTATTATGTATTGTTAGATAGTGAGTCCCCTTTTGTATTTGAGTAGTGAGCTCTAAGGAGTGTGCCTGAATGCATGTGTATTCCCCTTATTATATCTCATTATACTTTTAACAGGGTATAATCTTGTGGACTAACATCCACCATGGTTTTTCCCCTAACGGGGTTTCCACACAAAAATCTTGGTGTTCTATGTCTCTTTGATGTGTTAATTTTTTTTGGCTAATTGCTTATTCATCAGATCTAAGAATTAAGTTAAGTTAGAAAATTTTAAGTTTATATCACAATTGATTCACCCCTCCTCTCAGTTGTGTTTCCTTGTTTTCCTGATAATTGGTATCAGATCTGGTTCGTCTGAAGAAGTCTAAAAGCTTGAGGTGATCTAGGATGGCAAAATTCAAGAAGGATAGTCCGAGATTTGATGGAACTAACTACTCACTATGGAAAGTTAGCATGCAATGTCATCTAAGATATATTGGTGAAGCTTTCTGGAAGATTACAAAATATCCATATGTTATTCCTCAGAATGGTCCCTCCACTGTTGATGAGATCAAAGATGTTGAAAATAATATTAGGGCTACTGAAGCTTTGGTGAGTGCTCTGATAGATTCAAAGATGGCTAATGTGATAGGATTGCAAACAAATCATGAGATTTGGATGAAGCTGGAAACTTTGTATGAAGGAAATGTTCAGCTGAAGATGGCTAAGCTATAGAGTTTGAAAGGCAAGTATGAGAATTTGAAGATGGGTGAAGATGAAAATATCACTTCTTTTAAGTAGAGAGTAGATGAGATAGTGATGGGTATTAGATGTGTCGGTTGTTTTGTGGATGAGGATGAAATTGTGGCTAAGATACTCAGATCCTTTCCTCCATCCTACAAAGTGAAATCTCATGCTATTGAAGAGATCAAATCAGTAACAAAGATATCAAGAGACACGCTGGTTGGCAAGCTTGCTGCTTTTGAAATAAGTGAATTTGGTGAATTTGTACTGAAGACTGAATTTGAATTCAAGGCTACTATATCCCAAAGTAATAGGCAAAGATATAGTCTAGGAGAATGTTCCAAAAAGATATCCAAGTATGATGAAGAACTGAAACAGATTGAAGATAAGGAAAGAGAATTAGAAGAATTGGATGCACTGATTGCAAAACAAGAAGGTAGAGGAAAAGGTAAGTATGAAGATGTATTGCCTATTAAATGTTTCTCTTGTGGTAAAATAGGTCATTTTGCATCAAGGTGTCCTAAAAGAGTTCCTAGATCTAAGCCTAAAAATTATAGATTCCAAAAGAGATGTTACTTTGCTAAAGAAGCAATGGTTGATGATGAGTCTAATAAATATAATA
Organism: Sequoia sempervirens; assembly: GCA_007258455.2. NCBI lineage: Eukaryota > Viridiplantae > Streptophyta > Pinopsida > Cupressales > Cupressaceae > Sequoia > Sequoia sempervirens. The sequence goes on along the minus strand of VDFB02270651.1, from coordinate 207,732,709 downwards.
AAAATGAAGATGAATGGGTTTTCATTGCTACCATTGAAGATAATCCTATGGCTATTGAATCTGCTAAAGATGAAAAGGCTCTTGCAACCTGAGTTGAAGAAAAAGATGAATGGTTCATTGATAGTGGATACTCACATCATATGACTAGTGATAAAAGAAAATTTTTAAGTCTAGAGAAGTATGACGGTGGGGTTGTAAGATTTGGAGCTAATAGTGCTGGTGTGATTCATGGCAGAGGATCTATTTGCCTTGGTGGTAAGGATAACACTGATGATATTCTTTATGTTGAAGGCTTGAAGCACAACTTGTTGAGTGTTGGATAGATGGTGGACAAGGGCTATGATCTTCAGTTCAAAAATGGAAGATGCAAGATACGCGGAAGTTCTGGGAATAGGATTGCTACAGGTAAACAGACAAAAGGTAATATCTTTCACCTAACTACTACTAATGGGAATTGTTTAATTGCTCAAGCAGATGAAAGCTAGTTGTGGTATAGGAGGTTATGCCATGTAAATTTTGACAACATTATCAAGATAAGTTCTACTCAAGCAGTAAGAGATCTACCTAAGTTAGTGAAGCCTGCTAACACAATCTGCAAGGAATGTCAAATGGGTAAACAAACTAGAGTCTCTTTCCAGAGCAAGTAGTTTCATTCAAATAATCTGCTAGAGCTGCTACATATTGACCTTTTTGGTCCCTCCAAAGTCAGAAGTATTCATGGAGAAATGTACTTTATGCTGATTATTGATGATTACTCTAGAATGATATGGGTTTCTTTCTTAAGAGAAAAATGTGAAGCATTGGAAAAGTTCAAAATTTTTAAGGCTATGGAAAAGAATGAGAAAGGTCTACAAATCAAGTTTCTGAGATCTGACAGAGGTGGTAAGTTCACCTCTAGGGAGTTCAACTCTTTTTGTGAAGAGCATGGAATTAAAAGACAGTTATTTGCTCCCCAAACCCCTCAATAGAATGGAGTTGCAGAAAGAAAGAATAGAACAATTTTGGATGCTGCCAAAACAATGATGATGGAAGGAAATGTGTCTCAGATGTACAGGAGTGAAGTGGTAAGCACTATTGTATATACTTTGAACCAGGTAAATGTTAATGGTAATTCTGGTAAGACCCCTTTTGAGTTATGGTTTGGTTACAAACCTACTATTAAATATTTTAAGATCTTTGGAAGAAAATATTGTATCAAAAGAGATGATGATATAGGTAAGTTTGATGCAAAAAGCGATGAAGGGATTTTCCTAGGTTACTCTACTAAAAGCAAGGCCTATCGGTGCTATAACAAAGGACTGAGAAAGATGGTTGAAAGTACAAATGTCAAAGTTGATGAGGACTCTGTCAAATTATCCAAATACTGTGGTTATGATTCAGATGAAGACAATACTAGAAAAGGGAATAATTCTTAGACATAGAATCTACTTTAGATTATTCCATATGTTTCAGTAAAGAAACCTTAATTTGTTCTAATAAATCAAGTCAGTTAGGAAGCACAGACAAGTGTAAGTATAGAAGAAAGATCAAAAGGATCTGAAGTTCAAGAATGCTCCAAAACTCCAAGGTATGTAAAGCTAAATCATTCTGAAAATCAAATCATAGGAGATAAGAATAAAGGACTGCAAACTAGAAGAAATATTGCAGAAGACTATTGTCTGATTTCTAAGATTGAACTTAAAAATGTCACTGAAGCCTGTCAAGATGAACACTAGTTGGAAGCTATGAAGGAAGAACTAACACAAATTGAAAATAATGACACGTGGATACTGGTTCCTAGGCCTCAAGACAAAAATGTGATTGGTACTAAATGGGTGTTTAAGAACAAGCTGAATGAACAAGGTGAAGTGGTATGGAATAAAGCAAGACTAGTATGTAAAGGATATTCTCAAATGGAAGGTGTTGATTTTGAAGAAACCTTTGCCCCTGTTGCTAGAATTGAAGTTGTAAGATTATTTCTTTCTTATGCTGCATACAAGGACTAAAAATTCTATCATATGGATGTGAAGTTAGCATTTCTAAATGGAGAACTAGAAGAAGAAGTATACATTGAATAACCAGGTGGATTTCAGCTAACTGACAAGGAAGATATGGTTTGTTGATTAAAGAAAGCTCTATATGGACTCAAGCAAGCCCCCAGAGCTTGGTATGCTAGATTGGACAAATATTTACTGAAGCTTGGATTCACTAAAGGTACTGCTGATAGCAACTTATACGTCAAATTAGATCATGATAAGGAGTTAATTATAGAAGTTTTTGTTATGACATCATTTTTGGAGGAGATGACAATCTATGTATGAAGTTTGTTGATGAGATAAAGGATGAATTTGAGATGAGTATGATTGGAGAAATGAAGTTCCTTCTGGGATTTCAAGTTACTCAATTAGACAAGGGAATTTTCATATCTTAGTCCAAATATGTGAGAGAACTATTGAAGAAGTTTGGAAAGGATGACTCAAAACCTGTTGGTACTCCCATGGTGACCAGATGTAAGTTGACATAGAATGATGATTCTCCTAAGGAAAATCAAACTAGATACAAGCCAATGATTGGTGGATTGCTTTATTTAACTCAGACTAGACTAGACTAGACATTATGAATGTTGTATATATGGTTGCTAGATTTTAGGCTGATCCAAAAGAATCACATGTAACTGTTGTGAAGAGAATCTTCAGATACTTAAAAGGAATAGTTGACTTTGGACTTTGGTGTCCAAAGAATGATGATCTCACTTTGATTGCATATACTAATGCAGATTGGGCTAGAGATGTAGATGACAGGAAAAGACTAGTGGTGGTGATTTCTTCCTAGGGAAGAAGTTGGTGTCCTAGTTGAGCAAAAAATAGAATTTCATTTCTCTATCTACTACTAGAGAAAAATACATTGTTGTTGCAAATAACTGTACTCAAGTGATACGGATGAAACAAATTTTGAAAGATATCAGGGTAGTATATAAAGAGCCTATATCCATATATTGTGACAATTCAAGTGTAATAAATATTTCTAAGAATTTGGTGCTGCACTCTAACACTAAACATATATCAATCAAGTTTCATTTCTTGAGGGAGAAAGTGAATGAGAAAGAAGTCAAGTTGGTATATGTGCCTACCAAAGAGCAGGTTGTAGATATATTTACTAAGCCATTACCGAAGGATACTTTTGAGTATCTCAGAGGAATGCTAGGGGTAATTACTCCTCCTGATAAGAACTAAAAGATGCATTGGCTTGCATCAATCCATGAGCTACATTGCTATATTCTGATCTGGATTGATGTTTCCATGGCTGCTACTTAGAGGGAGTAGTCAAATGTGTAGATATGTGGTTCAGATTGTGTATTTTGGAAAGGTCATGGTTACCTTTTCCATTGATGTCAAAGGGGGAGAAGTGAATTGTGAAAAATATTTCTAAGGAGAAGAGCCTTTTGGGGAGAAGTACAGTTGAGCAGAAGAAGTCAATGTGTTGGGTTGATGGTATTTTTACATCATATGTTGCCATCAATGCCAAAGGGGGAGATTGTTGGATACTATGGATATGGTTATTGATATGTGGTTGTCATTGATGTCAACACTATTAACATTTGGTGTATTAAATGTTGTATATGTCGAGGATATTGAGAAAATTGTAAAAGAAAGTATTCTAGGTTCCCAATGGAACTATGCAGGTCATGAAGATGTCTTGTTCTTTACGTTGAATTTTAGCTAGTGTGGATTAAAGGGTTTATTGTTGAGTGTTTCTAGATCATCTACCAAAAGTTTCAGAGGTCCACGTGAATTTTTGATTGTATTGTGGTCTGACAGTGTTTTTGTGGTCTCTATTAGTGTTCCTGAATGAAGATTGTGCGATTCTATTAATCTCAGTTGTTGCAAATGTTTCTTTATTGTTTCTTGGTGTTCTCAGATGTCTCTAGATCATTCTCTATATTTGTGGTATGTCCACATTAATCAGAGAGCTCGTGGTTGAAGATCATTTCTTGCACATGTTCGGTTTTTCATGTCCCTGGCTGACATATTGGTGGTAGCGTGTTGTGGATATTTGTGGTGAAATTAATTAAAGGATTTTTGTGTTGGAGATGTTAATTTGGGTCTCCACTATGTTGTGGCTAACCTTGGTGGATTTGCATTGAAAATTTACTTGTAAATTTGGGCCGACATTGCAAATATGTTTTATTTTTCTTGGCTGACTAAGTCTCATGTAGAGGATATATAACAGGGATTGTTTCTTCGGTATAGTATGTGGAAAAGGTGCTCGATGTGCTTCTATGTGCGAATATCATTCGATTGCAGAGCAAAGTGTGAAGAAGGTTTTCTGAGCTTAATTGGAACTGTCATCAGGCTTGTGTAGAAGCTATTTTTTTAGTTCATACCCTTTGGATTTTAATCCTATTCTTTATTGTTGGATAGTGAGTCCCCTTTTGTATTTGAGCAGTGAGCTCTAGGCAGTGTGCCTGAATACATGTGCATTCCCCTTATTATTTCTCGTTATACTTTTAACAGGGTATAATCTTGTGGACTAACATCCACTATGGTTTTTCCCCTAATAGGGTTTCCACGCCAAAATATTGGTATTCTCTATCTCTCTGATGTGTTCATTATTTGTGGCTAATTGCTTATTCATCAGATCTGAGAATTAAGTTAAGTTAGAAAAGTTTAAGTTTCTGTCACAATTGATTCACCCCCCCTCTCAATTGTGTGTCCTTGTTTTTCCAACAGATAGTACATCAAATATTCCTTTGGGATTCTATGTTTAGTATTAGCAGTGTTAGTATATTATGTTGTTTAGACAAATGACAAATTCCATGTTTTCTATTCACTAGTCTCTCATGTTTAATAGTTTTGGCTTAGCCAAAATATAGTGCTCTCCATGCAGGATTTCTCACTCATAGTTTTCCAATGCTCTTAGTCATATAATTTTAGTGAATACAATGATTTACATGAATTGTTAGTCACATTTCAACTTTATGTTCTTTCAGAGTAATATTTTCCTAGAGGGAATACAAAGGTATAGTGGAAATGTTTAACTATATGTTTTTTCACAATTGTGTTGTAGGGGTCTAATAATAGTTCCAGTGTATTAATAATCCTGACATGATTGACATTGACATGTTTTGATCAAACTACTCTCTATTTTGTTCAATATGTAGACAAGACAATGTTATGGATCCAGTTTTAGGATATTGTTCTACTAGATGATTAATCCTTGGTGACATTTTTTAAGTTTTGTAATTGTGGTTTCGAAACAATATAGTACTTTATATGTATATTTGGTCATAGTTTACAGGTGATCACAGAGGGTTTGTAGGTCAAAGTTTTCTAGTAATATTTATTAATTTTTAACTATTCACATAAATATTTTTGGCTTGAGAAAATATCAATGCATGGGTATGGTGAGAGTATAATAGCAGTGATATGGATGACATTGCTCTCAGTGTGTACTCAAGCTAACAGACCTTGGTTTTCATCGAAGGAATATCTATTTTGTAGGGGGAGTATGTAATCCTTCACCATTGGATTTCAAAGGAGGAGAGATTTGAAGAGAGTGGAGTGCAGGTTTTTCAATCAATGGAAAAGGTGGATTTTGTTGGTAGGTTTTTCATTGATGTCAATTGATGTCAAATGTTATTGATGTCAAAAGTCATTCATTTCATGTTGTTGATGCCATTTCATGTTGATGATAAAAAAATAGTAAAGGTGCTTGTTCAATCATTCATGATTGATTTGTTCACATGGTGTTGATGTAAGTTGAGGAAAGGTATTATTGAACAAGACAACTGAGAAGGGGGGTTGAATCAGTTGTCAAAAATTTAATATTTAATACATTCACTAGAGCTAATTCTTAATACCACTTAAATGACTAACCATTTAATACTAATGTAGAAACTCAAATTCATCACACAAACACAATAACATAATATTTACATGGAAAATCCAATAAGCAAAAAAACATGATGAGGATTAACTCACACTATCGAGAATATGAAAACCAATTAAAAGAGGCTCACTACTTGAGAAACAAGGCTCACTAGTAAAACAAGGACTCACTATCCAACAAGGCTACCAACCTAGAGAGCTCACTACCACAAAGATACAAGGAAGATAAAAGAGATATGTTATAGTGAGACGACAATCTCAATGAAATGGAGAAATCCACAACAACCACTCATAGACATGCATGAATGATAGAGTACACCTTTTGCTCACTGCATCTGAAAAAATGGCATTTAGGCTTCACACTGATCTATGAAACTCACATCACACAAACTCACTGATTCACATCAATCTCACATGTATCTGCTCTTTTCCTTTTCACTTCTCTCTCTTCTTCGCTCTTGTATATTATTCACCACTAACTCATCATTTATTTATACTGTCTTCAACTTTGAAACATATTGATGTAGAGGAATGGATCTCACATTCAAAACTAACTCAAACAACTATTGTTCAAAACCCTAACACTTCAAACAAATGAATTTTCTTCACAAATTGCCATTTTGCCTTGTAGCACAATAAATAGAGTATTTTAGTAATAACTTTCAGGTAAGACCTCCAACCCACAACATAAAATCATTTTTAGATACCCATTAAGCCCTTTGATAACATATCAAATTTTTAAGGATGGTTGTTTTGGAACCTAATGGTCTAATTTTTGTTGCTTAGCTAGAATAGGCCTAATTTAGGCTTGTTTTGGTAGGTCACTATGTGGTTTTCACAACCCAGACCTCAAACCATCATACCACCAGCCCAAACACATCAAATATGATCTGCACAAATAATTTCCACCTCCCAAAATAATTTCTCCAAAGATTTTTCACAAACCCTATCACCTATGCACTTCAATTGCTTAAAGAACATGAGTTTAATCAACTAGGGCATCAACCCATTTTCCCAAATCCTCAACCCCTACTCCTACAAACTTCAAAAACTCAAAACACATCCTAATTACTTCCATTCCACTAGTTATTAGACCATTTTCCTTTTGAAATAGCCCAAAACTTCATTTTATTCTCTCAAAGCACCAATACCTAAGTTTTCAAAATGGTATGGAGAAAATTGCTTCTTAAAAATGCTCAAAATTGAATGAAATTCAAAGAAACCAAGTTTGTTGGAAATTAGATTCAATTCCACATCAATTCCAATCAATTTGAGACCACTTATAGGCCATACAAGGCCATACAACCTCCTATAGCAACAAATTAGAATAGGAAAATGTAGAAAACAAACTTTATTGATGTTCATAAACTTTTGTAAGCAAAACCAACTGACTACAACCACCTTTTTAACTCCTAACTATTCAACTTCCCCAAATGCAAAAATGCAAAGTTGCATAGCAACTTTTTACAACTTTTAGCCAAAATGACAACTTTGCACAACCTATTACCAAATGACTCAAAAAACATGACAAGGAAATTAAACATGGTCTAACTATACCTTATTCAATCAAAAACATGACTCAAACACTAAAAACATAACATTAGACTCTTTATGTATCAAGGAGGCCTATGGTTCCTTGCACCACATATCCAAATTCATCCATCAAACATTAAATTCAAATTAGGTGGGTGCAAAAACATCATAGGGTGTAATTAGAATGAGGGTGGCGCAAACACACACTTCATAGGGACCCAAATAGATCCAACATGCTTCATCAACTTCAAAGGTAGTGTTCAACACAAGGTCAACCAAACTAGTGTAAAATACATAGAACCATTAAGCACAAATCCTTTAGATGCCAAAATTATCTTCAACAAAATCAAGGAAAATCAAATCTAGAACCACAAGTCATAAGACTTTACAAAAGAGAAATTTGGACCAACAACATTCTCTCGGACCTCAACCAGAAACATAGAGAACCACAATTCACAATTGGTGAACATAGCTTGCATTGTACAATGAATCAATAGCTAAAAATCTGGATATAAAATCTTCTAACAATCACAATCAACATATTTGAACCATACAAACATAGGAGAAAAACCCAGAGCAATCACTAAACACCTTTAATCTCCCTTCAATACAATTTTCTCAATATCCTCGACATATATAGCTAGAAGCAACCAGTTGATAACTAGTTGACTAGTTGACATCAATGAAAACACCTTCACTCTTTCCACTCTTGCAACAATCTCCCCCTTTGTCATTGATGGCAACACATGATGTGAAAAACCACCAAAGACACCATACAAGCTCTAAATACACTTTTCAAGATTTTTCTTTATGTTTCTCCCCCTTAGTAGATAATATCTTTTCTATTTTCTTTTTTTTCATGCTCCCCCCTTTTTTTTTTCACATGCTTCCTCTGCCCCTTTGACATCAATGGAAAAGGCAATAGATATTTTACATTGATTTCTCCTTTGACATGAAACAAAAAATACTCACAATGACAACACCTGATGCTACCTACTCCCCCTGAGAGGTACTGTTATGCCTTGCATAACCATCCCATTTTTTTTTTGATCAAAATGGGTCCCCTTTGTATTTGTTTGTCCTTGGTGTTCTTTCTTGGGTCTTAGGAGTTGTTCTTTTTCCTCCTAAGCCCTTATATCTTTTGTTTTGCGGGCTCAGGTTGTTAGCTCTAAAAAATGCAAGAAAAATGCCTCAAGAGGCTGCCAATCTCTTGATAGGCTTCAAGGTAACAGACGAGGTCAAGAGAACTCAACCTTCTACTCTTCAGGTACTACCAAACCTAGGTGGGTGTACCTTTTATAATTGTGTAGACTTAACTTATGATTATCTTTCTTGCACAATGGTTTGTCCACAATGGAAGATGGTAGTGAACAAACGAATTAAAACTCGGTAGCAATAACAATCTTCTGATCTAAATCCTAAAGTGCTCAATTAACAAATGTAAAATAGATGTAAAGAAACTGAATGAATCCAAATGATGAAATTGCAAAGACTAGTGCCTTATTCAGTATGCAGAGTCAAAATGAAATCAAGATGAACAACACCTCTAGAGAAGACACAAATTATCTGGCATACATTATGTTTACAACTTGTATAAACATGCAATACTATAACTACTAAGTTCCACTTTAATAATCTAGATGAATCTCTCTGACTATTGTGATAAAAAAAAGGATTTAATGTTTGCTTGAAAGAACCAATTGATTAATCACACAACCACAACAAATGTGTATTGATAAACTAAACATAAACTTGTTATGTCAATTTAAACAACCAGAAAGCATCAATCTTGGACACAACTTAGTAGTATTTTCATTCAATTCAACAGACAATTGACATCAAAGAAATGTAGCAACATTAACTAATTTTCATAAATACCTCCATTCTGAAATCATGCAACAATAGTCTCTGATTTGATAAAAAAATTTCTACTATATCTACTTGCAATGTATCGAATATCTAATAACTGGTCGTCTTTTACAATTACAATATGCCTACTTATACACTAGCATGAGAAGAACATATCATATTGAAATCATATGTCGGCCTTCCACCGAATTTGGGCTCTAATCATGTCGACCTACAACGGTTCTCAAGCATTTTATATGTCGGCCTCAGTGCTTGAAAATCTGTTATTCATCAGTGAAACAGTCGGTGAGACAACCAAGTAGGTATGTCGAAGGCAACTATATCATCAATCACTTCACGGTGTTATTCACTTTCATTGTGACCTCATCCGAGTCGCTGAGATGTCAGTTAGATCATTTTATATCTTATCGATATGCATTTTCACCTCTTGCATGTCGCTATAGTATTTCATTTGTCACAGCGAAGCCATATAGTATTCTTTTGTTCCCCTTATGTTTCATTGTAACACTGTGATATCGGGGAGACAACAAATCAAACTCATTCTGTTAGGCCAAAAGTCCTTTGCTCATCAATGTGTCACCGTGACATAATAATATCGAGGAGACCTCACGGAGACAACATCATGTCATACCGAAGCATCCTTTTATTATATTCTCCTTTGCCAAGACACTCAAATTTTATCACCGATAGAGCTCCCATGTGTATTATCAGCAAAACAAATCAATGTCAGGGAGACCTCTTATAGAATTCCCATTGCTTTACCGAAAGTCACCCCGAGATAACTTTCTGATCACCAAGAGAAAACAAAACTTACACCAAAAGCCACTTGAATAAACCTTTATGTTATGTCGGTGAGACACTCCTTACTTCGCCATGACTCACTCTGAACCCACCATAGTCTCACCAAAAAACATATGAAATAAATTTCATGTGCAAGGTCGGTGAGACCGAAGGTCACTCACCAAGACCTTATATCGATAGCTACATCTCTCACCGAAAGTCATTTGGAAAAATCCTTTTGTGCTTCATCGGTGAGACAAACTCACTTCGCTGTGACACTTCATCGAACACTCTCAACTCTCGCCAATAAGATCCTCCCACCAGCAGTTGGTAAGACAAATGATACTCGCCAAGACCTTCCACTGATAACCCTTAACCTTTGTCGATGATCCACCACATACTTAGTCAGGGAGACATATTGAAATCGGTAAGACACTACCTCGATAGCCAAAAACTTATGTTGATAGATGTCTCCACTATTGCCAAAACGACACAAATGTTATGCCGATAGCCAACCATGGATGAAATGTCAGTCGCTGTAATAGTGGACAAGTCTTGCTGAAACACCTGTAGCAAATAAATGTTAATGCACAAGCAACATGGGTCAGGGAGACCTAAACAAACCTATGTTGATAGGTGCAGCAAGATGGAAAATGCACAACTTGAAAGATTCTATGGGGAAATTTGGGAAAAATACAAGTAAAAATACCACGTGATGAGGAAAATGCCTATAGAAGGACCCATATGGAGACTCAAGGAGTATGAAAGGTATGCAAAAATCATCAAATTTTGATAGTTCCAACACAAGTCACGGGCTAGAACATGCACTTGTTCCTTTTCAAAAAGGTTCAAGTTCTTGTTCATGTCCCAATCTTGTCCCCGTCTTTTTCCTTTTTCTTTTTCTTTGCTTTTTTGGGTTTGGGTCACATGTTGGTACTAACACTTGTTGCTTTTTGTGGGGTACTAGTTTCTATTTGTGTCCTGATCTCGATTTCCTTTTCTCCTTGTGCATTTTGTTCTTTTTGGAGTCGGGTTTGGGGCCAAAAATGGAACCAAGAACTTTTCAATTTCTTGTTCTTGTTTATGACCCGATCTCGAGGTCTAACCTCTTTTAATGTATTTATTCCTTGTGGGATCAAGTTTTAGAATGTGACTTGAATTTTGTGCCTTGTGAAAGTTCCAATTCTTTCCCTTTCCCTGATCCTAGTTTTCATTTTTGCTTTCGAGATCGGACTTCGGGATGGGACTGAACTTTGAACTCTTCAAAGTTCTCATTCCTTCTGGAGTCCTGATCCTGGTTCCCGTGTTGTTTCATTTGTTCATCAGGACTAGGTCACGGGATTTTGATTAAAAAATGCACCTAGTTAGGGTTTGGTCTCGGTCCATGTCCTGGCCCCAACTTCCACTTACCTTCTTTCCTACAGCTAGAATTTATGAACCTGCACGAATCTTGAGACCCAACCAACCCACCATTAATGCCATAACTGCTCGCACACATGAATGAGTTTTTAAACTTAATTGTTCCTCTATTTCCATCCATTCTACTTTTAGGAGTTTGGGGACGAGAACGAGAATGATAAAGGGTTAGGATTTTAGGAGTTCACTACAATTTCTCAACGTGTTGCCAGAATTCTTGGGTGTGTTCATTGGTAGGTGTACTTTTTTTCGTTTTCTATTCTGATTGTTTGTTCTTTCCTATGTTCTTGTCTTCTTTCTCTTGTTTTCATTTATTTTCCTCCTTCAATTTCTTTTTGCTTCTCTGTGTTTTTATCCACACCATTTGGTACATTTTTCTCTCACATTTGAATCCATGTTGGGTTCATTGTGCATTCTTTTGTGTTTTTGGTGTCGTCATCATGTCTATTGTTCCCGAGATTGTCCATCTCATTGTGCCCTAGTTTCTAGGGTTTTGCTCTATGTTCAGTTGGGCTACTTAAAATTTTCAATTTTGAATTATCGACCATTTGGAAACAATATTTTAATCCACAACACAACCCAGTCTTGAAGGAATATTCTTGGAGACTATCATATTTGATATCACCTTCGCTATCCATCACCCTTATTTATCTTGAACTTGCATCGCCATTGAGGTAGGGAATTAAGCAATAACTTAGGTTTATAAATTCTTTGGTATCGGTTCTTTCACTTTCCCAATCCCCGCATTACTATCAAGATTAGGGGATGGACAAATACCATGAGTTGGTTTAAATACGTTGATTAAGTGTTCTCCAAAGTCCTGTGCCTGACCCCCACATTTACCATCGGGGTCGGGAGTTGTTTTGAGACTAAACCTTTAGCTCGCCAATTATTATATGGACCTAAAAATACCCCAATCCTAATTCCCAAAGTATAATCAGGATTAGAACTTAAACCTGCCACATTCCCACTATGCATTTTGGGACTTGACTTGACAATGACTCAGTCCTGATGCCCGATATCTTACTAGGTTCAAAACTTAGGAATCTACTTGTAGTTCTCCATCTTGATGGGTTTGGTGTCTGGCCTCAACCCAATCCTGACTCTTGGTCACATTGTAGATTCAGACAATGAGTTGATACCCAACTTGTTTACTATCAATTGTTTCAATGTCTAGTAATGACCCATAACCCGATCTCGATTTCTGAATACTATGGGGTTAGGCTTTTAGATGACACTAAAATTCTTTGAATGTAGGTCTGGTTCTAGATAATGACCTGATCTGACCCCAAATTACATTGCGGTATCATACTGCAGGTCAATACTTAAACTTGTTTTCTATCATATGTCTAGTGTCGATCCATGTCCTGAACCCAGCCTCGATCCTTGAATACTATGGGGTCAAAATAAGGAATGACATTGAACTTCTTTATAACATCAGTTTGGTTCCTAGCCATGACCCAGTCTCAACCCCTGAAAAAACTCAAGCACTTGAATTGTGCAATAGACATGTGGAGGGAAGTAAATAGGTCATCAAAAAATGATAGCTAAAGAAGGAAAAGAAGTCAGAAAAGAAAGTGCTTGATAACATGAAGAGTTCATATTTTTATGAGAATATTGGAGACATTATTACATTTTTGGCTAGGGCATTTGGAAAAGAAAATTCTTGTGTCTTCAAACTATGGATGTTTCCATTCATCTAGTTGATATTTGATGGAAAGCAACACTTGGACTCAAGGCAGATCATCTTAGATAATATTTATGCCCAACTTCTCCAGGTAGCTCATACCAAGACAATCTACATGTCATCTAATGTTGTATATTGTTCAACAAGAATTAGAAGGTTTTCTGGGCTTAATACTATAGGGTCAATGAAAGAAGGCCCAAATCAAAAGAAGGTATGGGAACACAATGACTAGTTGGAGCTCAAGGAATCAGAAAAGCATTTCAAAATGGTAAATGATGCTTTACTATATGTGGTTATAAATTAGCTCACAGGGGACATAGGTTTCAAATTGTCCCGAGAAGCCATGGAATTCATTCAGGAATGGGGATGTTGGTTCATTCAATACCCCAAGTCAACATATTTTAGATTATTTGGTTTTGATGGTCATTATAATTTCCAAGATTTTGTGGCAATAGGTGGGTTTTAATGGAATTTGTCAAGTAGGCTGCAAAGCTTAATACATATTTCTCTTCACAAAACAGGACTGTTGCACATGCTTTTCCCTTGGAATTGGGATTTTATTCTTATTCTTCATCATTCATGGATAAAACAACAACTGAGGAATTCCTATCTTTAAATTTCCAACAGCATACCTCTAGGAAGAATTTTGATCCTAAGAGGAAAATACATGCACTTTACCCTAGTCACTTTACTCATCATGTTCCTCTTCTCGAGGATTTTTGGGCAAACCTCTAGGATCAGTTTGAGGTAAGAAAAATAGGTTATGAAAGATTAACAATTCCCTAGATGAGGGATTTTGATATTAAAACTAATATACTTGACGACACTATGAATGATGGGATCACTCTTGATCCCTGGTATGATATTGATTAAGTAGCAACAAAGGCCCTGCCACCCATTGATTGGGTGGAGAAAGAAGAGACTAAGATTGGAAAAACATCATGGGTAATCATAAATAGGAGCTTGAAATGGATAGCACTCTAGTTGAAACAACCAAGGGGTAGAGTGACAAAGAAAAGAGGTCCTAGTGGTGAACCCACTTCATCTGTAGAGACCAAACAATATAAAAGACTAAAGAAAGGTGTTGCAATGGTAGAGGCAGCCACTGAAGAGCCTCCACAAACTGAAGAGGATATTTCATTACGAAAATTTGATGATGATCTGCATAAAGCAAAGGTTCCCTATGAGTCGGTTGTTGTAGGTGTAACTTCAGGTTTTGTTGTTGTACCTTTGGTTGTTGTTCACCCTAGTGAGGAAAGTACAATAGAAAGATAAGGTATTGTTCCCCCACAAGCTGAGGGAAGTGCTCCTACTATACCATCAACTTCAGGAGCACCAACCATTAGAGAAGGAAAGGTTGAGGTAAATATTCAATATATCCCTCAGATTCTGAAAGAACTCCCTCATAAGAAGGAGAATCACCTAAATGGGAGGATTATTTGAAAAAGGTCGAAGAACAACTAGGAGAGAAAGGAGCTGAATTTGAAATTGGCAGCCTACATAGTGCTAAAATGGAATTGAATGATGTAATAATAAAGAAAGAACAAGGAGAGTTGATGGAAGGTGCTCAAAAACTGGCTAAGGAAATACCTTCCCAAGAAGAAGAAGAATCGAAAAGAAAAGCTGAGTTAGCTCGGGAAGTGGAAGAAGTTGAAGCATGGAAGAAGGTAGAGGATAAGGCCTTAGAATTGGAAAGAAAATATGCAAAAGAAAAGGCTACAGAGTAGAAGCTTCTAACTAACGAACTAGAGAAACAAAGACTAAAAGATGAAGAAAAGATTTCCAAACAAGAGGAAGAAATGAGGAGGATAGAAGAGATAAAAGCTAAGAATGAAAGGAAGGAGTAGGAAAGATTACAAAAGGTG
Organism: Sequoia sempervirens; assembly: GCA_007258455.2. NCBI lineage: Eukaryota > Viridiplantae > Streptophyta > Pinopsida > Cupressales > Cupressaceae > Sequoia > Sequoia sempervirens. Next base: position 207,717,692 of record VDFB02270651.1, on the reverse strand, counting down.
CAAGACAAGCTTCAGAAAGTTGCTTCTCAGGAAACAATTGGAGTTATTTCTTTTGCACCTCCATCTACTACACCTCCTAACATTCAACAAGTAGCCACTCAGCCAGCTACACCCACTTGGCTGAAATTGAATCTAGAGAAAAGGTAGCAAGTACAAGCCCAACCAGTGACTTGGGATGATATGAGGGCAAAATTTGACAAGGTAAAGGAAAAGAAGAAGGCCTATGTAGTGCATTCAACCAAGGTCATAGATGAAGGAGATTTGGTAGCTGAAATTTCCACTCCTATTAGTGACAAGGATGACAGAGAATTGCAGCCCAAGGATTATCATATTAGTATTGTTAATCTAGGAAAGCACACAAGAATTCAGCAAATCAATTTGATTGACATCGTTGCCACTACTAACAAGTCTAGGTTAATCAAGGACAAATAGGCCAAAGATGAGCTGAAGGCTCAAGTTGTTAAAATGAAAGATTTTATTGAAGGAGTTGATGATATCTACACTTGAGCAGCCTGCACCATCTAAGATTCCCATATTATTGAGTAGAAAAGAAGTAGATGGTTTGACAAAGATGAAAAAGAAAGCCACCTGGGTTGACAATTGGCTTAACACCTTCAAATCATATATGAATAAGTTCTTTGATGAAGGTTTTAAGTATTATTACATATGGTTGAAATTAGTCAAAACCATAGAAGTAGTTATGAATAAATGGTGGGAAGAATAGGAAAAGCTCAAAGAATATTTGGTAAAGTTGAGGGAAATTGATAAATTTTTTGATGAAGAGCTGGTACAGTCTCAAATTATGGGTGAGGAGGATTCTATATATATTGCAAAGGTGATTCATATATCTTCTTTTAAGTCAAATACTCTGATTGAACATCGGATAATCATGCTAAAGAATGTTCGTGAGATATTTGAGCACATAGGTGTATTTGAGGAACTCATTTCAAGATTTATTGATAAAGCCTTTCCTCCAAACCAGAGACTTGAAGCCTTGGGAGATATAAAGGATGCATGGGAAGAACGACTGAATGGGATGCTGATAGAAGGAGATACCGCTGAGTCACCACTCATGGATAGGTTGTTGGAACTTTGATATGACCTGTGTTGGGCAACCAAGGACATTGGCCAAATGAAAGTAACTATCGATACATCAGAGAAGAAATTTGAAGAGTCATAATTCAAGGTCGACTGGGTGGATGGACTAGATGATGATATGGTGAAATAGATTCTAGCTAATTATGATGAATACCATAGAGTCCAGCATGAGGGTGATAAGAAAAGTTCAATGTTTTTATTAACTTTTGAACAACAGTACCTTTTTGGACAAATTTTGAGTAAAGGGATGGTTAGGCAATAAAGCTGGCAAGTCAAGAATAATTCCTTGTGGTGGACAACGATCTACGTGAATACTTGGAGTTTGAACTTTGATTAAAGGGGAAGTTGGTGCACTTGTTCAACTTTAGCAATTATAGCAGAGACAAATACTGGAGACCATACAATTATGGATCTAGGGCCTCAAATTGTGGATCCTAATTTTTGATAGGAGGAATTAGTTGTAAATTGCCAATATGTAGAAATTCTCTCCTCATTGTAAAGGTTGGTTGATTGAAGTCAAGATTGGTTGCCTACGAGAGATTTAGGATAGTTTTTACAATTTTTTAGAATTTTTTACAGCTTTCATGTAAAGATTCTCAGAAACACTTTTTACACAGTTTTAATGCAATTTATGTCATTTTCAAAAGTTTGTTAGTTTAATGATAATGTTGATGAACAATAGTAATTTATATGTCACTGAGTTTCGCTATGAATAAATGTCTCTTATTTGATCAAAATCAATAGAATATTTTGAACCTAAAACTATTTCATTAAGTTATCTATGAATGAGATCTCTTTATATTCGTTGATCTATGAGTTCTAGTAATGAGTTGGTGATATTTTCTTGTTTGAAAAAATGAAGTTTTAAAAAAAAAGTGATGATGAATGGTTGTATGTCTAGAATTTTCACTATGAATGAATGCAATAGTATAGATTATTCTGTGGATTGTATCATTTTATGATTATAGTTAGTTAAAAGAAATGCTCATTGTGAAATTTATATGTCTAGATTAAAAGAAATTTGTGTTTATGCTTCGTTGTTCTAAGCCATGTTCTATCTTTTTCTATTTATTTGCATCCCCCAAATGTTAGATTAGTTTGTATTATGTTGTTTTTACCCCTTTACTAGTAGGACCCTCAAACATTACAGTTGCATAGGCCACTAAATGACATCAACATAGTTAAGAACCAACTTCAGAGACCTTGGAAGATGGGTAGTTTATATTATGTCTTTTTCAAGAGAAGTAGAGTAGCAATATTTTATTTTAATGTTGTGTTATTTTTGACCATCAAAAGAATTGGCACTCGAAGGAAGGCCTAGAGGAACAAGCTGGCTCGAATTGGGTCCTTTTCACTAGAAAGGTTTGAAAGAGTTCTTAGATTTGCCACAAATCCAGAACTGTTAGTTGAACTTTGAACCCTTGTTAGGCCCAAGCCCATAGGGTTTTGATCCCACCACCATTAACACCACCACTTAATCCACCCAGGTTTCCACCAATACCACAGGTGGCACAACCAAATCCACCACCACCTATGGCATTCTTTGCCAATAATCCTTCGTCATTGCAAGTCATTCCTGGTGGCATACACAAAATACCTAAGAATTTAGAGAAATTCAGCCCCAGGTACGCTCATGGCGAGTCATGAAGTGTTGAAGAGCACATACATGTGTTCAAAGAGACCTGTAATCGGGCTCAAATTGCTCACCATGATGTTGCATGTAGATTGTTTCCCTACTCGTTGGGAGATATGGCCTACACTTGGTATCTTAACTTTCCCACTAGATCAATCTTGAGTTGGACAAACTTAGAAGATGTATTCATTAACCAATTTTAGGTTTATGTGATTTCTACAATCTTATATCATCAATTCGCTACTATTAGGAAAGAGCCACATGAATCGTTGCCCCTATTTAATACTAGATTTCTGAAGATGTATAGTCCAGGTTACAAGACCCATACTTGGTGGCTAAAAATATTGCCATACAAGCTTACCTAAATGCTATAGATCCTTTGATTGGTCTGTTTTTGCAAAGAACATGGCTCACAAATGACTTTGATTCTTTGTCCAAGATATACCACCTACCTTTTAAACTGCAGCAACAGATTAATTCACAATCAGGAGGTCTAGGAGGGGTTTTTCTTCCTCTAGGATATACTCAGATGCCTAATCTTACCTCGCTATTTAATACAGTCCCTGGGATGTCTCACTCTACATATGGACCCTTAGCCGAGCTATAGGCTCCATTCAACAATTATTCTTTAGTGGTCTAACTCCTGACTCTTCATAGCAAGCTCAAAATTCCCATAATCATGTTGGAGGGTCCAACCCTGTGACACATTCATTAGCGACAACCACTGCAGAAAGTGAACATACCACTCATCTGACAACAGAGTTGGAGACTCTTAAGAAAAAAATTTCTCAATGGACTAATGAGATGGCACAACTTAAGTACAATGCCCCTCAAAATCAGAATCAAAATCATAATTACCAATATTAGGGAGGGTATTCCAATCAGGGTAATTATTCCAACCATAATGCAAATAAAAATCAAAGGAATTTTCAAAACCAGAATCCCCCCAATCAAAATTACCAGAACCAAAATAGGGGATACAACCAAAGGTCCAATAACAATAGGCAATGGAACACTGGACCAAACAATGGGGGATTTCCCCATAACTATCAAGCCGATGAGGATAAACCACACACTGCAAATGTTGCAAATCTTAATTTCATGAAAAACTGGTGTAGGTTGCACAACACTGCAACACATTCTGAGGTCAACTATCCCAAGATGGAGAAGATGGTTAAGATGGCACAAGCCAATGCTCCACTACAAGGTGCTCCTAACAAGAATGGTGGATCCATAGATACATCCATCATTTATGAACTCTTTGACAAAGGATCTCCTTCCCTAGACAAGTGGAAAATGAGCCAGAGGAGGATCTATATGATTCTCAAGCCTTCCAATCCAAAGGGGGTCATTTCATGAGGAATTAGAGTAAAGTCTCATTCACCACATCTACCCCTCCAAAAACTATGGTTCCACCTAACTAGAATGTTGAAAACAACCCACCCCCACCAAAAGGCCCACCAAAATTTCAAAATAAAGGTAACTCATCTTTTGTTCCTAAATATCAGATGAAAAATGACATGGAATTCAATTTTATTTTAGAGATGCAGAAACAAAAGACCTCACTATCATTCTTTGACATCCTGAAGTGGTGCCCTGCCCAACATGACATTGTGTTAAGAGCTTTGGAAGAGGTAGATTAGTCAAAAGGGAAGAATAAGGAAACTCCAACTAATGACATGAATGTGATCTTGTACAAAGGTAAGAAAGGTACCCCACCATTTCTTCTAAGCCCAAGAATCTTCAGAAAGAATTTACATAACTGCCTCTTAGATTCTAGAGCCTCAGGTAATGTTATGCCTTTTTCCATTTGTAAAAAGTTGGGTTTAAATCCGGTTTAGACTCATAAGAAGGTAATACAACTAGACAAAATTGAGGTTAATGTGGTAGGGGAACTAAAAAACATACATGTGCAGGTTGGATCAGACCCACAAATCTAGACTTATATGGATATCTAGGTAGCTAATATCCCCAAGACATACGACATGCTTCTAAGCCAAGACTTAATGAAAAGCATTGGGGGTTACCTATCCTTAGACTTTTTACACATGTGGCTGCCATGGAAAGGGGTAGCAACACAAATTAGGATTGAAAGTGAACCTCATCTCAAACATATGATCACTAAAAAAAATTGTCCTAATGAGGTAGCCTACTTTGAAACTAAGATAGGAGTATATAGGAGAGAGAAAATCATGACCTTCTTAATGTTCAATCTTAATATCCTACAACCTTTAGAGCACAGTGACCCAATGACCACTGTCAACCAATAGGTTTTGATTAGAAAGTTGCAATAGGATAGGTTGGTTCTAGGAGAAGAGGTTGATCTATGGAGTCTACTACTCCCTGATTGGTGCAAAATCCATTACCAGAGTCATTCTGAACTAACATGTCAACCATGTGTAGACATTCTGAACAATGTTTGTCAACCAGCGGAAGCTTGTGAATGCCACCTCGAAACACCTTTGAATTAGTTTTTCTTTGAGGCTAGAGATGCCACTATTTTAACACTGACCAATAGTACATAGGAAGAAGTCCTTCCCCCAATCAGGTAGACTCAAGTTTCATGTTCTACCTTGGGAAATGAGATTACAGAATCTTAGGAATTGTCAGATACACTCACCCCTACCAACCTTCCAATTCCCAAGGGGTTGCTAAAACAAACAACCAATTGTAAAACCACTGATCAAGATTAGATCTAGGAAGAATTGTCTGCACAGGTCCAAAATCTAAGTGAAATTCCTGACAATCATTATTCATACCACTCCCCATGTTTAGAAGTCCTTGTAACGTCTAGAAAATGCAAAAGAAAATATTAAAAGCACACACTTAATGCGATCTAAGCTCTAATGCAATCTAAGCTAAGAACAAAGAACAAAGGAAAGCCAAAATGTAAATAAATTGAACAATCTTACCCAATATGTACGTAGTTCCATGTATAACCTCGATTTCTCTTCTCCATTTTGTCGTTGTAGTATAATTCCCTTAGATTTCTCGTATGCAAGTATAGCCTATGATAGTGATTTAGCAAAACATCAAAGATTCAAGATAATTGCTCCAAAAAGTCATAAGATTTTGAGAGAGATTGGAATGATGAATGATAGATCAATTTATAGAAAATTGATCATTCAAATGACAGACTAGGATCAAAAGATCAATGAATGGTTGAGATCAAAAGATTAGACATGCATTATGATAACTATTAGTAGTGACATGGGTGATACAAATTAGAAATAGAAATAAATATTAAATAAATGATTTAATCTTCAAGTTTGATATTCAAAAACAGAAGAATAGTCTTTGCATGACAAACATAAAGATGGGATTAAAGCAACACTCTGTTCGAATGCACGCACAAGATTTAATTAATTAAATAGGAATATTTAATTAATCTACATGTACACACAATTGAGTTAGCACTGAACGATTGAATGATTTGACGAAGAGATTACTCGAGAAAGCCACTTAGACATTAAATCAAGAGTTAATTGAGCGATTTAAATAGATCTTTGAGTCAAGTAAAAGTGAATACTTAGATAACTTACATAATTATCTAAATATAGAAGAATGCATTAAAATAGATTTTCATGAATTAAATGACTTATTTAATTCGAGATGCAATATTTGGAGAATAATTAAATAAATAAGATTTATTTAATTAAGTGTTGAAGGGGTTAAATGAATAATTAAATAAATAAAGAATTTCTTTAATTATAGTTGAAATATGATAAAAGGTAAATTAAATAAGAATTTATTTAATTCAAGGAGGATAAAGTTAATTAGTAACATAATTAAATAAAAAGCGTTTATTTAATTCATAAGATAGAATAAAGAAAAGTGTGAATTAATTAAATAATTAAGATTATTTGATTAATAGAAGAATTAAGATTAAGGTAAATTAATTAAATAAATAGGATTATTTAATTAATAGATGAAATGAGAAACTTTAGAGAATAATTCACTAATTAACATTATTTAATCATGACTATGGAAATACGAATTATAAAGAATATTAAAGTCACAGGCTTAGACCAAATTTTAGTGTCTACATTTGCCCCTCTTTGATACAATGTCATTTCGGCATTGTGTCAAAGAAATTTAATAAAAAATATGCCCCAGTCATGCCCCAGTGTAAAGCAGGTGAGGGTATGCCCCCTCAAGAGGACAAGAGGGTTCAAAGAACATAAGTGTGCTCTCAAAATGGATGATAGAACTAGAAGATGAAGGAAAAAAGGATAGAGGAGAATAGATAAGGGTGGTGAAGATGCAGAAAAGAAGAAATGTTAGTGCAAAAAGAAGATGAATAAAAAAAAAGAAATTGTTATTAATGTTAGCAATCTTCAATGTTTCGTCGTATCACTAAAGGTGTTGCACTTTATCATTGTTGGGTGGGACTAATACAAATGGATATAAACACCATGATATGACATAGATCAAGGTGTGCAAGGTCATCTACTTGCTAACAATAGACAGTCGCAGACAAGGATTGTTGTAACTCATACTAAGTGAAAAGTTGCCCCAGTCTTTTTTTCAAGACAAACCATAGATAGCAAACAAAAGAAAAGACAGGTCATGAGACATCATTGCTCCTCTAAATCCTTCATGGGCCATCCTTGAGGAAACTAGTAACATGACTCAAAATCAAATTTAAAAGATAGTTGACAAACAACAGTCAAAGAAAATAGAATTCTGATGCATCATTGCTTCTCTAAATCCTTCATGGGACATCCTTGAGAAAGCTATTAATAGGATTCCAATCATAAATGGATATTTCAATAGATAATAGTGAAATAAAATATAATTTTGATACATCATTGCTTCTCTAAATCCTTCATGGAACATCCTTGAGAAAGTTAGTAACATAATTCCCATCATAAAGTCAAATGAAATGATAAGATAAATAAGCCATAAAGTCAAAAGCTAGTAAAATATTTTCCAAAACTTGATCTTGTTTGTTTGATTTGTTTTGATTGATAAAAGGACTAATTGATAGAGCCTGGTTTTAGGAGATACACATATTGGATAAGACTGTAAGTTAGGTTTCGATGTTATGACTATTTGTATAACCATGAAAAAAGCCTAGTTTCAGAAAGACATGTATCGTATAAGACGTTGAGTCTGATGTCGTTGATGTGATAACCTATGTAAGGCTATGTTGATTGTTTGATAATGTCTATATTCAGGAAGGACTCATCTTGTATAATGCATGAGTTGATTGTTTTGATAATATTTTTTATCAAGGACACATCCTAGAGCAGATATAAGTTGATTTGTTTTGATTGTTGCTTTAGAAATTTGTTTGATTGGACTTAGAGACATTTTTGACTTGTTCACCAGATTGATGCATGACTTGATATGATATGTTGACAATTGACTGTGTGTGTGATGAAGAACCATAAAGGACTAACCTAGTGTGACCTCGGGGGCTCATCGATTGATGGCCTTGCCTACGTTATACACACAAAGACCTCATAGTTTGACTTGACTTTGACTGACAAGACTAACCATAAGTAGAAGATGTGTGTGATAGTGCATGTGAAGAACCCTAATGGACTGACCTAGTATGGCCTCGGGGGCTCATCAATTGATGGCCTTGCCTATGTTATACACGCAAAGACCTCGTAGTTTGACATAACCAATGACCTTGTCATATAGACATATGGATTGAGTCATGATTTTATTCAGACAAACCTAAACAGAATAAATTAATGCCTCAGGGGCACATCGGCAGATAGCCTTGCCTACGTCTAGTTGTAGAGGCAACATAGTTTGACAAATGACAAAGACTAACAAGTGCGACTGACTCTAACTTTGTTTTTGGATTTTTGACATATTTTGAATTTTTTTTCTTTTTGAAGTTTTCTAATGTTTTTGTATTTTCTTAGGAAATTTTGTGATGTTTTTGAATTTTCTTTCAGGACATTTTGTGAAAAATGCATGTGAATGATGTCTATAAGCAAGTGAGCAAGCATGCGCAAGAATCCAAGGACAATCATGATCTTTCCCCTAGTCAAGTTGAAAACCAATTGAAAGGTGATGAGGATGGTGATGATGTTGTTTGACATGGTAAGGAGACATCCCAAAACAACATGAGGATAACGATAATGTGACTAAAGGATCAAGGTTTGCAACCAGGCTAGAAACAAAGCCAAGGAATGTTTTGAATGATGCGCTAGGATACATAGAAACATTGTATGGATTGGGCTTGTTGCATTTGGAATGACTTTTTAGGATTGGATGCGATGATGGAAGATCCTTAGACCATTGACAATGGAAAAACCAAGGTATGCGATAGGTATTTTGTATAAGGATAACTCATTTGGAAAAATGCTATGAAGGCTATGACATAATATTTCATGGATAGTATATGACCAAAGGATAGACATGTCAAGAGTTTTTCCAAAGCATGAATTATATTTGTACCCCAGTCCTTATCAAGATCAAAGTAGGTGGGAAAATTGACGTGAGTGGTAGGGATAACATGGATAGATGGAGATGTCATAATAAATGTCATACAAAGGGTATGGGAGATGAGACAACTTGCCCCCAAGTGTAATAGTCCACATAGATAATTTCTTACACATGATGCCTGTTTGCCAGGTTTTCATCATGGTACTTATCCAAAGCGCTATAAGAATGGTTTTCACTATTGGATGAAATTTTTCTCTTGACATTTTTTTTTTTTGTTCTTTTTGGTGTGACCAAGATGCTTTAGATGATCACTGATTGTGTTGAATCCATTGATGGTGTTGATGTAGAGACTAGTGCCATAATATGCCAATAATGACCTTGATGAAGTAGTTGCCTTGTCAAAATCATAGCACTTGCATACAATTGATTGATGTCATTTTGATCCTTATTGATACTAGAGTTGGCCTTATCAAAATACACACATCGCGATAGAGAGCCATGAAAGTCCTTACAATAAGGAGTTGCTACCAAGATGCGATGGATTTGTGATGTAGGAATTTTAGACTTTAGGCGAGATCTAGGATTATGACGGATGATGGTAGATGCATTTGGCAATTTAGATGGAAGAATTTTCATTTGCAAAACTTGGGGTGATGGATGATGGAGACTGGGTTTCAGATTGGGATAATTTTTGGAACCATGACTTTTATATGCCTTGTATGATGACCAATTTGAAGGAGGTGGACATTTATTATATGTGGGAGTCCTCTTTTCTTGTGGCTCCACATTTTGATTGACTTTTACTTTTGAACTATTTTCTTTGCTTGATCCATTTTTCTTTGGGATCCATTTTAACCTTATTTGTCCACTTGGATTTTTTATTGATTCAATGGCCTTTGATATTTGATTTTAAACTTTGAATTTGTAAGACTTGTTTTTGTTGGTTCCAAATGGAAAGTTTATTCATGTTGGAATGACAATTTATGGTATGGATGGAAGGAGTGTTGGAAACAACCTTATGGTAAGAACTACTCATGGCCTCCACTTTGATGTTTGTATTAAATAAAGTTTTCCCCAATATCAAGAAGATACCATCAACATCATTAGATTTGCTGACTAAAGGATAACCAAGACCTTGATGTCTAGGATTTTCCTGAAACTATACTGGTTTTAGAATTCCTTGCTCGTGTATGCCTAGTCCTTTTCCTTGATACTACATGCTTTGACATATTCTCTTTGTAATGGGGTATTTTTCATTTTGGAAGCAAGATGCTAACCCATCATTATGTTTGTGGAAACTATTACTTGGAATCTCCTCCTCTACAAGAAAGCTTGATTTGATAAAAGTGGATGATCCTAGTTGATAGGATGTCTTATCTTCATTGACATGTTGGATATCATTGTTGTTATTTTGTGACATATCAAACTCAGATGATTCTACTGGTGCTTCCAAGTTGATGTCAAAAATGTCTTTATGGTCATTGTCATAGAGTCCAATGAACTCAGCTATAACTTGATCATTTGCAAATATGTCTAGAGTAGGAGACTCTTGTTCTAGAGGAATATCATCTATGTGTCTAAAGGAGGAAAGTATCTCATTTTGGGAAATGGATGTGTTTGGTACTTGGATAGGGTCATCTTCAAGTGTTTGATCATGAATGGCATAAAGATCAACGAGTGGATCATTTTGGACTTCTTGCTCAATAGTAGTGTCTTGATCAAAGACGGGTTTGTCTTGAATGATATGGTTGGGAATGGAATCTTGATCAAGGATAGGTGTATTTTGGATGCCATGATTATCTAGAAGGACTTCTTGGATGGACTTAAAGATAGGGTCATGGGATAGACTACTTTGATCTTGACATGAAGGTGAAGCCATGAAGTCATGCTTTGGACTTTCCATTTGACATGTATCCTCAAGTTTAGTAGATGGGATGTGACTTTGGAGACCATGAATAGATGTATTTTCATGACTAAATGTAGATTGAGATGGAGTGGCTTGGAAGGGATTAGTGGATGAAGGACTAGGATAGGACACGGAGGCTTGGAAGGGATTAATGGATGAAGGACTAAGGTAGGACATGGAGGCTTGGAAGGGATTAGTGGAAGGTTGGTTTCTCTTGTCAAGGTTAGGATAAGGGTGACGAGTGGACATTTTTGTGGATTAATGGAATGGATTATGCTAAGAGACTCTTGATAATGAGGGTATATGGATGGAAAACTTGGACTTATGGATTTTTGGTAGGAAGGGTATGTGGGTAGTTGACCATGGGTTGACATTGATTAGCATTTGGATTGGATAAATTGTCTTTTGAAGTCTATGGCTTGTTGGCATTGACCATTATAGAGTAACTGGTATTCAACTTGACTAGCAAGCATATCAAGGTAAATTGCAGACATGCTGGTGAGGTTATGACAAAAGATGGAGTATGACTAAGGTACGTGATATGAGGTCTAAGGTATGACATTGCAAAGAGGGTGACTTAAGTCTAAGGTATGCAACCTAAGCTATGTTTTTGGGATTTTCTAGGTGCAAATAAGGAATGAATGTAACTATTTTTATTTTTTTTGGTATTTTCTTACAAATAAGGTATGTCTATAATGATGCTATCCTAGGATGACAGTGTATAAGTATGTAAAGTCTAAGCAAGCTTCTAAGGTATTCAATTTTGTGAACCTAAGACGAGGTTACCAACCACCTAAAGTCTAACCAAGGTGTCAATTTTCATATGTCAAGGAACCTATGTAGGACTAAGACAAAAGATAAAATGAATTCCCTAATTAGACTGATGAGCTAGGAGGACTCGCTATAGGACAAAGATATGATGATGGGACTAGGTTCAATGACAGATTTCGTTGATGCTATGGTTTTTCCAAAGTGTAGATAGTAGACCTATTCTAAAGTTTGTAAAAGTGACCTTCCTAAAAGTTTGATTAAAGGTAATATGCACTCTAGGATGAAAGAAAAACTCAGAATTAGGACAACTATAGTAATGACTAAATGAGACCTAAAAGATGCAAAATTGAGCAAATCATTTCAGGTTTTTGTTTCAAAGACTACTGTGAAAACAAAAATCAAAGACTGATATGACAGTGTTGACTGGACTTTGATCATGAAATATGGTTCTCTAATTCTTAGGCAAATGCGTCGCAAAATTTAGTAGATGCAGTTATGTTTCATAGTTGCGGCCTTCTGTTAATTAGTTGTGTGTTTCTGGTAAAGTTCAATATTTGGTATCAGATAGATGTGGTGAAGTTTCTCATAGATGTGACTTGGGATGACAATTGTGACTCAGATAGTACCAAATGCATTTTTTACAAAACTATATGCAATAGTAAATATTATGTGACAGTGGTAATTGTGTCGTTCCAAATGGAAGTTGTGGCTCACCTTTTCAGATGTGTCACAAAAGATCACAAATGCGGTCTTCTAAATCAGACGTGGTTTTTGACTAAACAAATGCAAACTAATTTGGTAGATGCAACTCTAAATTTAATAGATGCGACTGATACTGACAGATGTGACCTAGAGTTAAACAGATGTGACTCTAAAGATCAATTGCATCTTTCCAGTGAACAATTGTGACTCTTTTTTTTTTTATAGTTGTAATTTTTTTAGTGAATTGAGATAAAACTAACTCTATTTCATGATCAAGTTTTGGAAAACAAATACAATCATAAGACAAAGTGTTTTCAATTTGATTTTGGACTCAAAGAATGTTAAATTTGATAATAGACAAGCACATCCTAGGCTGTGTAGAACAATATTTACTAAGTTCTCACTTGGGTTTCCATAGGTACGCTTATTCAAGGTGGATGATTAGTAGCCTGACCCCTCTAGCTCCCATCCACGACTCATTAACATCATTTGGGGCAACCAAGCTATAGTACCCATGAACATCCCATGGCATACTTTCATCTCTACACATGAACCATAAAAATATGAGAGGGCTTCATAGGTCTGACCTGCTACACCAGTAAATAGAAGGATTTTGGACACTACAAACAAAGGTGTTTAATTAGGGCATTCTGTTTGTAGGGCATGATCCATGCAGCGAGAGTCCCCTTTTGAATCCATCTCATTAGAACCATATGCATGATTTTTGTGCTTTCCCTAAGAATCCACTTTTATATACCGGTTGGAAGTCCCTCGGGTTCAGGCTGCTACTAGTTTGAGTTGTCCTGAGGTGAGTACTTTTTCCCATCAGGACATGCCCAATTTTTAGAGGTAGTAACCATTTCTCTTACACCTAGAATCACACAAATGCACAAGGGGAGAGGATACTTTGATATACCAAATCGTAAAGGGTAATAAAAAATTGTTCTTTCACACCAAACACAGTAGACACTTGTTAATTTTAGTCCAAATGTCAATTTGCTACACTACTAGACAATCTATTTTGAAAAATTTAACTAGGGTATTCGACATGCATTATGCAAAAAGATTCATTAGTAGTTGTGATTTTTGTATTCGACTATTGATCTGCAAAAACTTTGTTAACTCCTTAAGACACACATGAAAACAAAAGATTAGTGAAAATAAAAACACAAAAGAAAGTTGTAAATTGAAGATCTAAACAAAAAACTTTACCAATCAGATGCGTTGTTTTCTCTGTCAAATGCATTGTGGTATTTTACTAGTTAGTTGCAGCTCAGAAAATGACAGATGCATGATTATTTTTTAGGTGCGTTGTTCCTGATATCAAATGTGGTCTAGTGAGGCAAATGCATCATTTTCTATATTAGATGCAGTCCAGTGAGTCAAATGCATCATTTCCAATAGTAAATGCGGTTCTATATTTCAATGGCATCATTTCATCAAGAAGCTGCATCTCTAAATGCCAATTGCGTCATTTTATCAAACAGATGCGTTGTTTCATACAAAGACCTACAAAAATTGAATAAAAGTCTATAGATATGCGAAGATGGTGTCTTTAGGTCGGGTTCACCAAATGAAATGTCTAGAAAATGTAGAAGAAAAGATTAAAAGCACACACTCAATGCGATCTAATCTCTAATGCAATCTAAGCTAAGCAACAAAGAACAAAGGAAAGCCAAAATGTAAATAAACTGAACAATCTCACCCAATATGTATGTAATTCCATGTATAATTACAATAGAAGAATATAATATGAAATATGCTGCAAATACTTGATAATAACTGAGAATAACAAGCCACTTCGAGGGGGGAAACCTCCAAATATCTCTAATGAGAACACACTTCACACTTGATGATCAAATAAGACTCACAACCTCCTATATATACCTATTTATGCCAAGGATATCACCTAGGCCAACTTAGACACACCTATATAAGACTTAGGCCAACTAAACAACTAAATAAAATATACTAATGATAATATGACTTAATAGAGAGTTAAGATAGCCACAAGCCGACTATTCATAACCTGATGTACAATAATATTAAGGGCGTAGCATGCCCCCCTTCTTCAAAGAAGCATTGTCCTCAATGCTAATCAAGTTTGGAAACTTTTGAATGAACTCCTCGTCTTCCCATGTGGCATCTTCAAGTGGTAACTTCTTCCAATGGATGAGATACTCAGTGATAGTTCTATTCCTCAGCTTCTTTGTGTGTGTTTGACTAATGCACTCTAGTTCCAAAATGATTCTTCCTTCTTCATCCAGCTTGGGAAGTGTTGTTTGAGTGGGAATATTATGCCCAATTACCTTCTTCAAACAGGAAACATGAAAAATTGGATGTATCTTTGTTGTTGGTGGCAACTCAAGCTTATAGGCAACACTACCGATCTTCTGCATGATTTGATATGGACCATAATACTTTGGAGACAACTTATTATTATTTCTTTGCTGCTTTAGTGAGATTTGCTTATAAGGCTGCAATTGCAAGAAGACCCAATCCCCAACTTCAAAACTTCTTTCACTACGATGTTGGTCTACCTGTTGTTTCATTCAATTTTGTGCCATGGCTAAATTCTCCTTGAGTCCTGAAAGTACTTGTTCTTGATGAAGCAAGTGGTCTTCTAATGCCTAAACTCTTGGGGACACCTTAATTGATGATGTGATGGAAGGAGGATGATATCCATAAAGTGCCAAAAAATGGAGACATTTTTGATGAGCTAAGAAAAGAAGTGTTATACCACCATTCCACAAGTGGTAGCCAATCTACCCACTGAGACTATTTCTTTGAAGTGAAACAACGTAGATATCCTTCCAAACACTTATTAACAACCTCTATTTTCCCATCTGATTGAGGGTGGTATGAAGAGCTAAGAGCCAATTGAGTACCCAAACATGAGAATAAATCTTTCCGAAAGTGACTAGTGAAGATAGGATCATGATTGCTAACATTAACTTTAGGTGTACCATGTAGCTTTTGGATATTCTCCAAAAAATCTTTAGCCACTGCATTTGCTATAAAAGGATGTGCTAATCCAATGAAATGTGCATATTTAGTGAGCCGATCAACTACCACCATGATGACATTATGACCTTTAGATTTGGGAATCCCTATGATGAAGTCCATGGATACCTCTTCCCAATGCTGGCTAGGAATAGATAAGGGTTGCAAGAGACCTGGAGTCTTAATTGTCTCCCCTTTATGCCTTTGACACACCAAACATTTAGCCACACATTTTTGAACATCACCCTTTAGCCCCTTCCAAAAGAAATCATGCTTGACTCGATGATATGTCTTCAAAAATCCTAAATGACCACCCACTGGAGACTCATGCAACTCTGTGAGAATCTTGATTTTAAGGTTGGAATTCTTGCAGAGATACAAATGCTCTTTATACCAAAGAGTATCTCCCTTCCAACAAAACTTATCTAAACTACTAGGATCACTTTTTAATTGCTCGATGAGATTACTTTTCGCAACATAATTTTGCCACTCTGCTTTGGCTTCCTCCACCCAATTTTCTTGTAATATTGAAAGGGCACACAATAAGGCTTCATCTTTCTCATCCTTCCTTGATAGTGCATTTGTAACAATATTTTCTTTCCCTTTCTTATATACAATCTCAAAGTCATATCCTAACATCTTAGTGACCCATTTTTGTTTGTTCTTCAGAAGATAGTCATTGTTCCAAAAAATATTTTAGGCTATCATGATCTATCTTAACCTTGAAATGTCTACCCAATAGATAAGGCCGCCATTGTTTCACTGCATGGAGTATTGCTAGCATTTTATTCTCATAAATAGGTTTTAGTTGATTCTTACCTTTTAATTGACGACTCTGAAAAGTAATTGGTCGACCTTCTTGCATGAGCACTGCTCCTATCCCATTTCCAGAAGCATCACATTCCATAATGAATTCCTTGGTGAAGTCAGGAGTGGCAAGTACTGGAGTTGTACACATAGCCTCCTTCAATCTCTCAAATGATGTATTGGTAGACTCGTTCCAATGAAAAGAATCCTTCTTCAATAGAGTGGTGAGAGGTGCTGCTATACTACCATAATTCTTCACAAATCTTCTATAGTACCTGTCAATCCCAAGAATCCTCTCAGTTTCTTAATGGTTTTTGGAATAGGCCATTCCATGATAGCCTTAATTTTTTAGGGTCCACCTTTACTCCTTCATGTGAAACTATGTGTCCCAAATACTCCACCTCTGTAAGACCAAAAGCACACTTGGATGGCTTAGCATAGAGTTTATGATCTTCAAGTATTTGTAATGCTTGGTCCACATGTTGCAAATGTTCTTCCCAAGTCTTGCTATAAATTAATAGATCATCAAAGAATACTAACACAAACTTTCTCAAGAACTTCTTGAAAATGGAATTCATCAAACTTTGGAATGTAGATGGTGCATTGGTAAGACCAAATGTCATCACCAAAAATTCATAATGACCCTCATGAGTCCAAAATGCTATCTTACAAATATCTTCCTCCTTAATCTGAATTTGGTGATAACCAGATCTAAGATCTAACTTGGTAAAAAAACATATCTCCATTTAATTCATCTAGCAAATCATCAGTGACTGGAATTGTAAACTTATCTTGAATGGTGTACATGTTGAGCACTCTATAATCTGGACACATGCACCAAGTATCATCCTTCTTACGTACCATCACCATAGGCGAGGAGTAAGCACTTTGGCTATGCCTGATGATTCATGCCTCTAGCATCTCTTCAACAATCTTTTCTATCTCACTCTTTTGTATGTGTGGATACTTGTAAGGCCTGATGTTCGGTGGTTGGCTCCCTGGGACTAACTATATGGCATGATCATGATCCCTCTTAGGAGGAAGTCCCTTAGGCATATATCCAAGAACAACTGAGTGATGATCAATTATAGCTTGCAAATCTGGATGAGTAGGAGTATTAGATTGAGAGACTTCTAACGAACATAGTTGGGCCACAAATCCATCCACTCCTTTCTTAAGAAAATTTTGCATTTGATGAGAGCTTACCATTTGTGGAGATTTTTCCTTCAACCCCCTTAGCTCTACTAGCCTTCTTTCCGATTGAAATCTCATGAATAGTTCTTGAAAGTTCATCTCAATTGTTCCTAATGTAGTAAGCCATTGTACTCCCAAAACAATATCTGCTGCACCCATGGATATCATATGCATTGGGGTATCAAGTTGATAATTTCCCATGGATAATTTAATGCTATCATACTTCCCTGAACAACTAACTATACCACCATCTGCAATCAAAACTTGAAACTCTAGAGCTGGATATATGAAACAATTTAGACGAGTAGCTAACTTTTTGTTGATGAAATTATGAGTACTACCTGAGTCGATCAACACTATTACCTTCTGCTTCTTTAGGAACCCCACCACCTTGAGAGTTTGTGGAGCGCTGAAATCTGAGAGTGCATGACAAGAAATTATTGGTTGAGAATCATGTGATTCCTCATTTGAATCCCTTTCATCTTCTAGTATGGGTTCCTTGTCTTCTTCCTCATTGGGACCTTCAATATAAACAATTTCTTTTCACCACATTTATGTCCTCGACTGTATTTACTATCACAATTGAAACACAAGCCTTTTGCTCTTTTCTCCTCAATTTTTTGTGGAGTCAACTTAGTAGGTTGTGTTGAATATCCTTTCTCTCTTGTCACATTAGCCCCTTGCTTCTTAAGAATCAAATACTTCTCCTCTACCCTGCGTGCTAAGATAAAAGACTCATTTATGGAACTAGGGCTAAACATGCATACCTCATGTTGAATGTGATCCTTGAGACCACCCAAGAATAAGTCATTCAAGTTTTCCTCCGTAATTGTATCCACCCTTAAGGATAGATTTTGGAATTGCTGAATATAATCCTTAACTGATCTTGTTTGTTGAAGTTTAGCTAGCTGGCTGAAGAAGTTGTTTGTGATGCTATTGCTATATTGTGCTTGGAGTTCCTCTATAAAAATTGACCATGAGATGGTGAGCCCCTTTTTACTTTGATGAGTTCAAAGCCAATGATACCAAATGAATTGATCTGGTTCTAGATATAAGGAAGCCATCGTGACCTTTTGTCCATTTGGGATTTGGTGTACTTCAAAAAAAATCTCCATTTGGTTTATCCATGTTAAAGGATCCTTACCATCGAACTTGTGCATATCCACCTTTGGAAATAAATTCCTAGATCCCATAGGAGTACTAAAGTTTGTGTTAGTAGTAGCTGACCTAGAATTTTCACCTTGGCCACTTGAGAATTCCTTTCTTGATTCAGTCATGTAGGTGCTTAACATGTTTCATATGTCCGATATATCTCCTCTTAGGTCACACATATCCATCTTAATTAAGGAGATGTCTTCCTTGACCTTATTGATTTCCTCATTATGAGTAATATCCTCAATTGTTTCACCATCTTTATCAGGAGTCTTCCCCGGAGTGACATTATTTTTACCCCTTGTTCCAAGCCCCGACATGATGGAAACCACTAATGTTGAAATAAATCACACAAATTAAACTTAAATTCTCTCAAATTTTTATTGTAATCTCCTTTATTATGTCTTAAAAAACCTAATAAAAATTAGACTCCAATTCAACAAGATGTGCGAGATATGTAGATTGTAAAACAATAGTGTAGAAACCCTAATTCTGCAATAATTCTCTCAATTCTACTCCAATTCTTCTAAAATATATACTGTAGCTTCTTCAATATGTTCTTCAAAAACCCTTTAAAAATTAAAAAAAAAATCGCCAAGATCTGAAAGATATGCTCTTCCCAAATCGCCTATAAAATTGAGAAAAACCTTGCCTCTATGGTGCCAAGATCATGCTCTGATACCACTTGTTATGAAATAACTTGCACAATAGAAGAATATGATATGAAATATGCTGAAAATACTTGATAATAACTGAGAATAACAAGCCACTTCGAGGGGGAAAACCTCCAAATATCTCTAATGAGAACACACTTCACACTTGATGATCAAATAAGACTCACAACCTCCTATATATACCTATTTATGCCAAGGATACCACCTAGGCCGACTTAGACACACCTATATAAGACTTAGGCTGACCTAAACAACTAAATAACAATATACTAATGATAATATGACTTAATAGAGAGTTAAGATAGCCACAAGCTGACTATTCATAACCTGATGTACAATAATATTAAGGGCGTAGCACTTCGACTATTGATCTGCAAAAACTTTGTTAACTCCTCAAGACACACGTGAAAACAAAAGATTAGCAAAAATAAAAACACAAAAGAAAGCTATAAATTGAAGATATAAACCTAAAACTTTACCAGTCAGATGCGTCGTTTTCTCTATCAAATGAGTCATGGTATTTTACCAGTTAGTTGCAGCTCAGAAAATGACATATGCATGATTATTTTTTAGGTGCGTCATTCCTAATATCAGATGCGGTCTAGTGAGTCAAATGCATCATTTTTTATATCAGATGCGGTCTAGTGAGTCAAATGCATCGTTTCCAATAGCAGATGCGGTTCTATATTTCAATGGCATCATTTCATTAAGAAGTTGCGTCTCTGAATGCCAATTGCGTCGTTTTATCAAACAGATGCATCGTTTCATACAAAGACCTACAAAAATTGAATAAAAGTCTACGAATATGCGAAGATGGTGTCTTCACGTCGGTTTCACCAAACGTAACGTCTAGAAAATGCAAAATAAAAGATTAAAAGCACACACTCAATGCAATCTAATCTCTAATGCAATCTAAGCTAAGCAACAAAGAACAAAGGAAAGCCAAAACATAAATAAATTGAACAATCTCACCCAATATGTATGTAATTCCATGTATAACCTCAATTTCCCTTATCCATTTTTCCATTGTAGTATAATTTCCCTTAGATTTCTCATATGCAAGTATAGCCTATGATAGTGATTTAGTAAAACATCAAAGATTCAAGATAATTTCTCCAAAAAGTCATAATATTTTGAGATAGATTGGAATGATGAATGACAAATCAATTTATAGAAAATTGATCATTTGAATGACAGGCCAGGATCGAAAGATCAACGGACAGTTGAGATCAAAAGATTAGACATGCATTATGATAACTATTAATAGTGACATGAGTGATACAAATTAGAAATAGAAATAAAGATTAAATAAATGATTTAATCTTCAAGTTTGATATTCGAAAATAGAAGAATAGTCTTTGCATGACAAAGATAAAGATGGGATTAAAGCAACACTCTATTTGAATGCATGCACAAGATTTAATTAATTAAATAGGAATATTTAATTAATATGCATGTACACACAATTGAGTTAGCACTAGACGATTGAATGGTTTTATGAAGAGATTACTCGAGAAAGCCACTTAGACATTAAATCAAAAGTTAACTAAGTGATTTAAATAGATCTTTGAGTCGAGTAAAAGTGAATACTTAGATAGCTTACACAATTATCTAAATATATAAAAATGCTTTAAAATGGATTTTCACGAATTAAATGACTTATTTAATTTGAGATGTGATATTTGAAGAATAATTAAATAAATAAGTTTTATTTAATTAAGTGTTGAAGGGGTTAAATGAATAATTAAATAAATAAAGAATTTATTTAATTATAGTTGAAATATGATAAAAGGTAAATTAAATAAGAATTTATTTAATTCAAGAAGGAGGATAAAGTTAATTAGTAACATAATTAAATAAAAAACATTTATTTAATTAATAAGATAGAATAAAGAAAAGTGTGAATTAATTAAATAATTAAGATTATTTAATTAATAGAAGAATTAAGATTAAGGTAAATTAATTAAATAAATAGGATTATTTAATTAATAGATGAAATGAGAAACTTTAGAGAATAATTAAATAATTAACATTATTTAATCATGACTATGGAAATACAAATTATAAAGAATATTAAAGTCGCAAGCTTAGACCAAATTTCGGTGTCTATAGTCCTAAACCAGCCTGAGCCACCACCTATTTCTTGTAAACAATTACCTCTGACTCACCGTAAGAAAGAAACCCCAACCCAGGATCAATTGTGGGTCCTTAAGTTCAATGGTTCCAAGTCTAAAACAGGAAGTGGAGCCAGAGTTGAGCTAACAAACACGAAGGGAAAACATACTTTTCTTCTTATAGGTTATAGTTCGGCTATACCAATAATGTGGCAAAGTATGAAGCACTGGCCAGAGGACTGATGTTTGCACATCAGAAAAAGGTTACAACTTTGACAGTCATGCGAGATTCTAAAGTCATTATCAAGTAGGTTCGTAGTCAATACACATGCCATAATAATAGGTTGGCTGCATATAAGAACAAAATATGGAATTTGATAGAAGAATTTGATGCTTTTGGGATAAAGTTGATTCCCAAAGAAGATAACCAGATTGCATATGCACTTACTATTACTACTAGTACCTTATAACCCATGCAAGATGATGAGACAAAAAAATGTCTCATCTACTAGTCAAATAAAAGCTTGTATTTTCCTTAATTATGGAGTTTATCAAGACTGAGCATGATGAGGAAAGTAAGAGATTTTCAATTGTAGTAGTCAAAGATTCCATCATATCTTAAAAATTACGATCTAGGTTCTTGATATTTTTGGACAAAAATTAGGAAATAGGAAGGAAAAAAAACCCATTAAATTTCATGAAAACCCAATTTGTGATTTGAGAGAAAATTTCACTAGTCTGATGCTCCAAAAATTTGCTTCGTTGCTCTAGAATTTGTTCATTCATTTGATTCTATGCTCTAGAATTTTCAGAACTAAGTGAAGGATCATTTATGAAGAGGTTGAGCAACTTTGGTCTTCTATGAGTGGTTAAGGGACAACAGTTGAGAGCATCTAGGGGGTAGTTCCAAGCATTAAGAAAAATTGTTGGGTTGTGCAAACAAATGGAGCATATCTAGGAGACAATTTTGGGCAGTTTGAACCATTTTGCAAGCATCTAGGAGTTGTTTTATGAGCTTTAATGATACACATGAGAAAGGCATGACTTTTTCAGCAATCAAATATCTTTTTGGAGCTTGTATAGGAGCTGCGAAATAGGCATATCCTTTTTGGATGACCAAAGAAGATTGACTCAGCAAGATGAAAAAAATTTATCTTTTTTCCTCAACACATGTTCCTGTCTTCTAGCAAGTTGTTGCACAACAATTAAGTCTTATCTTTCAAATTAGTTGAAGATAAGAATTCTATAAATTCATTGTAATCAAGGAATCAAATGGGGAAGATTTTTATAGAATAATAAAGTTTAGTTTTTGATAAAGGAAAAAATGGGTTTTATAGGGACCCGAAACCACAGAGTTTACAAGCTAGAAAAATATACCATCAGAGAACACTAAGAAAGGAAAGCTGCTACATAGAAAAAAGTAATAAATGACAACAACCACCAACCAAAAACAAGAAAAAATCCAGTCAGAAGCCAACACCAAGCACAACCAACACTAACCTAAGGATTTTAAAGTCTCAACAACCTTAGCTTCAAGGTTGGACATCTCCTGGGTAACCTTTTTTAGGTCCTAGATCTCTAGATGCGAAGAATATGCTTTTCTCTTTAGATTGGCTCTAGTCCTCTTACAGGGGCCAAAATCCTCTCTCTTTTATCCTTCTTAGCTTCCAAATCAATGAACAACATCCCCTATTGGGTATTTTCTAGCTTCTCCACCAAAGTGCCCAGGGTAGTAGCTATATGTTCCACAATTCTATGACTCTGTTCCATGCTGGTTTTCATAGTGTCCCTGATTTTTCCAATTTACCCTTCTAGATGCTTGATCTTATTCTCTTAATCCTTCTTCATCTTGTCCATGAGCTCATAATTTCTTTGAAGGCACTCATCCATTGCCTTTTTCTCCTCCACGGTCCACAAAACCTAGCAACATTCTGGGACACACCTTTAGCATCTATCTCTTTTAGCTTGCTAGTGACAACTCTACTTTTTAAGTTGAGGTCCTTTATCTCATGAAAGACCCATTTCATGATCCTAAAGTATTCAATAGCTCCATTTCTAGCAATAGCCAATATATCATTAGGAAATTCTTGGTCAAGCTTGAAGTAGTGGTCTTCAAGTTTGAGATATCTAGGGAATTTGGGTCTATTCTCTTCGTGAGTGGTAGGGTAAGAAGTATAAGATTCTTTAGAGGCTTTAGGGGCATTAGATTCTTCCTCTGGAGAGTCCTCCCAATAAGAAACCAATTTTTTTTAGGGGGATCCTTCTTCTTAATTTTGCCTCTTGAGAAGTACTAATGGGGGTTTTCACTGAAGAAGCTTTTTTGCTCAAGGGCTTTCTTAGAGGGGTTTTTCTCTTAATCTTTTTGGGAGAGGGAGGATCTACCTCTTCCCACTCAGAGTCACAAACATCTTTGTCCTCTGACGAGCTATTAATAGTATCATAACCTTTCGAGGTCGAAGCCGTTAAGGGATTAGATAGGGTCGACTTATTTTTAAAATACTCATGAATAAGCCGAATAAGACCAGAATGAAGGACTGGGTTCTTCCTAGGGCTTTTCCTATGGTCTTCAATGCTATTTTTCAAAGAGAAAAACAAGTAGTGAGGAAAGGAGATCCTTACCTTGTGTTGAAAATGATTAAGGAGGGAAAAATGGTAGTCATAGGCTCTCGTAAATCTATCATCCAACATAATATATTCCATAAGAATTTTGAGGACCTGCCTCCATATCTTCTTAACCGTTGTAGTATCAAAATAACTGCTTGAAATTTTGACCAGCTCCTTCCTTTCCTCATCAGTTTTGGGAAATCTAATAACAACTTCATCAGAAAACTTTTTGTCACTAAAGAACTTTACCCCCTTAGTCGAAAGACCTGTGATTTCCCCAATAAGGTTCTCATCAACCTTAACCTTCCTCCCTAAGAGAATAATTTCACCATTCTTCCAATGTTTCACAAAATACTCTATTATTTCTAGGTCAGGACCATGGAGTTTTTCAATGAAGGGCTCCAACCCACCCTACTTAATTTGCTTCCAGACCTTCAAATTATTCTTGTGATTCTCATAGCTAGTTGGCTCAACCCTCTTTCTATTTCCCCCCATAGTAGAAATGTTGCTTGCAGAGCAAATGACCAGAGCCGAGAGCCAACAATAGAGCCAAAGTACCCACAAAATGTGCCAGCCCTCGCAACCTGTAGAGATAATTATGGCACCTCCATCTTGTCAAATGATGCCACCATACCTGGATTTACTCTTCTTAATCATCAATAAATGTGGCAACTTTCCCTTGAGTGTTATCATTTAATTCAATAAGGCTCTTACGTTAGCTCCAAGTGCATTATAATCCTGCCACGTCTGATGCCCATTTTGTTTGACCCCCTCATTAGAAAAATAGTCAGCCACCCTATTTGCTTCCCTAAAAACATGGGATAGTCTAACCTTATCAAAGTTGGATAAAATAAAAATAGCTTCTTTTATCCATTTGATGGTCCGTGAGGGGGGGAATTTCCTAGGAGGCAATCAATGATGTTTTTGGAGTCACCCTCAATCCATATATTTTTGTACTTCATTCTATTAGCAAGGTCAATGACCTAGAAAGCTCTAATGGCTTCAGTTAAGTGATTGGACTGTGAACCCAAGGAGATAGCCACTGCCGAAACAAACTTGCCATTATAATCTCTTAGCACTCCCCCACTCCTAGCCATCCACATATTTTCTTTGGCCGCCCCATCAAAATTAGCTTTTATCCATCCCCTAGGGGGTAAGTCCAAAAACCACCTTCATGGTTCTTTTCCACTGGTTTTGAAGCCTTAGAAACATCCCCTTTGATATTCCAGTCTTTTTCCATCTTGAGGTCATAGTTGGAATAGACCACAATCTCCATCTTATTCTCATGATAAGGGATATTATTAATGTTTTCCATAATCATCCTGTATGCTTTTTCATACACAATATCCTCTAGAGTTTCCTTGTCCCTAAAGATTCTATTATTTTTCTCCTTCCACACGCCCCAAGCAATATAAGGGAAAGTAAAAGACCATAATATATGGATAGAAGGATTGAAGGAGGGAGAATTCCACTAAATAAAATGGTCCTCAATTGATCCAGAAAACACCCATGAAAGGCTCCAGAGTGAAATAAATCTTCCCCAAATAGAGGTCACATATGAATAGTGGAGAAACAGATGGTTAACAATTTCTGCTTCTTCCTTACACAAGTAACAACAATTCGGGATTTGGAAGCCACGTTTACAGAGATTATCAATCATGAGCACTTTATTCTGAAGAAGAATCCAAAAGAATATGTTAACCTTAGGATTCAGGTGCTTAAACCAAGATTTAGCCCAAAAAGGAGGGGGGCAAGAGAAAGGGACAACAAAGAGACAACTGAAGAGACCGAGTAGCTGCCCGAAGGGTTAGCTGTCCAAACCAAAAGACCATCTTATTGACTCAACCCCATTTTAATAGCCATCAGAGAAGATTGAATTAGTGCAAGGTCCAAACTGATGTAGAGGGTCAGGGATCTCAAAAGATACACAAATATTTAAGATTAACAAAGTTTTGTTCTTCAATCTCTCAACTAGACACCAACATAGAAATAAGGCCTTCACCTTGCACTTAAGACCTATCTGCCTCCCTTGTGATTCCTAATCATTGAAATGATCTCAAAAGACTTGAACAAACTTGATTCAAATGGGTCTCAAGCCCTAACCCTCCACTTTATACAAAACTCTCTTTTGCTGCTCACATATCCATCTAGCCTATTAGGCCTTTAGCAATGGATTTTTGACTTCTTCCTCAAATTTTGCAAATGAACCTCCAATCTAATGATGGTTTCAGATGTGGATTGTGATGACAAACATCATGTCAACTCCTTGGCATTAATTGTTTCAGACAACCTCACTTCAAACCCTGCTGTTTCCTTAAAATTAGGCCTAATTAGCCCTATTTTACAAAGCAACCCCTCTTTAAATTTGTCCAATGACCATGAAACTTTCAGCAGTATCCTAAAATGACTCAAAACCAAGGAATCCAAGTTTTTAGCCCTCTATGACACCTCTATCATGCTCCAGCACAAACCCCTCCTCAGCTTGCCTAAAAAACTAGGGCTTTTTATTCTAGGACTTCCAAACAATTCCAAGACTTAATTTTTGACTTTTCACCATTAATTCATCATTTCTCAACTACTGCAACTCAAAAATGTACCTCTTGTTAAGGCAGATTATATGCTGCTATACCCTAGGGTCAACTTTCTTCCCTCTTCCTTTGCCAATTCACTGTGCACTGTCAATTTTCCACCTTTCCTGCACATTTATCAGTTATATTCTCATGATACATGTTATATTGGATCCATTTCATAGATTTTCAGTCATTATACTCCATGAAATGGATCATTCCTTCATAAAAACTCTCAAAACAGGGCAAAATCTGCACTTTTCCTATGGACAGTCAGCAAAAACGTGCAAGAATTGATCTATTTCCTTTATCAGAGCATGTGATTGGTGTTAAAACATCTAAATACAAATTACCAAAGCATCCAAATGCAGAAAACTTCAATAAGATTCAATGGTTCATCAAAAAAAACACAGAAAATTGCAAGAAAATAGATTTTTTTTGTATTTTCTGAGAACAGTCCGTACAATGCTTTCACCAACCACCTAACCTCCATAAAAATGATGATTTTAGGGTTATAAACCCATTCCCCAACTGATCCAACTGATTTGGATTAATTACATTGCTTAATTTACTCTAAAACTCTCAACACCCCTTTTCCCGCCTAAACTAAAATTTGAAAATTTGAAATTGCAAATTTGAATTTTATTAACACCCACCCTCTAAAAACTATTGGATATTCACTATCCAAGTTTATTTGACCTATTTAAAGCATAATATCATTAATCAAATCCATAAAACTTACTTTACCCCTTACATTGCATTTTTGACCTGGATTCCTTATCAGGAACCTTGGAACTTTTAACACCCTCATTACACTTATTCATCTCAAATGCCATTATAGGCTTCAATACATCATAATTAATGCTTTGATTTGTTTGGAAAGCCCTCCTGACCCTTGCACTCTCCTGGTTCTTGAACAACTCTTTGAAAGCCTTGGGTGCTCCTGCACCATTCTCCCCAGGAAAGAAAAAACTCTTGTCCCAAGAAGTGTCCCATGTGGTGCCACTAAGAAACCTCTTGCTCACATGTGCTTTCATCTTCCAATGAGAAGGCAGGTAGTCTCCTAAAGTTACTGTCTTTCTCTTCTGCCAATCTGCATTCTTGACAGAACCAAAATAAGGATTAGTGTGTCCTCTTTGCTGCTTGAAAACAGTGAATTCTTGTGCCCTGCTGCTGCCCTCATTCCAATGCCTCCTTTGTGGAAGAACTTCACCACTATTACCCTCACTGATAGGGCATTCAATGCCACCAATCTTGATACTATTCAGATCCCACAAGGACTGATTTGGAGGACTGTCCATCTCATAACCCTGCTGCAACTTATCACTTTTCAGCTTGCCAATGCCTTCCCCTGTTTCACCCTGCTTATTCACCTGCAAACTCTTCTCAAAACAGATTACAAAACTATCTTTAGACTGCTCCAAAGGTAAAGGAACCAACTGATATTTAACTTCTCCCTTGTGAACCAAATAGGTGTTAAGAAACCCATCATGCAAAGTTCTTCTAACATACTGCCATGGCCTTCCCAAGATAATATGACCACAAGTCATTGGAATAACATCACAAAGCACTCTATCCTGATATGAACCAATTGAGAAATCAACAAAAGCTCTCTTACCAATCTCTACATGATGTCCTTGAGTTACCCAAGTGGCCTTGTAGGGAGTAGGATGATCAAAAGTTTCAATCCCTAGCTTGGTTACCATATCAACTGAAACTAAATTGCTATGTGACCCTGAATCTATAAGCAATCTGCATATCTTACCATGACTGAGACAATTTGTTTTGAAAATGGTTACCTTTGGTTCTTGATGAAGCCTTTCTCCTTGCTTGATCATGAGAAACTCACCATTAGTCACAGGGTCTGCCATGAATGTTTTTGGTTCCTCCTTCTTGTCTTCTTCTTCTTGCACCAAGGTAGCTCTCCTTTCTCTGCCTTTATCAGCTTGTTCCCACTTAGGACACTTGAAGGAAGGATGCCCTGGTTCATTGCAATTAAAACATCTGCCTGTGAATGGTCCTCTACCTTGTCCAAATCTGCCTCCTCCTCTTGGAGTGTACCCACCTCTTTGATCAGAAAATATCTCTTTACCCTTGTCATTGCTGCTTTTATCATTACTGCCTTGTCCTTGCTCTCTATTACCTCTGCCCCTATTTGAACTACCTCCTCTTCCACCATTGTTTGATCTTTCTTGCTTCCTTTTCACCTTTTCTTCTGCTCTAATGGCCAATTGAAAACATTCTCCCAATGTTCTTGGCAATTGCAAACCAATCTCATCTTGCAGATTGTACCTTAAGCCATTGATGTACCTGGCTATCTTCTCATCTTCTTCCTCATAACCTCCTCTAATACTAAGCTTGTGAAATTGCTCAGTATAGGACATAACATCCAAGTCCTTTTGCTTTAAATTCTGCCTCATCCTTTTCACATGAATGGTATAATCAGATGGTAGGAATTCTCCTTGACCAAACTCTTCATCCTTGCCCATGTAGAGACCTTTGCCAATCCTCTAGCCATCCTATCATTCTGGAAACTTGTCCACCATGTCAATGCTGTGCCTCTCAACTTGGTTTTAGCAAACTTGACTTTCCTCTCTTCATCCATCTCCTCAAATTCAAAGTAGTTTTCCATGGCATCAAGCCATCCCAATACCTCTTCACTATCCATCTTCCCTTGATAGATAGGTAAGTCTATGTGACTCTTCCCTCCATGACCCTGTACTGCCTTCAATAACCTCACTAACCTCCTTTCCTCAGGGTCCTCTGTATCATCAGCTTGCTGTTCCTGATTTACCCTCACATGCTCTTCATCCTCTTCATTGTTTTCTTGGTCTTATTGGTCTTCTCTCCTCCTACTCCTCTCAAGGTTATTGATCCTTGCCTGCATAGTGTCTCTCTCTCTTCTCCATTGTCTTTCTTCTCTTGCTCTTGCTGCTTCTTGTTCCCTTCTTTCTCTTCTCTCCCTCTCCAAGATCTCTTTCAACTCTTCCAACTCTCTTTCCAATTGGTTTTTTGGTGCCATTGCTACTTCTCCAATCCCTAAAGGACCTACTCACTACTCTGATACCACTTTGATGCAGAGGGTCAGGGATGTCAAAAGATACACAAAGATTTAAGATTAACAAAGTTTTGTTCTTCAATCTCTCAACTAGACACCAACTTAGAAATAAGGCCTTCACCTTGCACTTAAGACCTATCTGCCTCCCTTGTGATTCCTAATCATTGAAATGATCTCAAAAGACTTGAAAAAACTTGATTCAAATGGGTCTCAAGCCCTAACCCTCCATTTTATACAAAACTCTCTTTTGCTGCTCACATAGCCATCTAGCCTATTAGGCCTTTGGCAATGGATTTTTGACTTCTTCCTCAAATTTTGCAAATGAACCTCCAATCTAATGATGGTTTCAGATGTGGATTGTGATGAAAAACATCATGTCAACTCCTTGGCATCAATTGTTTCAGACAACCTCACTTCAAACCCTACTGTTTCCTTAAAATTAGGCCTAATTAGCCCTATTTTACAAAGCAACCCCTCTTTAAATTTGTCCCCTGACCATGAAAATTTCATCAGTCTCATAAAATGACTCAAAACCAAGGAATCCAAGTTTTTAGCCCTCTATGACACCTCTATCACGCTCCAGCACAAACCCCTCCTCAGCTTGCCTCAAAAACTAGGGCTTTTTATTCTAGGACTTCCAAACAATTCCAAGACTTAATTTTTGACTTTTCACCATTAATTCATCATTTCTCAACTACTGCAACTCAAAAATGTACCTCTTGTTAAGGCAGATTATATGCTGCTATACCCTAGGGTCAACTTTCTTCCCTCTTCCTTTGCCAATTCACTGTGCACTGTCAATTTTCCACCTTTCCTGCACATTTATCAGTTAGATTCTCATGATACATGTTATATTGGATCCATTTCATAGATTTTCAGTCATTATACTCCATGAAATGGATCATTCCTTCATAAAAACTCTCAAAACAGGGCAAAATCTGCACTTTTCCTATGGATAGTCAGCAAAAACGTGCAAGAATTGATCTATTTCCTTTATCAGAGCATGTGATTGGTGTTAAAACATCTAAATACAAATTACCAAAGCATCCAAATGCATAAAACTTCAATAAGATTCAATGGTTCATCAAAAAAAACACAAAAAATTGCAAGAAAATAGATTTTTTTTGTATTGTCTAAGAACACTCCGTACAATGCTTTCACCAACCACCTAACCTCCGTAAAAATGATGATTTTAGGGTTATAAAACCATTCCCCAACTGATCCAACTGATTTGGATTAATTACATTGCTTAATTTACTCTAAAACTCTCAACACCCCTTTTCCCGCCTAAACTAAAATTTGAAAATTTGAAATTGCAAATTTGAATTTTATTAACACCCACCCTCTAAAAACTATTGGATATTCACTATCCAAGTTTATTTGACCTATTTAAAGAATAATATCATTAATCAAATCCATAAAACTTACT
This sequence comes from Sequoia sempervirens, assembly GCA_007258455.2. Classification (NCBI taxonomy): domain Eukaryota; kingdom Viridiplantae; phylum Streptophyta; class Pinopsida; order Cupressales; family Cupressaceae; genus Sequoia; species Sequoia sempervirens. The sequence goes on along the minus strand of VDFB02270651.1, from coordinate 207,686,572 downwards.
TTACCCCTTACATTGCATTTTTGACCTGGATTCCTTATCAGGAACCTTGGAACTTTTAACACCCTCATTACACTTATTCATCTCAAATGCCATTATAGGCTTCAATACATCATAATTAATGCTTTGATTTGTTTGTAAAGCCCTCCTGACCCTTGCACTCTCCTGGTTCTTGAACAACTCTTTGAAAGCCTTGGGTGCTCCTGCACCACAAACTGATCTAGCATAGATTCACCCATCCCCCATGTCTCCAGTAGTCCTTAACATGAATCCCAAAAATGGCCTTGCAAGTATCAACCCACCCATTGAATCTTCCATATGAAATTAAAGGTTCCTTCATTATCCATCTATCTTCCCAAAAGCTAGCTTGATTCCCTTTCCTTATGCTCCATCTAACTCCCAAATCAATAATGTTTCTCCCTCTAAATAGATCATTCCAAAGAGCCAAACCACAAGGAAAATTTGGAGAATCAAGCAAGGTCTTGAGAGATCCAATATTTTCCATATATTTGATCTTTAAAATACTGTTCCATTCTCCATTAGATGAGAAGGCTCTCCAGATCTGCTTAGCAAGGAGAACCCTATTCATGGTTCTAATCTTCCTAAGACCAATTCCACCTAAATTTTTTGGTCTACATACAAAATCCCAGCCAATAAGTGGCATTCTTTTTCTTTCTTCAAGACCCGACCAAAGGAATTGTTTTTGGATTTTTTCAATAGCATCCACATATTTGGAGGGGATCCTAAAAAGACTTAAGGCATAGATAGGAAGGTTCTGAAGAGTAGCTTTGAGTAATTGAATTTTACCTACTTGACTGAGAAGAGTTCCTTTCCAACTGACAAGCTTTTTGTTGAACCTATCTACCAACGAATTCCAAAAAGATTCTAGAGGCTTAAGACCTAGGGGCAAGCCAAGATAAATAGAAGGTATAGAATCCACTCTGCATCCAAGAATTCTGGCAATTTTATTTTGCCTAGGCTTCAGAGTGTTGAAGAAGAATAAAGAGATTTTTTATCTATTAACCATCTAACCAAACACCCTCTCATAATCATCTAGTATTTTTTTAATATTCCTAGCTTCAACCACTATAGATCTTCCCATCAACATGGTGTCATCCGCAAAAATTTGGTGGGAGAAAACTAAATTATTGGAAGAAGGCCTCAATCCCACTAAAGAACCCTAATCAACCATTCTTTTCAAGTTCCTCCCCAGGCATTTTGCATTAATAGTGAATAAAATAGGGGAATGGGGCTCCCTGCCTTAACCCTCTTGAGTTCTTAAAGAAATGTGAAGGAGAACTATTCGCTAGAATAGAAATGGTAGCTAAAGAAATAAGTTGACCAACCAGCTAGAGGAATCTATTGCTAAAGCAAAACTCCCTCATGATTTTGATTAAGAAATCCCAGTCAACATGATCATAGGCTTTCACAATGCCCAATTTGAGAAGAAAACCTTCAGTCTTAGATTCCATAAGAGAATGAAAATTTTCATAGAAAATAATAATTGAGTCAAAGATCTGCCTTCCAAGAACAAAGCCATTCTGTAAAGGAGAAATCAAGGAAGGTAGAATTGTCAATAGCCTAGAAGTCATAACCTTAGAGATAATTTTATAGGAGTTGTATAGGCTAATAGGCTTGAAACCTTCAAAATTTGTAGCTCCTGGGAACTTAGGGATGAGGACCAGGAAGGTAGCATTTAGTTCTTTAAGAAGGCTCCTTGAACCAAAGAACTCCTTAAAATCATTCACCACATCCTCAGCAACAATCTCCCAAAACCACTGAAAGAAGAACATAGGAAACCCATCAGGTCTCGGAGCCTTGTTTCCTTCAAAAGAAAAGATAGCTCTCTTAATTTCTTCCCTAGATGGAATAGCAGAAAGCATTTTGTTATCTTCATCCTTAACAAGTTTAGGGATGGCCTCTGAAAGATTATCTTGCATATCATGATTTACTTCAATACTCACAGAAACAAGATTGCTGAAAATAAGGATAGCTTGTCTTCTTATGTCATCATCCTTCTCAAAACGACTACCATTGTACTCAATGTGAGCGATTCTATTTGCAGCCTTATGTTTCATCACTGGCATAGGAAAATATCTAGTATTTTGTCTCTAGCTGAAAGCCACATAGCCCTAGATCTCTACCTCCAAAATTTATCCTCTTTAACATTTATATCATGCATCTTCAAAAGCAGCTCATTTTCTTTCATCCTGTTATCAGCAATGTATCCCTCCAGCTAGATTTTTCCTTCTATATCCTTTAGTTCAAGCTGTAATTCAGATTTGATACCAAATATATTACCAAATGTTTCTTTATTCCATATTCTAATCTTATTTTTGACTTCCCTCAATTTCTTGGAAACTCTTAACATAGTTGTCCCAAGAACAGAGATATTCCACCATTTCCTCACCTCCTCAAGGAGTTAAGGGTGGGACAGCCACATTCATTCAAATCCTAAAGGGAAATTTCTCTTGGCCAAGATAGGATCCACCACAAAACTAATTGGATAGAGATTAGAGCCCACCCTAGAGAGAGCCTTTAAGGAACATAAATAATTTAAAAACCATTGATCAGAAAATAAAGTTCTATCCAATCTGACTTGAATCAAATCCTTACCAATTCTTCAATTTGACCAAGTATAGGAAGCTCCTTGTAGCTCAAGATCAATCAACACCTAATTATTAATGAAGTCCATAAGATCCATTATGCTTTCTAGATTTATTTGGGATCCTCTGAACTTCTCATTTTCCTGAAGAGGGGTATTGTAGTCTCTCATCACAACCCAAGTTTCATCAATGAATTTCCTACGGAAGGCAGCCAACTCTTGCCAAAAAATCTTTCTGGCCCCTTTCCCATTTGGGGCATAGATATTAGACTAGATCCAACAAAAATTATCTCTAATATGAGTAAATCTGGTAGCCACATGATTGGTGCTCTTGAACAGTGGTTCACCTTTGATAAGGTTCAAATTCCAAAAGGTGACAATTCCCCCTTAGGCACCTTCTGAACTATTACCATGCACCCAACAAAACTTAAATATTTTAATCTTTTCCACTTTCTCTTTAGGAATTTTGGATTCTTGAACAAATAAAATATCAGGTTTATGATCCCTAACAAAATTGTGCAAAACATCCTGCTTCTGGAGGCTATTCAACCCCCTTATGTTCCAAGACATAATCTTCATATATTACCAAGGGATTGGAGATTACAAATCTCAGGGATGGTTTCCTGAACACCATCCGCAATATCTTGAAAGCTTCCTTGATCCCTATGCCATTTTGTGGATCTTCATCCTTGACTACTCTTTGTGGTCCTGCAATTCACATTAGCTCTAGTTCTGGTGGAGATTCCTATTGGTGTACTATGTTGTTTGTTTTTCTTCTTCTTCCTCCTAGAATGAGAATTGACATCTTCTCTATCAATATCTTCTTGACTATCGTTCTCTTTTGCTGACTCCCAGTCCCTATTTGAAATCCCTTTTTGATTCAGTGGAAGGGTATATATCATTCCATTATTATACTGGGTCATTTTCTCATTCAAGATCTCCAGACTCTGACTCGAGCCCCCATAGGTATCCTTAACAATGTCCTGGGAAGCAACTAGTTTTGGATCCTAAATTGACTCCTGGTTAGATAGACCTCTACCTCCATATGTTGGAGGCATGATGGGTATCCCAATATCCAACTTTAGATCTTCCTTAACCAAAGCGCTAGAACCCTGACTTGGAATATCTTCCAAGCCAAACACACCATCCTTGTTCCCACCAATCTCAATCTCTGGCTTACTGATTATTGGCTCCTGAATCTCCAGATCAACCTGAATCCCTAGATCATCCTTTTTTTAGGGGCTTTCACATTCTCCTCTAGCGTCTTACTCTCAATCTCTCCTATAAGTTTTTCTTTGTTCTCTTCTCCATCCCCTTCAGATTTCTTTTTCCATATTTTCATTGGTTTAGGCTGGGGCTTCTCTTTTACATTATTGACATTAAGCGGGCATTTGTTTTCCTAGTGCCCTATCTTTATGCATTTGAAGCAAGCAAATGGAATCATTTCAAACTTGATAGGTTGAACCCAAGTGCCCAGCTTAGATTAAATTTCAATAGATGACAAAAGGTCAACATTCTGGGACACACTCACATAGATTCTAATAAACACAAGTCTCTTTCTAGCTGCCATCATCGAATCAATTGATAGAAGCTCTCCAAAAGACTCAACTAGGCCTCTGAAGACATCCTCATTCCAATATTCCAATGGAAGACCAAGAAGTTGAGCCCACACTGGGACATTCTCAAAAATGGAATCTGAAATATCTAAGTTTTTGGTCCATTTCTTGAGAGCCAAGGATGACTTGCCTATAACCCAAGGACCACCACTCCTTATTGCCAAAATATTCTCCTTAGAGTTGAACTCAAAATCAAAGTAGCCCTTAGGGAGAGTAGAAACAAGAACTTGGCCATTAGTTCTCCACTTATTTTTGACAAAATCCCTAACAATTTCAATATTTGGCCTAGGGCCCATATATTTTCCCACCAACACTCTGTCCATTAGAGAAATATTGTGATCAATGACTGAATTAGGGACAAAAATAGAAAACTTACCCTTTTTCAGATCATAGATGTTGCTGACTAGAGGGAACATAGATTTGCCATTAGGCTTCACTCCAAACAGAGATGACCAAGGTTTTAGTTTAGCACCTTCACCTCTAGCGGCCCCCACTAGATTTTGGATTTTTTTGACGTCCTGTCCTTTAGTGCTCCCAACATGGTTATCATGAACTTTGGGAATAGAGGAAGCAACATTTTCCCCCTCTTTCCTACTTTGAAGCCTGTCATTAGTCGGGTCAGCCTTCCCCCCTGGGTCCACCTGAATATTTTTTTTGGGGTTGGTCTCTTCAGAATCCTCCTTACCTTGCTTACCACTCAAAGCACACGCCGATTCAGCCTACGAATCCTTAGAGCCTGCACCACCACAGTGTACACCATTGTTCAAATATTCAAAATTTTTCCTCTCCCACCTATTCTCCATCTCTAGTACTATCTCTAGTGCTATCCTATGTTCCCTTAATAATAAATTTTAGTTTATTTTACAACAATAGTCTAGTTTTCTATAGTTTTCATTTCTTAGTTTATTTTTCAGAAATCTTTCCATTTCTAATTCTTTACATTTCTTGTATTTTCTTTTACAACTTTCTTAAGATAGATTTGATTCCAACATTTTCATTTTCAAGCTCTCTTAGATTAGATTTGATTCTAGCAATTTCTTTCATGCAATTTTTTTTCCAGCAATTTGTAGAAAATGCATGTCACACAAACGATTTCTTCTCCCTCTTGCATATTGCCATGGACACCACCTTGGATTGATATTTATAATTAAATGATAAGGAATGCAGCAAAACTTATCATTTTTGGTGTTGTTTCCAAGGAAAATGTGTCATTAGGGAATTGTTAATGATCTAGTGATAGCAGGTCAAAAGAAAAATTAGTTTGGCAAGCTTTTTAGGTTTATTATTTTAGAAATTCCCTATTTTATTATTTTAGAAATGCCCCCAAACAACAGGTCAAAAGGAAAAGGTTCTTGCATGCAAAGGTGATAGCTCTTGTATAATATCCTCAACTAGAGGACCATCACTTCAAGCCCTAGCAAGCAAAAGATTATTGTTTGGACACCTTCAAAGTCCAAGGAGGGTTGGTCATTCAGATATTTGAAAGACAAGGAGTTACATCCAGTCATGCATGCAACAAAATGTGAGGAAGGATTATAAAATCTTTCTAATCAGCCCATGCATCTACTAGAATCAAAAAATTTCAAGAAGGTTGTCATTTCAGAGGAAGGAGGAGCATCAAAGTTCAAATATTTAGCCATCTTCTTCTCATGGGTTTCCTTTTCTTTCAAAAAGTTGAATGCATGAATCCATCCTTTGAGAAAAGGATGTTATTTTCCACAACTGGTTAATGGTTTTATGTAACCTATCTCTACATCAATAAGTAGAGTAGGATAGAGTAGGTTTTTTTCTGCAACATAAAAAAAATCCCTAGAATATCTTCAAAAGCATCTCTAGTGCACCTCCCAGCAAATCCCCAAAGTAATTGAAATAAAAGTGAAGAGATTGGCTCCAGAAACTCACTATAAGTTGTAGGAGGACCTGCAACATTTTAGGTGTGAGGGAGATGACGAGACAAAAAAATGTCTATTAGCCAAATAAAAGCTTGTATTTGCTTAATTATGGCGTTTATCAAGACTGAGCATGGTGAGGAAAGTAAGAGATTTTCAGTTGCAGCAATAAAAGATTCCATCATATCTTGAAAATTATGATCTAGATTCTTGAACATTTTGGACAAAAAATAGGAAACAAGAAGGCGAAAAAACCCATTAAATTTTAAGAAAACCCAGTTTGTGGTTTGAGAGAAAAATTCACCAGTCCGATGCTCTAGAAATTTGCTTCGATGCTCTGGAATTTGTTCATTATTTTGGTTCTATGCTCCGAAATTTATGGAACTAAGTGAAGGATCATTTATGAAGAGGTTGAGCAACTTGGGATTCTATGAGCAGTTAAGGGACAATAGTTGAGAGCATCTAGGGGGTAGATCCAATCATTAAGGTAAGTTGTTGGGTTGTGCAAACAAATGGAGCATATTTAGGAGACAATTTTGGGTAGTTCGAACCATTTTGCAAGCATCTAGGAGTTGTTTTATGAGCTTTAATGATACATAAGGAAAATACATGACTTTTCCAGCAGTAAAATGTCATTTTGGAGCTTGTTTAGGGGCTACAAAATAGGTATATTTGTTTTGGACAACCAAAGAAGATTGACTCAACAAGATGAAGGAAAAACTTATCTTTTTCCCTCAACACATATTCCTATCTTCTAGCAAGTTGTTGCACAACAATTAAGGCTCATCTTTCAGATTAGTTGAAGATAAGAATTCTATAAATTCATTATAATCAAGGAATCAAATGGGGAAGAGTTTTATAGAATAATAAAGTTTAGTTTGTTTTGCAACAATAGTGTAGTTGTCTGTAGTTTTCATTTCTTAGTTTATTTTCTAGTAATCTTTCCATTTCTAATTCTCTACATTTCTAGTATTTTCATTTACAAGTTTCTTAAGATAGATTTGATTCCATCATTTTCATTTTTAAGCTCTTAGAGTAGATTTGATTCCAACAATTTCTTTCATGAAATTTTTATTCCAACAATTTGTAGAAAAAACATGTCATGTGCAAATGATTTCTTATCCCTCTTGTATATTTCCATGGACACCACCCTAGATTGATATTTATAATTAAATGATGAGGAATGCAGTGACACTCATCACAAGATTCTAAGTTGAAAATATTTTCAGTGGAGTTAGTCTCAATCCTATCCATTATGGACAACGTTAGGAATTTCTAGATCTTTGACGATGACCAGCATATACTAGCCTTCTTGGGGAGCTTAGACATCTTTGAAGGATAGATTATCGATTAATTAGACAAAGATTAGGGATATTGGGATCCAGAAACATGTGATGCAGAAGGAATAATGAACTTGAAAATGAACAACATTCCTAAGGGAATGGTAGTGTTAGAGAGAATCTTTGACTCCAATCCTCGAGCCCGTGAAAAACTTCCTACTGACATTGATGGAGGGAAGTACGAGTCAGTTAACTTAGCGGATTCAGGCCCTGAGAGGAATGTATTTATTTAAAAAACTTGCCCCAAACACATTCGGGATAAAATCCTGACAACATTGAAAGCAGATATAACAACGATTGCTTGGGAGTATGAAGACTTGAAAACCTTCGATACTTCGGTAATAACACATACTATTCCCTTGAAACCTGAAGTAAAGCCTTTTCATCAAAAACAATGCCCAGTGAATGCCCTGATTGAGCCCTTAATTCAGAAGGAAGTGCAAAAGTTGTTGTCAATGAGAATAATTTTTCTAGTAAGGCATTCGACTTGTGTCACTAATCTAGTCCCTATTTGTAAAAGAGTGGAGAAACCGGGTTATGCATTGAATTTAAAAACCTTAACATAGCTTCAGAAGGACAATTATCCTTTTCCTTCCCTTGATGAGGTTCTACAAATAGCAAATGGTTCACAAATGATGTCATTCCTGGATGGATATTCAGGATACAATTAGGTAATGGTCAACTACGAGGATAGGATGAAGGCCACCTTCACTACCAAGTGGGGGACATTTTCTTATCAGAGGATGCCATTTGGTCTTATCAATGTTGGAGCCACCTTTCAGTGAGTGATGGATGTGGCATTTAAGGATTTGTTAGGTAAGTGTATCATCATATACATGGATGATTTGACTATGTTTTCCAAGAATAGAGAAGACCACGTTGCAGATTTGTCAAAGGTCCTTAGAAAGTTCATAAGCTATGGTGTTTCCCTTAATCCAAAGAAGTGTGTGTTTCGAGTTTCAAAAGGGAAATTACTAGGCCACATAATATCAAAAAAGGGAATTTCAATTGATGCAGATAGAGTAGAATCCATTCTGAAACTGACCATGCCTGGTAGCAAAAAAGACATGAGGTCCTTTCTTAGGAAGACAAAATTTGTGCAAAAATTCATAACTGGGTTTGCGGAGATTGTCAAACCCATCAACGAAATGATGAAGGATGCTAAGATTGAGTGGATCAATGAGGCTAAATCTGCATTCTCGTAGATTAAATAGTCTATTTCAAAGGCACCAGTTCTAACTAGCCCTGATTGTCTGAAGCCTTTTTATATATATTCTTTTGCATCTGATAATTCATGTGCTACTATTTTGACACAACGAAAAGGTGAAGGGGATGAAAGGCCGATTGCTTCTATGAGTTCTCCACATGCTACCAAAATTCTTGGGTGTGTTTGAAGGTAGGTTTTCTTTTTTTCATTTTCCATTCTAGTTGTTTGTTCTTTCCCATGTTATTTTCTTCTTTCCCTTGTTTTCATTTGTTTTCTTACTTCAATTTCATTTTTTTCTCTATTTTTTCATCCACACCATTTGGTGTGTTTTTCCCTCGCATTCGAACCCATGTTGGGTTCATTGTGCATTCTTTGTGTTTTGGATTTTGATATTAAAACTAATATACCTAATAACACTACAGATGATAGGGTCACTCTTGATCCCCAGTATGATATTGATCAAGTAGCTATAAAGGCCATGCCACCCATTAATTGGGAAAAGAAAGAAGAGACTAAGATTGGAACAATATCATGAGTAATGATAAATAGGAGCTTGAAATGGATAGAACTCTGGTTGAAACAAAATAAGGGGTAGAGTGACAATGAAAAGAGGTCCTAGTGGTGAACCCACTTCATCTATAGAGACCAAACAATATAAAAGACTAAAGAAAGGTGTTTCAACAGTAGAGGTAGCCATTGAAGAGCCTCCACAAACTAAAGAGGATATTTCATTACAGAAACTTGATGATGCTTTGTGTAAAGCAAAGGTTACCTATGAGGCAATTGTTGTAGGTTTAACTTCAGGTTTTGTTGTTGTATCTTTGGTCGTTGTTCACCTTGGTGAGGAAAGTGCTATGGAGAGACAAGCTATTTTTCCCCCACAAGCTAAGAAGAAGGATAGTACTAACACATACTATCCCCTTGAAACCTGAAGCAAAGCCTTTCTATCAAAAGCAATGCCTAGTGAATACCCTAATTGAGCCCTTAATTCAAAAGAAAGTGCAAGAGTTCCTATCGGTGAGAATAGTTTTTCTAGTAAGGCATTTGACTTGGGTTGCTAATCTAGTCCCTATTCATAAAAAGAGTGGAGAAATCAAGTTATGTGTTGACTTTAGAAACCTTAACAAAGCTTCAGAGAAGGACAATTATCCTCTTCCTTCCCTTGATGAGGTGTTGTAAATAGTAAATGGTTCACAAAGGATGTCATTCCTAGATGGATATTCAGGATACAATCAAGTAATGGTCAACTACGAGGATAGGATGAAGACTGCCTTCACTACCAAGTGGGGGGCATTTACTTATCGATGGATGCCATTTGGTCTTATAAATGTTGGAGCCACCTTTCAGTGAGCGATGGATGCAGCATTTAAGGACTTGGTAGGTAAGTGTATCATCATATACATGGAAGATTTGACTATGTTTTATAGGAATAGAGAAGACCACGCTGCATATTTTCCAAAGGTCCTTAGAAAGTACATAGTGTTTCCCTTAATCTAAAGAAGTGTGTCTTTGGATTTTCAGAAGGGAAATTACTAGGCCACATAATATCAGAGAAGGGAATTTCAATTGACCCAGACAGAGTGGAAACCATTCTGAAACTAACCATGGCCAGTAACAAAAAGGAGATGAGGTCCTTTTTCGGGAAGATAAACTTTGTGTGGAAATTCATAACTAGGTTCGTGGAGATCATCAAACCCCTCAATCAAATGATGAAGAAGGATGCTAAGATTGAGTGGAGCAATGAGGCTAAATCTGCATTCTTGAAAATTAAACAGTCTATTTTAGAGGCACCATTTCTAACTAGCCCCGATTATCTTAAGCCTTTTTGTATATATTCTTTTGCATTTGATCATTCACGTGCTACTATTTTGACGTAGTGAAAAGGTGAAGGGGATGAAAGGTCAATTGATTTTATGAGTTCTCAACGTGCTACTAGAATTATTGGGTGTGTTCGAAGGTAGGTGTTCTTGTTTTTGTTTTCCATTTTGGTTGTTTGTTCTTTCTCATGTTCTTGTCTTCTTTCCCTTGTTTTTGTTTGTTTTCCTCCTTCGATTTCTTTTTGCTTCTCTATGTTTTCATCTACACCATTTGGTGCATTTTTCCCTTGCATTCAAACCCATGTTGGGTTCGTTGTGCATTCTTTTGTGTTTTGGGTGTCATCATCATGTTTGTTGGTCCCGAAATTATCCATCTCGTTGTGTCCTAGTTTCTAGGGTTTTTCTCTATGTTCGGTTGGGCTGCTTAAAATTGTCAATTTTGAATTACTGACCATTTGGAAACAATATTTTTATCCACAACACAACCTAGTCCTAAAGGAATATTCTTGGAGACTGTCATATTTGATATCATCTTCACTATCCATCACCCTCATGTGTCTTGATCTCGCATCGCTGTCAGGGTCGAGAATCAAGCAAGCACTTAGATTTATAAACTCTTTGGTATTAGTTCTTTCACTTCCCTGATCCCTGCATTACTATTGGGATAGGGGGATGGACTGATACCATGAGTTGGTTTAAATATGTTGATTAAGTATCCTCCAAAGTCCCACCCTCCACCCTGGCATTTACCATCGGGTTCAGGAGTTATTTCAAGACTGAACCTTTAGCTCGCCAATTGGTACATGGACCAAAAAATACCCCTATCTCAATTCTTGAAGTATAATTGAGATCACAACTTAAACTTGCCACATTCCCACTATGCATTTTGGGATTTGACATGATGATGACCCAGTCCTGACACTCGATATCTTACCAAGGTTAGAATTTGGGAATCTACTTGCACTTCTCCATCTTGATGGGTCTATTGTCTGGCCTCATTTGGTCTTGACTCCTGGTCATGTTGTTGGGTTGGACCATGAGTTGATACTCGACTTGTTTACTATAAATTGTTTCAGTGTCTAGTAATGACCCATAACCTGGTCTCAATTTACGAATACTATAGGGTCAGGCTTTTAGATGACACTGAACTTCTTTGAATGTAGGTCTGGTTCTGGATGATGACCTGATCCTGACCCCCAATCACATTGCGGGATCAGACTCTCGGTCAATACTTAAACTCATTTTCTATCATATGTCTAGTGTTTCTCCATGTCCTGATCCCTGAATACAATGAGGTCAGTCTAAGGAACAACATTGAACTTCTTTATAACATCGGTCTGGTGCTTGGCCATGTCCCGATCCCATCCCCCGAAAAAACTTAGTTTATGCATAAAATTGGCTAAGTTCTTGGTACTCTTTTGAACCCGAAGCCCAAAAATGATCAAATTAACTTATTGAACTAAATTCTTTCTGACTTGATGCTAATTTGTAATGAAGGCTTGTGTTATAATGTTATTTGTATGTTTCCTTTTATATCTAATGATGGTTAGTAGTGTAGGATTTTTAGCCAATGTTTGACTCTGAGGAGGAGATACCTACTGAGGGACTGTCAGTTGAGGGAACATTTGAAGGAGTGTCAAGGAGGGCTAGATCCAAGAGAGTGAAACTAGAACAACTACCCTACACAATAAAATATAAGTATCAAGGGAATCTAGCCCCATCTAAATTTGACTCTGAAGTCTCAAAAGTAATTAACACATTAGTGGGACATATGGATTTGTGGAAATTCTATACAGATGTATTTTTAAAAGATACTATCCCAAGAGCCCAAAGAATTGTAGAATCAAGACTAGCTCATGTAGCTAGCTTTCCTATTGCAGTATAGAGTCTTGAGTTCATTTTGACAGTTGCTGAAACATATAATCCCACTCAGAGATAGCACATTGATGCCCAAGGTAATGTGATTATTCAACTAACTCCTGCCATGATCAGACTTCTCTTTGACCTTCCTCCTTACCCTGATGTGAAGATGATGACTGAGGCTAAGGAACTTGAGCTGTGGAACAAAGATGTGGAGGGAAATAAACAGGTCATCAACAAACAATGGTTGAAGAATTCTGAAGTCTCAAAAGTAACTAACACATTAGTGGGACATATGGATTTGGGGAAATTCTATATAGATATATTTTTAAAAGATACTACCCAAAGAGCCCAAAGAATTGTAGAATCAAGACTAGCTCATGTAGCTAGCTTTCCTATTGTAGTATAGTGTCTTGAGTTCATTTTGACAGCCGCTGAAACATATAATCCCACTCAGAGACAACGCATTGATGCCCAAGGTAATGTGATTATTCAACTAACTCCTGCCATGATCAGACTTCTCTTTGACCTCCCTCCTTACCCTGATGTGAAGATGATGACTGAGGCTAAGGAACTTGAGCTATGGAATAGAGATGTGGAGGGAAATAAATAGGTCATCAACAAACGATGGTTGAAGAATGAAAAGAAATTGACAAAGAAAGTGCCTGATAACCTAAAGAGGTCATATTTTTTATGAGAACATTGGAGACATTATTACATTGTTGGCCAGGGCATTTGGAAAAGAAAATTCTCGTGCCTTCGAACTATGGATTTTTTCCATTTACCTAATTCATACTTGATAGAAAGCAACACTCAGACTGGGGGTAGATCATCTCAGATAATATTCATGCCCAGCTTCTCCAAGTAGCTCAGACCAAGACATTCTACATGTCTTCTTCTATTGTATATTGAGTAGCAAGAATTGGAAGGTTTCCTAGGGTGAATATTGTAGGGTCAATGGAAGAAGGCCTAGATCAAAAGAAGGTTTGGGAACACTATGACCAGTTGGAGCTCAAGGAATCAAAAAAGCATTTCAAGAGGGTAAATGATGCTTTCCTATATGTGTCTATAAATCAGCTCACAGGGGACATAGGTTTCAGATTATCCTGGGAAGCCATGGAATTCATTCAGGAATGGGGATGCTGGTTCATTCAATACCCTAGGTCAACAAATTTTAGATTATTTAGTTTTGATGGTCATCCATTTAAATTTCCAAGATGTTGTGGCAATAGGTGGGTTTTAATGGAATTTTCCAGGTAGACTGCAGAGTGAATGCAGTTTTCTCTTCACAACACAAGACTATTGTACATGCTTTTCCCTTGGAATTGGGATTTTATTCTTGTTCTTCATTAGTCATTGCTAAAACAACATATGAGGAATTTCAATCTTTAAGTTTCCAACAGCATACTTCTAGGAACAATTTTGATCCTAAGAGGAAGATGTATACACTTTATTATACTCACTTTACTCGTCATGTTCTTCTCGAGGATTTTTGGGAAAACCTCCAGGATCAGTTTGAGGTAAGAAAAAAATGTTACGAAAGATTAACAATTCCCTAGATGAGGGATTTTGATATTAAAACTGATATACCTGATGACACTATAGATGATGGGATCACTCTTGATCATCGATATGATATTGATCAAGTAGATACAAAGGCCCTACCACCCATTGATTGGGCGAAGAAAGAAGAGACTAAGATTGGAAAAATATCATGGGTAGTGATAAATAGGAGCTTGAAATGGATAAAACTCTAGTTGAAACAACCAAGGGGTAGAGTGACAAAGAAAAGAGGTTCTAGTGGTGAACCCACTTCATCTACAGAGACCAAACAATATAAAACACTAAAGAAAGGTGTTGCAATGGTAGAGGCAGCCACTGAAGAGCCTCCACAAACTGAAGAGCATGTTTCATTACAAAAACTTGATGATGCTTTGCGTAAAGTAAAGGTTACCTATGAGGCAGCTACTGCAGGTGTAACTTTAGGTTTTTCTGTTGTACCTTTGTTCGTTGTTCACCCTAGTGAGGAAAGTGCTACAAAGAGACAAGCTATTGTTCCCCGATAAGCTGAGGGAAGTGCTTCTACTATACCATCAACTTCAAGAGCACCAACCATCGGAGAAGAAGGATAGGATGAGGTAAATATTCAATACATCTCCTCATATTCTAAAAGAACTCCCTCCCAAGAAAGAGAAGCACCTAAATGGGAGGGGTATTTGAAAAAGGTTGAAGAACAACCAGGAGAAGAAGGAGCTAAATTTGAAGTTGGCAGCCCACATAGTGCTGAAATGGAATTGAATGATGTAATAATAGAGAAAGAACAATGAGAGTTGATGGAAGGTGCTCAAAAAATTGCTGAGGAACGAGCTGCCCAAGAAGAAGAAGAACAAAAGGAAAAGATGAGTTAGCTCAGGAAGTGAAAGAAGGTAGAGAATGAAGAACTAGAATTGGAAAGAAAAGTTGTACAAGAAAAGGCTGTAGAGGAGAAGCTTCGAGCTAAGGAACTAGAGCAGAAAAGACTAAAAGATGAAGAAGAGGCTTCTAGACAAGAGCAAGAAATGAGGAGGATAGAAGAGATACAAGCTGATAACGAAAGAAAAGAGTAGGAAAGATTGCAAAAGGAGCAAGAAGAGCTTCAGAAAGTTGCTTCTCAGCAAACAATTGGAGTTATTTCTTCTGCACCTCCATCTACTACACCTCCTAACATTCAACAAGTAGCCACTTATCTAGGTACACCCACTTGGCTGAAACTGAATCTAGAGAAAAGGTAGCTAGTACAAGCCCAACCAGTGACTTGGGATGATATGAGGGTAGAAATTGACAAGGTAAAGGAAAAGAAGAAGGCCCATGTAGTGCATTCAACCAAACTCATAGATGAAGGAGATTTGGTAGCTGAAATTGACACTCATATTGCTGACAAGGATGATGGAGAATTGTAGCCTAAGGATTATCAAATCAATATTGTTAATTTGGGAAAGCACACAAGAAGTCAGCAAATTAATTTGATTTACACCATTGCCACTACTACCAAGTCCAGGTTAATCTAGGACAAACAGGCCAAAGATGAGATGAAGTCTCAAGTTGTTAAAATGAATGATTTCTTGAAGGAGTTGGTGTCATATACTCCTGAGTAGCTCGCACCATCTAAGATTCTTGTTTTAATGAGCAAAAAAGAAGTAGATGGTTTGACAAAGATGAAAAAGAAAGCCACCTGGGTTGAAAATTGGCTTAACACCTTCAAATAAGATATAATTTGATTTCTTTGATGAATGTTTTAAGTATTATTACAGAGGGCTGAAATTAGTCAAAACCATAGAAGCAATTATGAAGAAATGGTGGGAAAAACAAGAAAATCTCAAAGAATATTTGGGAAAGCTAAGGGCCATTGATAAATTTTTTGATGAAGAGCTGGTACAGTCTCAGATTATGGGTGAGGAGGATTCTAGATATATTGCAAAGGCGATTGATATATCTTATTTTAAGTTAGAGACTCTGATTGAACACAAGATAATCACGCTAAAGAATTTTTGTGAGATATTTGAGCACATAGGTGTATTTGAGGAACTCATTTAAGGATTTATTGATAAAGCCTTATCTCCAAACTAGAGACTTGAATCCTTGGGAGATATAAAGGATGCATGGGAAGAACGACTGAATGGGATGCTGATAGAAGGAGATACTATTGACTCACCACTCATGGATAGGTTACTGGAACTTAGATATGACTTCAACTAGGAAACCAAGGACGTTGGCCAAATGAAAGTAACTATTGATGCAGCAGAGAAGAAATTTGAAGAGTTGAAATTCAAGGCTGACTAGGTGGATGGACTAGATGATGATATGATGAAATATATTCTAGCTAATTATGATGAATACCATGGAGTCTAGCATGAGGGTGATAAGAAAAGTTAAGTATTTTTATTAACTTATGAACAACAGTACTTTTTTGGATAAATTTTGAGTAAAGGGACAGCTAGGCAACATAGCTGGCAAGTCAAGAATATTTCCTAGTGGTGGACAACGATCTAAGTGAAGACATGGAGTTTGAATTTTGATTGAAGGGGTAGCTAGTGCACTTGTTTAGCTTCAAAAATTACAACAAAGAAAAATACTAGAGTCCCTACAATTATGGATCTCGGGCTGCGAATTGTGGATCCTAATTTTTGATAGGAGGAATTGTTGCTAGATTGCTTATATGTAGAAATTCTCTCCTCATTGTAAAGGCTAGCTGATTGAAGTCAAGATTGGCTGCCTAAGAGATATTTAGGATAGTTTTTATAGCTTTTTAGAAGTTTTTATAGCTTCATGCAAAGATACTCAGAAACACTTTTTTTATAGTTTTAACGCAGTTTATGTTATTTTCAGAAGTTTTTTAGTTTAATGATAATGTTGATGAACAATAGTTTTCCGTATGCCAGTGAGCTTTGTTGTGCATAAAAGACTCTTATTTGATGAAAATGAATAGAATATTCTAAATCTGAAACTATTTCATTAAGTTATCTATAAATGAGATGTCTTTATATTTGTTGATCGATGAATTCTAGTAATGAGTTGGTGATATTTTCTTGTTTGAAAAAATGAAGTTTAAAAAAAAAAGTGACAATGAATGGTTGTACGTCTTGAATTTTCATTATGAATGAATGCAATGGTATAGATTATTCTTTGGGTTGTATCATTTTATGGTTCTGGTTAGTTGAAAGAAATGCTCATTGTGAAATTTATATGTCTGGATTAAAAGAAATTTGTGTTTATGCTTCACTAAATTCTAAGCCCTGTTCTATCTTCTTCTATTTGTTTACACCCCCCAAATGTTTGATAAGTTCATATTATACAATTTTTACCCCTTTACCTATAGGCCCCTCAAACATTATAGTTGCATAGGCCACTGAATGACATCAACATAGTTGAGAACCAACTACAGAGACCTTGGAAGATGGGTAGTTTATATTATTTGTCTTATTTAGGAAAAGTAGAGTAGCAATATTCTATTTTAATGTTGTGTTATTTTTGAACATCATTAGGTAGCCACCAAAACATTAGTCTAGAAGAAGGATGGATCCATAGATCCATCATATTGATGCATCTCCATATGCATCTAGTTCAAGAAAAGAGGGGCAATGACCCCTAACTGCTCCCAAAGATACTTAAAAGTATCTCTAGAGGAAGAGCCTTCATGAATATATGAGAAATTTGATCCTTTGTCAGAATATATTCAAGTTTTACTTCATTCTCCATAACCTTCTCTCTCAAGAAATGATACCTGATAGATATATGCTTCATCCTCAAATGCATCTTAGGATTCTTTGAGATGTTAATTGCACTTGTGTTATCACAGAAGATAGAAATAGGATCATCATACACCACTATGATATCTTTCAATGGTTGTTTCATCAATAGAACTTGTGTACAACAAGATGCAATAGTACTATACTCAGCTTCAACAGTAGACAAGGAGACCAAATCTTGCTTTTTACTCAACCATGCCACCAATCTACAACCAAGAAAGAATGAACCACCCTTATACTCTTTCTATCATCTACACATCCAACCCAATCTATATTTATAGAAGCACTTAGTGTAAAATTAGTATCTCTAGGATACCATAACCTATAATCCAGAGTGCCATTCAAATATCTAAAAATTCTCTTAAGAGCAGCAGTATGTGTTTCCTTAGGATCTTCTTGAAATCTAGCCACAAGATAGACAACATGCATAATATCCAATCTAGTAGTAGTCAAATATAGTAGTCCACCAATCATAGATCTATACTTGCTCTGATAATCCTTAGGTGAATCATCATCTTTACCCAATTTGCAACCAGTCACCATAGGAGTACATACCAGTTTGGAAGCATCCATCCCAAACTTCTTCAACATCTCTTTCACATACTTAGACTATGAAATAAAAATTCCTTTCTTTGTTTGATTAATCTATCTAGCCCGAGAAATAAATTCATCTCTCCAAACATAGACATTTCAAATTCTTTCTACATCTCTTTTGCAAACATCTTACAAATAGTTTCATTTCCTCCAAAAATAATGTCATTAACATACATAACTACAATCAAGAATTTTTCATTTTCAATATTAAAATGCAGATTACTATCTACCATACCTTTGGTGAAACCTTGTTGAATCAAATATCTTTCTAATCTTGCATACCAAGCTTTAGGAGCTTGCTTCAATCCATATAAGGATTTCTTTAATATGCACACCATATCTAGTTGATTTTTCAACTAAAATCCTTCTGGTTTTTCCATGTATACCTCTTCTTCTAGCTCACCATTCAAAAATGCTGACTTGACGTCTATCTAATAGACCTTGAAATCTTTATGAGCAGCAAATGCTAAGAACATCCTTATAGATTCCATTCTTGCCACAAGAGAAAATTTTTCCTGAAAATCCATGCCTTCTACTAGTGAGTAACCTTTACACACAACCCTTGCTTTATTTCTAACTACTTCTCCAGTTTCATTCAACTTATTTCTGAATGCCCACTTTGATCCAATGATTTTTTTATCTGTCGGTCTTGGGACCAATTCCCAAGTTTAATTCTTCTTAATTTACATAAGTTCCTTTTTCATGGCTTTCATCCAATGTTCATCTTTACATGCTTCACTTATAGTCTTTGGTTCAATCTTAGAAAGTAAACACATATTTACTTCAGTAGTAGCTCTACTTCTAGTAAATACACCTTTTCTCTTGTCACCAATAATATGATTTTTTGAATGATTCTTCTGTACATATCTAGGTGTCTTAGGGGACACCATTGGAGCTTGTTCTTCTCTATCATTTTGTACATACTATTTTTCTTTCTCATCCTTTTCCTATTCTTCAATCTCTTCTATTCTTACACAATCAAGTTCATCAGATAGATTTCCATGAATGTCAATAGAATTCTTCATTGTTTCATCAACCTTGAAATTCGTACTCTCTACAATATTTCTCAATCTTTTATTAAAACATCTGTATGATTTTCTTTTAGTAGAATATCCAATAAAAATTCCTTCATCACTTCTTGCATTAAACTTTCCCAAAGTTTCATCTCTTCTGATATAACATTTTCTTTCGAATACCTTGAAGTACTTAACAATAGGAATTCTTCCATGCCATAGCTCATAGGGAGTCTTTGTACTATTTGATGTTGCTTGAACTTAATTGAATACATAAACATCAGTATGAATTGCTTCTTTCTAGTAAACTTCCAGTAAACTAGCCTCAGTAATCATTGATCTAGTAGCCTTTTGATCTATTCTATTTTTTCTTTCAACAACTCCATTTTGCTGAGGAGTTATCAAAGTAGATAACTGTCTCTTTATTTCTTGCACTTCACAAAACATATTAAACTCATGGGAGGTGAATTCTTCACCTTTTTCAGACCTTAAGCATATTATCCTTAAATTCACTTCATTTTCAACCATAGCTTTGAATATCTTGAATCTATCCAATGCATCTAATTTCTCTCTAAGAAATGTAACCCATATATATCTAGAATAATCATCAATCAAAAGCATAAAGGACCTTTCACCTAGTAGACTTCCCACTCTCATAGGACCATAGATATCCATATGAATTAAATCTAGTAGTCTGGTAGTAGACTGTTCCTTTGATTTGTAATGATTTATTGCTTACTTTCCAAACAGACAATTCCTGCAAATAGCATTTACATGCTTTGTACTCCTTCATAAATATCTCACAACCTAAACAACACTAATCCTCACCAAGTTATCAAAATTCATGTGACACATTCTCCAATGCCATAACCAATTGTCATTAATCTAAGTCATAAAGCATCATCCATCAACACCCTTAAGTTGATAGATATTTCCTTTGGATTTCTTTCCTCCAGCAATCAATGTTCCAGATCCTTTCCGAATTTCATATCCCTCATCCTTGAACACAAGATCATATCCCTTACTGCACATATTTCATACACTCAAAAGATTGTTCCTTAAACCCTTAACATAGTAGACATCATCAGTATGATGCTTTCCATCAAAACTTACTGAAGCTATCCCACAAATTTTAGCACCAATATCATCTACAAACATAACCAATCCTCCATCATATTTTTCAAGCTTAACAAACATACTTTTATGACCAGTCATGTGATGTGACTAGCCATTGTTAACTACCCAATAATTCTTCTCTTGTTTAGCATGTAAGGCAGAGATAATAGTACCTTCATTTTTCTCCTTCTCTAGAGGGCTTTCATTTACCTATTTTTTAGAATTAGCAGAAGTAGGTTCATTCTTTATTGCCAAGAACAAGTATCCACTGTCATTAGGATCTTCATATTCTGAATCCTCATCAGATATACTAGCATTCTCATTCACATAATATGCTTTGTTAATCTTGTTTCCTTTCTTTTCTTTCTCATATCTTTGTGTATTCCTTTTAGCTCTTTCCAAACACTTTGCAACATAATGACCTATTTCTCCACAACTAAAGCATTTAAAGGGTAACTTACCTTCATACTTTTTGAATCCCTTCCTCATCCTTCTTACAAAGCTAGCTTCTATTTCATCAAGATTTTCATCTAGATCTTCAACTTTTGTAGGCTTAAAAATAGCTTCTGATTTGCTTCAATTCCTCAAATTCGGCTTCCTCATCTCATAAGATGTCAAAAATACCAACAACATATCTTTAGTATAGGTCTTATAATCTATACTCTATTCAATTTAGTACACACCTTCTCACTGTAAGCATCAAGGACAGGTCTAATAATCTTCTTTACAATCCTGGTTTCATCTACAATAGCGCCAAGTCCTCACATTTTGGCCACTATCTCATCCAATCTCTATACATAAGCTTTAACATTCTTATCTTTAGACATATGTAGAAGCTCAAATTGTGTCTCCAAATTCTGCAATTTTTCCTCTTTGACTCTTTCATCATCTTCATATGCTCTTTCCAAAGCATCCTAGACTTAGCAGTTTTCAAATTTTGAACCTTAATCAACTTAGAATGTACTAGACTGTTCTTCAAGATGTACTTCACCTTATTGTTTGCTTCATGTACTTTGATCTCATCAGTTGTACTCAGAACATTAGCAGGAGGAGTTTAAGGATTCTTGTAAGCTTTCTCCACATCATATCCGTAATACTCCAAATATTCTTCGATCAATATTTTCTAGATAGCATAATTAGTTCCATCGAACCTCAAATAATTAACCAAGCTCTGATACCAATTGTTGAACAAGACAACTGAAAGGGGGGGTGAATCAATTCTCACACATTCAATCGTTAATTCATTCACCATAACTAATTCTTAATACTACTTAAATGATTAACCATTAAATACTAATGTAGAAACTCAATTCATCACACAAACACAATAACACCAGATTTACGTGGAAAACCCAATAAGGGAAAAACCATGGTGAGGATTAATTCACACTATAGAGAATATCAAAACCAATTACAAAAGGATCACTGCCTGAAAAATAAGGCTCACTACCAAAATAAGGACTCACTTCCTGAAACAGGACTCACTATCCAACAAGGCTAACAACTCAAAGGGCTCTATTGGAACCTTCAAATTTTGGCAAAATTTGAAGGTGCCATGGTGAAAGGTTTGATTGTAGCACTCAGAAACTCAGTTGTAAAACCAGTCCCAGGAGCACATTTTAAAAAATCATAATTTTAGATCAGTTCATTTTCATGCCAAACCACCTTGCATGGATGTTCATCTACCATATGTGAGTATCTCTACCAATTTTCGGGTTCATTTTGACAAGATTTCAAAAGGGTGAGTTGAAGGGTTTTGTGAAAGTTTGCTGTCTACACAATAAAATCTGTTAAAGTGACCAACTTTGGAGGACTATATTAAGCAACTGGAAGATTGTCAAAATAAATCAGTTGGTGCTTTTGATTCTCTCCATCTCAATGTGCATCCATGTCAATTTTCAGAGCTTCAGGACATCATTTTATATTTTTTCAAAATCAAAACCAAATGGATTTTCCACAGTTTTACAACTGCATTTTTTAAAAGTTATAGCAGGACAAACTTTGACATATAAAATCTTGTGAAGGAAATGGATTGAAGAAAAACCCATTTGCCCACATGTTTACCATGTCTAAATGAACTAGTATCTAGGGTGGCAACTTCTTAGAATCACATTTGATATTTTTACAAAATAGCATGTTGGTGGGTTTCAGTTGAGCTTGACAAGTACAATTTTTAGAAAATACTAAATGAACAACTTGGAGCGTTGACAGTTTTCAATCCCGATTACTTCATACAATTCCATCTTGTATCCATGCTCTCCTATCATAAGTCAATACATTGGTAAAATCTTGTGGCTCCAGGAGAATGTTTGGTCAATGTTCCTAAGCAATATTGGAGGGTACTTGACTCATTCTGATCACAGTGCAAGGAACAAATTTTGATCATTACCCACTTCAGTTTTGATGTATTCTTGTGGAATGCACATTTAATGTATTATCCACATGTAGTTACATAAAAAGGATGCCATAAAATTGCTTACCTTCTCAGGTAAAGATGCTTGTCATTATGGAACACAGGTGTGTTACTACTTTTCAAGTGCATTTTAGGGTCCAAGGGAAATAAAATTGAATGAAGCTAAAGGATGCAGAGGCAAGCATAGACCCATATAACATGAAGGATGAATGGGACATCAGCTTTCATGATTCTCTTGAGGAAGTCTTATTGCTTCTTTGTATTCATCTATCACCTACATTGATCTACCCAAAATCATAAAAAGATGGTATAACTTTGTGACAAGAAAGATATCACAATAAAGAAAGGGCAG
Source organism: Sequoia sempervirens (assembly GCA_007258455.2). Taxonomy (NCBI): domain Eukaryota; kingdom Viridiplantae; phylum Streptophyta; class Pinopsida; order Cupressales; family Cupressaceae; genus Sequoia; species Sequoia sempervirens. The sequence goes on along the minus strand of VDFB02270651.1, from coordinate 207,663,468 downwards.
CAAATTAAATCAAGAATACAATAAGGAGAGGAAAAGAGAAGGTGTCCTAGAGGTAATTACCTACAAGCTTTATAGGTGTTAAATAATATAAAATGATGGTATGATAGTCTAAAAAGATATCATTTGTAGAAAATAGTGGCATCTAAAGGTTTGGTAATCGGTTTCCAGCATGGGTAATCTTGAGAGGTCCTACACAAGTTTAGGGCAAGGTATAGTGTTTCTCAAAAAACTAACACAACAAACCCAAATGGAAATAACTAAAGTGGCTCGTACTATGTCTTCCCAACTAGATAACCTTCAAAGTGAAGCAGATGATATTGGGCATCCTTACAACAACTTGTTGATGGTGCTCGACAACAACAGATTGAATTTAATTTATACCAAGATGAACTTCAGCAAACTCACAAGCGCCTTGCACATAGTTCCTCTACAATTTTGGCAGCTCAGGGGGCATTTGAATCAAAACAAAGCACCATGTTGATGGCTCTTGATAAGTTGTTTTCTTTACAAAATGCCATCTTACTTGAGTCTCGAGCTGTGAAGACCATATTTTTCTACTTGGTCATGTTATGCCTGTTGTACTTGCTGACCAGTGCTAAACGGAGCAATGATATCAAAGGCACTCTATACTCAGAGCTTTGTACAACATTTTCCATTGAATTCTTCATAGTCCGCATCAAAAGAAAAAATCTTTCATAAGATTGGGTTTCTTCAAAAAACATTCTATGTCAGGACAACTCTCATATGCATTGCTATTCTTCATTATGCCATTCCTCTTATTAAACATAGGGACTATGAACAAATGAATTGCAGAATGCTCTGAGAAATACAAGAGAAAATGAACAAATTGTCTCCAATCAATGAGGGTCTTTGATGTTACAGTTAGGCTCTATCTTCTAAATTTGCTTGTTGAAGGAACAAAGATAATGAGATTTAAGAAGAATGAAGTGTATTTATAAAGTAATCGGTGTCCAAACAGTTGATGGGATTAAAAGTAGCCGGCTCTACTTACTAAATATAAGAAACTCACTCGATCAAATCACTTTTATTTAACACTTTTCAAGGAGGATGGATGGTTCGCCTAAGTGATGCTAGTAAAGTACAGAGGAGGTTTAAAGCCACCGTCAACAAATGGAAGAGCTTAATTGGGCTTAGGGGGATCCTTCATAAGAACAAATCAGTCTCTTACAAGTACTACTGATAGAGACAAATGCAAGACTTGAAAAATAAAAAATTAAATGTGAGTTTTTGAAGATAAAGTCAAAAGACTAAGAATGATGCTGAGAGGGAAACTTTAGAAAGCATTCTTACGGTAAAAATACAGTAAATTTTCAATAACACTGTCAAAATGAGTCGTTGAGGCAAGACAATTTGGAGCCGAAACAGATACATATATGAAGGAAAATTAGAATAAAAAATTTGTGAGAAGGCAATAGATGCAAGAAACTTTTAGGGCAAGAGAAACCGAAAGAGGGGCAAGAAAAATAAAATCAATACAGAGTTTTAGGGATTGGTCAAGAAGTGCGATGATACAAAGTGTGTTGCCTATGGGAGAAATAATAAAGAGCATTAAATACAGATTTAAGAGGACAGAGGATCAGCTTTCACATGGCCTGCGAACAAATTCCACTCAAGAAATAGGATGAAGGAATATATAGAGTATGTGGAACCCTGCGACATCCAAAAGATATAATCTCATAGACAAGAATGTTTGCAGCAGAAGCATGAAGGTAGGATTCATCCTAGAATCTGTTACTTGGCCTGAAATCTATATACAACATATGAAATGGGGTGGAATCCAGGCGTACAGAGCAAGAAACCCTAAAGTCAGCATGAAAAAGAAATATCGGGGAGAGATGTACTGTCGGTGCAAGTTCTTCAGCTCTCTCTGACTATGCAAGTCATACTAATGAGGTTCTTCGGGGAGAGTCTCACCGACAGTCAAACACCATACTTGATCGGTGAGAGAATCACTGTCAGGAGAGAAAATTAAAGACTCCTCAATAGGGAATGTCACACCAAAGATTCGAGGACCAGTGAATGAATTCTATTGACACAATATGGGTAAAATAAAGAATGGATTTAAAAATGAAATTGCGGAGCAATACAAAAATAAAGATTTATGGAATAAAGGTAGAGATACAAAATTTTTTCCTCATAAAGTAAGATATTTTCACCGATGTAAGAAATATTTTGCAAATAAGAGTCCAAAGGAGGATAATTGTTTTGGGGTGGAATATTTTTTCCAATGGAATTAAAAGGATGGGTAAAATATTATTTTACCTGAAGAAATAATTAGCCGATAGGCTATTATAGGTGGGAAATCCCATCGGAATTGTCTACTGTCTGATGCCGGTGGACTGTTCTAGTGAGAAATCCCACGGGAATAGTATGTTCCCCTTATATCTTGAGTAGCCTGTATGTAGGCTAAAAAAAACTAGAGATTTATTTGGTCTGATCTCCTCACGATTCTCGTCAAGTGGTCTATGTTTCTTCTTGGTGTCATTTGAAGGAGGGCGGCGTAGTAGAGTGCCCATCTATTCAATGTGCTATAGCTGTCTTTAATGGCATACCAAGGTAGGACACGGTTTACTACTACGCCTAATTTGGAGGATGGAGAGTTGTGGTTACCCTCTGGTTTGGGTGATGTGTCAGAGACCAAGATGACTGGGCCGAAGAATTGTGGGCAATTATTAGTAGTTACAGATGAAGAAGAGGATCTTACATGGCAGGTCTGGTGAAGAGTGTAGCTTATGCCATGCTAGATGATGATGATGAGACGAAATTTGTTAGCAAAGTGTGGGTTTCAACAGTGGTGCTGAGAACAGAATGTTTGCTGGCCAAGCTGCATTTAAGGTTTGAGTTTAAAGCCTTTGTGTGTAGTTTAAGGAATTTTGGGAGTGACCCATGTTTTTTATTTATGATGTTTGTGTTTCTTTCTTTTAGGGTTCTGGAATGGCAAGGTCACCTCAGTCAACTTTGACTAGGTTGGAGAGGTTTGGAGGCAATGAGAGAGGAAGCTCTCGCGCTCTTTAACATGGCAGTTGAGCAAGTTGTGCGGCTCAATGCTGTGGGTCTCGAACACGAGCAGGGAAACAATGGAGGGCATTATGATATGCCTGTGAAATACTTGCACACATCTCAACTTTCGTCTCAGTTGTAGCAGAGCCACAATATTATAGCTTCAAGAAGCAAGGTGTGAGGAGAGCTCAGGTGCAAGGGAAAAGGAATAGTCTTCTGTCAAGTATGAAGAAGGAGAGATATATAGAAAGAAGCAGAGTTGAGGAAGATCGCAGGAGGGAATAGGAGTGGGGCATGGCAGTTTGGCAACAACCCTAGACATGATTACCACCAAAAAGGTTATGTGTTTCACTTGATTCATTCTCTTGCTAAATTTGCCTTCATTTTATTTAAGAAATGTCAAATACCCAAAGGATATATAGTTTTCCAGCAGAGATATCTTATCAATGACAAGCATTGGGGTGGGGCAAAGAACAAGGCTCCCATCTTTGTTTATACTGGTAACGAGGGTACCATCAAATGGTTTGCAAATAATACTGGTTTTTTGTTTGAGAATGCATCAAAGTTTGGAGCCCTCCTTGTGTTTATTGAGGTGAGTGAGCACCTCACTGTAATAGAATATAGTATATTGTTGCAGGAAAAGTTAAAAAATAATTATTCATTTCTTTGTTAAATGCTTCTAGAACAGACTGCTTGCCATGTTTAAATTCGACCCAAAACGTTGAGATTTTATGCTTGAGAGAAATGCTGATCCATAATCATTTAGTGAAGTAAAAAAATGGGGATCAAACCACTTTGAAACCAAAAATACCATTTTCTAAACAGAGAGACCTAATTTGTGATTTTAGAAAATAGATTGGAAAGCCCATAGTTTCTATGGTAATTGCTTTCCACGAGGTTCTCAGAAATTCCTACTATTGTTCTTTCTATTCCATTTTTTTTTTGGTAAGTCTTTAATGTCATAGTCAGAAAGTAAAATGGTTTGAAGATAATGATTTTTATAAAGTAGATATATTTTCAAAGTTTTAATTACTAATCATGAATGTTCTATTATATTGTGACAAAAAGCAGCCAAGCTATGTTGTAGCTTATGGAGAAAATATCATATTTAGAAAACTTGGTATGCAGGACATGGTGCTAAACACTTTGTAAAAGAGCTACAAAGCCATTAATTTCATGTTTGGAATAGGCAACTATTGCCCTTTTCTTCTAAAGTTGTGAATTTGGTTTTAGCAAATATTCAAGAAGGTAGTTTCTCATGGAATTGAACACAGGCTTATTTTTTAAAGCACAAACCTCGAAATGATTTGAAGAACTGGGATTAACTTTGATGCTTTTTTTGAATGCCTTTTTTTCATAAAATTCAAACACAGATTAAGGAGGATAAATTCCTTCAAGTTTTTCTTCTTTTCCAAAGACCAATTTAAGCTCTGTTATGAGATAATAAACAGTCATATCAACCTGAGTTTGTTTTAGAGATGTTAAGGTTAAGCAACGATTTATGGTAAGTAATATTTGTTTAATTGGATTATTTTTGTTTTTGTCTCCAACACCGGTTCTATGGAAATTCAATGCCATTTAGAAATAGGAATAACTCTTACAAGAGTGCTGAGACAATGGGATATCTCAATTCTCAGCAAGCCTTAGCTGATTATGCTAATTTTATCATTTTCTTACTATTAGAATCTACATTTCATGATTGCATTTTATTTTTTATTTTTGTAGTGTTAGGAGCTTGGTTCCATTTGAAATAACCCCATCTAACCATTGGGGTTGTGGCATCATTTTCTCCTATCTTTCATTTTGATAATATTGTGCCAGAAAACACTTTTTATGACATTGTTTCAAACGATTTCAAGGTTACGTATATTTTTTACATAGATTTTTGTAATACATGTGATGCTATATGTGATTTAGAATAATTAAAACTATGTATTGTCCCATTGCAGTAAGCAAGCCAAAGCTGCTTCAATGTGATCAGAGATTCATGGAATGATCTTCAATTTTAGTCCAGAGAAGAAGGGGTTCTTCAAAAGATTAGCAAAACTTTCAGACTTGCAGGAAAATATCTCCTACATATCATTAGAGGAATCAGATAATTTCAAGGAAAGAAAAGGGATAATTGTTTTTACTTTTGATAATACCTTTGGCCATAATTACTAAAAAATGTAAAATGAATGTTTTATGCTCTACAGAGATCTAAAAACTCAAAAAGTGTAGATCCTGTAAGAGACTGGCTATATGAGGCATTCACTTACATTGCAATGACAGATTACCCAATAGAGACTAACTTTTTGATGCCACTACCTGCTTACTCTATAACAGCGGTAATAGTTGGAGAAATCCCATTATTGATTTCTTTGGAAACTTCAAACAGCTAGAAATAGCTTTCGGATTCAAAGCTTCACTTTTGCTGCTTCATTATTTTTGTTCATTATCATATACTCAAGATTTTATAACCTGCTTTCCAAATAGTATATCTAATTTTATGTTTATCCATCCAGATGTGTATGATTATATAATATAGACAGCTTTCCCCAGGGCACCGACACACTATCCAGAGTATCTGTTGCTACAAGCATATACTATAATTACTCAATTACTGGAAATTGGTTTGAAATGGATCATTATAGAGATCCTCATGGTCTCAAGGGATGGGGTTGGCAGGTTAAAATTTAAAAGTCTCTATGCCTACAACAGTCGTTGTTCATAATAGTGAAATTGGTGCAAGATGGTTTGAGAACCCCTGAGTGGATATTCGTTGGATTTATTTACTATTATTTGTACCTGTTGGTCAGATCCTAAATCTTCTGGATACCCTACAAAGGAAATTGACAATATTTTCATCCACTCACATTTTAGTTGGTTCCATGATCCAACTTTGCAGCATACTTACTTGGATCCTTCTTTGTGGCATCATCTTTATCATCTATTTCTCTTTTCAAAGGGATATTTTCTTTCAAGTACTTAAAACTTGTGCTAAGGTCTGATTGAAATTGTTCTATGGAAATTTGATTGCTTTTGTGTATATTTTATGTATGTTATCTCTGACCTTTGTTGTATTTCTGACTCTCTCAGGTAAATGGTCTCTTGTATGCCCCACACTTTAGTCATTTGAGTGTCACCTGTTAGTCAATCTTATCCATATCATATTGCCTATGAGATTCCTTAGTGCACTTATCTAATGAGTGCTATATGTCCATTTTAGATAATAAGATTTGTGAGAGGCATTGGCGTTAATATTAAAAAGCATTTGTTATGATTTTGTTGTACACCCTCAACTGTATCTAAAATTCTAAAAGTAAAACCTACATCCATATACTTCACTCTATAGAAAAAATTGGTGCTACGAGAATTTTTAGGTTAGTTACATTTCAATCCCACAATTTTGTCTATTTCAATTGTTTTTCCCAAGTTTCCAAGGTTTAAAGGTCTCCCCATCCTTCTTGAAGCCACCTTAGTTTGCAACTCTTCCAGAAAGTTTCTATTAACCAGTGTCTTAATATTGGTTATAGTTAGCTGTAAGGGAGAGTTATAATCTGCAATAATGGTTATAGTCAGTTGTAAGGGAGAGTTATAATCTGCAATAAGAGGGCAACATTTTTCTTTTTCCTTTTTTCTAGCTTTTTAGAGTGAATTTAATTACTTTTGTTCTAGTAGTAATATTACTCATTTTTGCTTCCTTACTGGATGACTTTGGAGCTGACAGTTACTTGTTTTCAAGCTATGTGTGGTCCGACTCACAAGTATCACATCATTTGCATAAAGAACTGTTTGGTAACATATCCTATAATAGTGAGGCCTCCAACTACAGTCTTAGATTAATCAGACATCATGTTAATCAATGTAGATCCTGAAGAAGGTGCATGAGGTTGGGGATGCCTTGTTCCATTTTATTATCATTTCCACACAACAAATTTTGTATTTATCTTGACTTTGACTCTCATATAATCTATCTATTATTGAAATCTATATAGCTGGAACCCCTGTTTGTTGCATTCTCCTTCACAACTCTTCCAAATGTTGTCAAAAAAATTCTTAAAATCAAGAAACAACAATAAGGCCCCTCATTGTTTGAATACCCAACCTTCTCAAGGTTACACAACAATCTTGTAGAGTAAACCACACGCATTTAGTTGTTCTTTTACCCTTTTCTTCCCCTTTGCTTATTTTCTCTTAATTTTTGTAACATATATTTAGCCAATATTAGGTTGATCCAAATTGAGGGGTCTTTTCTACCTCCACTTTTGAAGATTAGGATTTTCTAGCTATTGTAATCCATTTGATGAAAGTCTTCGGTGGTGCATGTTGAATAAATCGTTTGGCAATAGATAGTTTTTTTTCCTCTACCTTAAAAGAGTTTGGAAAATAGTTAGTTGATATGAATATCATTAGCAGATTTTACCTGATCTTATACTCTTATATACTCTTATGTTGATACTATCTATTGATTTTTTATGCTATTTTACTATCCAAAATGACTTGGTTCTTTATAATTCAGAGAACAATGAATGAAAGGTAATAAAATCAAGAGAACATAGGTAAGCAAAGGATAAATTTATCTTTAGGAAAAACAAGTTCTTGAGAATCATCATGCAACTGACAATCAAGACCTGCACAAAGATGGAATCTGGTGGATGAATATTAGCAATTTAGTTTTGTTTTCAATTTGGCTAATCCCTACAATGATGCAGGGTTGGGGGATTTGATGTTGTATTTATGGTCAAAGATACTTTAGTTATACTGTAAATGGAATTTGACACGTCTCCTGTACATAGAAACAAATTAACAAATAATACAAGCACAAAACATTGAGCATATGGAATCTGCACCGTGCACTTGAATACATTCTTAGTAAGCTTAATAGAGATAGAACTGTTTGACAGAATGCCTCAAAGAAAGGTTATCTCATGGAATGCAATGATTGCAGGAAATGCCAAAAATGGATTATTTTAAAAAGCCTTTGAAACTTTCAAGCAAATGCAATTGGCAGGCATAATTTTCAATTGATAAATTTGTTGTCATGTACTATTCTAATTTCAGGTAACTCCATGCCTTTCAATATATTGTAAAAGTATATCTTGCTATTGGCGTAACCATTGTACCTCATTGAGGTGCAAGCGCTAGTTTATTAAATTTGGTGAAATATTTCAACCATGCAAGGTATAAGCTAGAAGTTGCCAGCAAAGGATAATTATCGAAATTGATCTTTTAGGAAGATGCAAAATGGAGATTAAAGATTATAATATTTATTTTTCCAAATGGCAACTAATTAAATATTTTATTTTGCTGAGAATAATTAAATGAAGAACTGCACCGAAAAGAAGAGTTGTAGCCCTACAAGTACGATGTATATATGTAAGATGAAATAAAATCATCAAAGATTAGAATCAGTAGGTTAGGAACTCATCAAATAGTTGGATAGGTTGGCCAGTCACCTCAACAGAACATTATGTTGCATATTGTAAAATCTTTTAAAATTATATAATGGAGTAGAATGCATAAATTTGGTGATCCTATTATGGTGTCAATTGTTTGTTGAAATAATTGAAAAATATTTTTTAGTTGTCTCTAACATTGACATTTCCCAATTATTTAAATTGATATATTAAAGATATATTCAATTTATCAAAGCACATTTGTTGCTCTTGTGTGGTTAAGTTAACTGGCTCCTTCAAGGAAGGATTAATTTTTTTAATTAATCATAGTAATCTGGAAAAGCTCATTTGGATCAATAAGAAGAACTTGATAATTGTATCCTTGCACGTTTATGCCGGGCATAAACTCATAAAAGTACCAAACAATTTTAATTGTATCCAGAAGTAGGACACACATATCACTTACCTCTTGAATCCATTAGCCCAATAGAAGTAGGCACTGGTCATACCAATTCCATTTTAAAATTCAATAAAATCTTAGTCAAACATTCACATTTCAAATTCAATATTAGGAGTAGGAGTAGTCAACAAGTCTTCATCTATCCTACAATTGCCATCGTGGATAGATTGCAAACATATCACCTAAATATGCTCATCCAGATAGGTACACCCACCTAGGTCTAGCAGAGCCTAAAGAGAAGAAGATTCAATTGCATCAATTGGTCTTGTTCGTTAGCCAAAAAAATATCAAGAGCTTGGAAACCTCTTGTGGCTTCAAACCAACATTTTTGAGAACTAACAGATTGGTGACTCTACTGGGGACAAATCAACATTGAATCCAAGCCTTTATTGGTATAGAGTCATAAAATTCACATTCATATTCACCTGATTTCATAGGCGATTCTGCTAGGGTAAACCAATAACAATTTCAAAATCCATTTCATTTTCCTACTTTTGGAAAAGTAGGTGGCGACTCTGATAAAGACTTGATGAAGAATACACAATTAGCTTCAAACTTTAACATTTCCAATCAGAAATAGAAGTCATAGGCTGAAATATGTATAACAATTATTCTTTGCCCCATACACACTATGGTGCAGTTGAGAATTTTTGTAATGGAGGCAATGCACCTTATTCATAGCTGCACATTTGTGCACTACAATCATCAAACCAAATGAATACTTATCCTCCATCTCTTAGACAAAGATTAGTGCAAAACCCATGATATGGTTCTCCAAATTTTGTCTCAGCCATTGATAAGCCATTTAACTGCAATAATATCCAAGGATACCCAAATCCTTATCCCTGCAAACTGACAGAATTGCTAAAGCATATCCCTAAATTTCATGGAGAATGGGATGAATCAGCTTGTGAGGATATAGAGTGATTCTAGGATTTCATTTTGGATTTTCAGATTTATCTAGAAGATTTCATGAATTATGAGATGATTTTCAAGATCTTTGAGGGATAATGCAAGAGAATGGTTTATAAGCTTTCCCATGCAAAGTATATCTTCATGGGAGGATCTCAAAGGAATATTCCTGAGCCAGTATGAGGACAAAAATGATGATTATTTACATAATCAAGATGGAGGTCAAGATCTCTTAGATGCATTTTTTGACATAAGGAGACACAAAGGAGAATCTACACGCTCCTTACTTGACAGAAAGTGGAAAGTCCATTTGAAAATACCTTATGATCTTCTACTTGATGATCCCATACTCATTGAGAAATTCATGAGAATATATGACCCCAATTTAGTTCATTGGTTTGAGTTATCAACGCTAACTACTATTGGGGAGTTGTGGTTATGGATACTCAAGCACGAGCATGATAGCAATACTAAATCTAATAACAGAAAGAATGGTATAGATAAATATGGAGAAAATGATCAAACAATGCAACCAATAGAAGTAACATGTGTGAGTGAAATTATCAATGATGATATTTCATATTTGAATGAAGATAAAATTGACGAGGACCAATTTTCCACCTTGGAGGATGATTGCAGCATTGAGGATGTTGCTGGAAACACACTGCCTGAGGAGCATATCAACCATGATTCAAATGTGGAGGTGTAACCATATATGCATTATCATAGCATTGACAACAATAAATTAGACATTGAAATGAAAGAAGACAGTATGCCCTACATCAATGAAGAAGGAAATGATTGTGATTAGTCCATAAAGGATGGGTATGCAAGTGAAAATAATTACTATGATAGCCTGCATGATGAAGACGAAGATGTAGAAACTTTCTCTTGCATATCAGATTGCGACTGTGAGAACAGTGCATGCTATGAAGAATCAATTGAAAATATCAGATTTTGATGACAAAGCCATGGATTTTAATTTACAACAAAGCGATGTTTGCAGCCTTTATGGAGAACTAGAGGAAGATCAAATGACATTGTGTCAAGCAAATGAATATGGGATCAATGCATCTAAATTACCACTTTTTGATGATGAAAAAAGTGAAGAATATAGCAGTAGTGATATGGATGTAGAGGCATGTTCACTCAATAGTGAACAAATTTCAAATTTGCTAGCAATGGAGTATCATAAATATATACATAAGAAAGATTCAGAAAATTCATCCCCAGCATCTGTTGGTTCGAACATGCAAAATGATGATTGTATGAATCATGAGTTTGTGTCACTACCAATTTGTGATATGGAAGAAGTTAGAAATATTCCAGATCTGATTATTCTAGAAAATGTTGATGTGGTAGAATTTGTTGACTTACATGAGAAGCATTCTGATGATGCATTTTCAATTCAACTGGGAGATCATTTTATAACACATGATAGTGAGAAAAATAATGTGAAATGTTGCATCGAATATGAATAAACTTTGTGTGAAGAAGATGATAAAGATTTATCACATGATAATGAAAAATATGAATTGCAAAATGGTGAAAGTAACATGAGTCAAGCTAAACACAATGACCTTCTGAAAGTCTAGGTAGATTGCATCAAAAGAAATTTGATGAACATAGAGCAGAATAAGGTGTATGACAGGGGAAAATAGGGGCCTTTTCTTTTTGGTGGCCTTGTGCCATCAGCTGTTGTGTAGTTTTCAAACCATACTAGTTCAAGAGGAAGTTTAATTTTGCTATTCAATGAATAAAACACTTGGTCTGCTCTCCCAGAGGCCTGAATTCTTGCTATAACCATAGGGGGCATACATCCCCAGATAGAGCCACTATTGGAACCTTCAATTTTTGGCAAAATTTGAAGGTGCCATGATGAAAAGTTTGATTGTAGCACTCAAAAACTCAGTTGTAAAACTAGTCCCAGGAGCACATTTTAAAAAATCATAATTTTGGATCTGTTCATTTTCATCCCAAACCACCTTGCATGGATGTTCATCTACCATATGTGAGTATCTCCGAAAATTTTCAACTTCATACAATCAGTTTTGACAAGATTTCGAAAGGGTGAGTTAAAGGGTTTTGCGAAAGTTTGTTGTCTACATAGTAAAATCTGTTAAATTGACCAACTTTGGAGGACTATATTAAGCAACTGGAAGACTTTCAAGATAAATTAGTTGGTGCTTTTGATTCTCTCTATCTAAATGTGCATCCATGTCAATTTTCAGAGCTTCAGGACATCATTTGATATTTTTTCAAAATCAAAACCAAATGGATTTGACATAATTTTGCAACTGCATTTTCAGAAAGGTGCAGCAGGACCAACTTTGACATATAAAATCTTGTGAAGGAAATGGATTGAAGAAAAACCCATTTTCCCACATGTTCACCATGTCTAAATGAACTAGTATCTAGGGTGGCAGCTTCTTAGAATCACATTTGATATTTTTACAAAATAGCATGTTGGTGGGTTTCAGTTGAGCTTGACAAGTGCAATTTTTAGAAAATGCTAAATGAACAACCTGGAGCTTTGAAAGTTTTCAATCTTGATTACTTCATGCAAATCAATCTTGCATCCATGCTCTCCTATCATAAGTCAACATACTAGTAAAATCTTGTGGCTCTAGGAGAATGTTTGGTAAATTCTCCTAAGCAATATTGGAGGCTACTTGACTCATTCTGATCACAGTGCAAGGAACAAATTTTGATCATTACCCACTTCAATTTTGATGCATTCTTGAGGAATGTACATTTAATGTATTATCCACATGCAGTTACATCAAAAGGATGCCATAAAATTGTTTACCTTCTCAGGTAAAGATGTTTTTCATTATGGAACATAGGTGTGTTATTACTTTTCAAGTGCGTTTTAGGGTCCAAGTGAAATAAAATTGAATGAACCCCAAGGATGCAGAGGCAGGCATAGACCCATATAACATGAAGGATGAACGGGACATCAGCTTTCACCATTCTCTTGAGGAAGTCTTATTGCTTCTTTGTATTCATCTATCACCTACTTTGATCTACCCAAAATCATAAAAAGATGGTATAGCTTTGTGACAAGAAAAATATCACAATAAAGAAAGGGCGGAAAATTAAATCAAGAATACAGTAAGGAGAAGAAAAGAGGTGTCCTGGAGGTAATTACCTACAAGCTTTACAAGTGTTAAATAATATAAAATGATGGTATGATAGTCTAAAAAGATATCATTTGGAGAAAACAGTGGCATCTAAAGGTTTGGTAATTGATTTACAACATAGGTAATCTTGAGAGGTCCTACACAAGTGTAGGGGAAGGTATAGGGTTTCTCAAAAAACTAACACAACAAACCCAAATGGAAATAACTAAAGTGACTGGTACTATGTCTTCCCAACTAGATAACCTTCAAAGTAAAGCAGATGATATTGGACATCCTTACAACAACTTGTTGATGGTGCTCGACAACAACAGATTGAATTTAATTTATACCAAGATGAACTTCAACAAAATCACAAGCGCCTTGCACATAGTTCCTCTACAATTTTGGCAGCTCAGGAGGCATTTGAATCAAAACAAAGCACCATGTTGATGGCTCTTGATAAGTTGTTTTCTTTACAAAATGCCATCTTACTTGAGTCTCGAGCTGTGAAGACCATATTTTTCTACTTGGTCATGTTATCGTGCTGTACTTGCTAAGCAACGCTAAACAAAGCAATGATATCAGAGGCACTCTATACTCAGAGCTTTGTACAACATTTTCCATTGAATTCTCCATAGTCCGCATCAAAAGAAAAAATATTTCATAAGATTGGGTTTCTTCAAAGAAACATTCTATGTCAGGACAACTCTCATATGCATTGCTATTCTTCATTGTGCCATTTCTCTTATTAAACATAGGGACTATGAACAAATGAATTGCAGAATGCTCTCAGAAATACAAGAGAAAATGAACAAATTGTCTCCCATCAATGAGGGTCGTTGATGATACAGTCAGGCTCTATCTTCTAAATTCGCCTGTTGAAGGAATAGAGCTAATGGAATTTAAGAAGAATGAAGTGTATTTATAAAGTCATCGGTGTCCAAACAGTTGATGAGATTAAAAGTGTCGGCTCTACTTACTGAATATAAGAAACTCACTTGATGAAATCACTTTGCTTTAACACATTTCAAGGAGGATGGATGGTTCGCCTAAGCGATGCTAGTAAAGTACAGAGGAGGTTTAAAGCCACCGTCAACAAATGGAAGAGCTTAATTGGGCTTAGGGGGATCCTTCTTAAGAAGAAATTAGTCTCTTACAAGTGCGGTTGATCGAGACATATGCAAGACTCAAAAAATAAAAAAATAAATGTGATTTTTTGAAGATAAAGTCAAAAGACTAAGAATGATTCTGAGAGGGAACCTCTAGAAAGCATTCCTACGGTAAAAATACAGTAAATTTTCAATAACACTGTCAAAACGAGTCGTTGAGGCAAAACAATTTGCAGCGGAAATAGATACATATATGAAGGGAAATTACAATCAAAGATTTGTGAGAAGGCAACGGTTGCAAGAAACTTTTAGTGCAAGAGCAACCGAAATAGGGGCAAGAAAAATAAAATCAATACAGAGTTTTAGGGATTGGTCAAGAAGTGAGATGACACAAAGTGTGCCAGCCATGGGAAAAATAATAAAGAGCATTAAATACAGATCTGAGAGGACAGGGGATCGGCTTTCGCGTGGCCTACAAACAAATTCCACTCAAGAAATAGGATGAAGGAATATATAGAGTATGTGGAATCCTGCGACATCCAAAAGATATAATCTCATAGACAAGAATGTTTGCAGTAGAAGCACGAAGGTGGGATTCATCCCAGAATCTGTTGCTTGGCCCGAGATCTAAATACAACATATGAAATGGGGTGGCATCCAGGCGTATAGAGCAAGAAACCCTAAAGTCAGTGTGAGAAAGAAATATCAGAGAGAGATGTACTGTTGTTGCAAGTTCTTCGGCTCTCTCCGACTATGCAAGTCATACCGATCAGGTTCTTTGGGGAGAGTCTCACCGACAGCCAAACACCATACTTCATCGCTGTGAGAATCATTGTCGGGAGAGAAACTTAAAGTCTCCTTGATAGGGCATGTCGCAAAGAAGATTCGAGGACCAGTGAATGAATTCTATTGACACAATATGGGTAAAATAAAGAAGGGATTTAAAAATGAATTGTGGAGCAATACAAAAATAAAGATTTATGGAATAAAGATAGAGATATAGAATGTTTTCCTCATAAAGTAAGATATTTTCACTGAAGTATGAAATATTTCGCAAATGGAGTCCAAAGGAGGATAATTGTTTTACCCATGGAAAGCGTGAACGATAAAATTTCTAAAATATTTATTTTGGGGGTGGAATATTTTTGCCAATGGGATTAAAAAAATGGGTTATTATTTTACCTAAAGAAATAATTTATTAAATTTGGTGAAATATTTCAACCATGCAAGGTATAAGCTAGAAGTTGCCAGCAAAGGATAATTACCAAAATTGATATTTCACGAAGATGCAAAATGGAGATTAAAGATTAAAATATTTAAGTTTCCAAAAGGCAACTAATTAAATACTTTATTTTGTTGAGACTAATTAAATGAAGAACTACACCAAAAAGAAGAGTTGTAGAGTTGCATCAAACGGATGTTGTGAAGAGTTGTAGCCCTAAAAGTATGATGTATCTATGTAAGATGAAATAAAATCATCAAAGATTAGAATCAATAGGTTAGGAACTCATCAAATAATTGGATAAGTTGGTCAGTCAGCTCAACAGAGCATTATGTTGCATATTGTAAAATCTTTTAAAATTATATAATGGAGAAGAATGCATAAATTTGGTGATCCTGTTATGGTGTCAATTGTTTGTTGAAATAATGGAAAAATATTTTCCAGTTGTCTCCAACATTGACATTTCCTAATTGTTTAAATTGATATATCAAGGATATATTCAATTTATCAAAGCACATTTTCTGCTCTTGTGTGGTTAAGTTAACTGGCTCCTTCAAGGAAGGATTAAATTCTTTTAATTAATCATAGTAATCCAGAAAAGGTCATTTGGATCAATAAGAAGAACTTGATAATTGCATCGTTGCACGTTTATGCCAATCATAAACTCATAAAAGTGCCAAACAATTCGAATTGTATCCAGAAATAGGACACACATATCACTTACCTCTTGACTCCATTATCCCAAAAGAAGTAGGAACTGGTCATACCAATTCCATTTTAAAATTCAATAAAATCTTATTCAAACATTCACATTTCAAATTTAATATTAGGAGTAGGAGTAGTCAAAAAGTCTTCATCTATCCCACAATTGCCATCATGGATAGATTGCAAACATATCGCCTAAATCTACTCATCCATATACGTACACCCACCTAGGTCTGGCAAAGCCTAAAGAGAAGAAGATTCAATTGCATCAATTGGTCTTGTTTGTTAGCCAAAAACGTATCAAGAGCATGGCAACCTCTTGTGGCTTCAAACCAGCATTTTTGAGAATGAACAGGCTCACTGCCATAGACATACAAAGAAGATAAAAGAGATATGTTATAGCTCGAGAAGATAATCTCAATCCAATAGATAAATTCACTACAACCACTCATAGACATGCATGAATGATCTTATAGACATGCATGAATGATAGAGTAAACCTTCTGCTCATGTATCTGAAAACTCAACATTTAGGCTTTGCATTGATCCACCAAACTCACATCCCACACGCTTACTGATTTGAATCAATCTTGAATCTATTTGCTCTCTTCCTTTTCAGTTCTCTCTCTTCTTCACTCTTGTATATTCTTCACCACTAAGTCATCCTATATTTATACCATATTCAACTTTGAAACATATCCAAAGTGGGCCATACAACATTAAATTCAAATTAGGTCAACACAAAACATCCTAGGGTGGAATTACAATGAGGGCGACCCAAAAAAACACTTCATAGGGACCCAAATAGATCCAACACACTTCATCAACTTCAAAGATAGTGTTCAACACAAGTTCAGAAAAACTAGTGTTAAACACATAGAACCATTAAGCATGAATCTTCCAGATATCAAAATTATCTTCAAAAAAATCAAGGCAACTCAACTCTAGAACCACAAGTCATAATACTTTACCAAAGAGAAATCCGGACCAAGAACATTTCTCCCAGACCTCAACCAGAAACATAGAGAACCACAATTCACAATTGGTGAACATAACTTCCACTATACAATGAATCAACACCTCAAAATCTGGATATAGCATCTTCTAAAAATAATAATCAACATATTTCAACCACACAAATATAGGAGCAAAACTTGAAGCAACCATTGAACACCTGCAACCTCCCTTCAATACAATTTTCTCAATACAGAGTTTTAGAGATTGGTCAAGAAGTGCGATGACACAACTTAGTGTGTTGCCCATGGGAAAAATAATAAAGAGCATTAAATATAGATCTAAGAGGATAGAGGATCAGCTTTCACACGGCCTACGAAAAAATTCCACTCAAGAAATAGGATGAAGGAATATATAGAGTATGTGCAACCTTGTGACATCTAAAAGATATAATCTCATAGACAAGAATGTTTGTAGCAGAAGCACGAAGGTAGGATTCATCCCAGAATCTGTTGCTTGGCTCGAGATCTAAATACAACATATGAAATGGGGTGGAATCTAGGCATACAGAGTAAGAAACCCTAAAGTCGGTGTGAGAAAGAAATATCTTGGAGAGATGTACTGTCGGTGCAAGTTCTTCAGCTCTCTCTGACTATGCAAGTCATACTGATGAGGTTCTTCATGAAGAGTCTCACCAATATCCAAACACCATACTTAATCGGTGAGAGAATCACTATCAGGAGAGAAAATTAAAGACTCCTCAATAGGGCATGTCACATCGAAGATTCGAGAACCAGTGAATGAATTCTATTGACACAATATGGGTAAAATAAAGAAGGGATTTAAAAAATGAAATTGCAGAGCAATACAAAAATAAAGATTTATGGAATAAAGGTAGAGATATAGAATGTTTTCCTCATAAAGTAAGATATTTTCATCGAGGTAAGAAATATTTTGCAAATGGAGTCCAAAGGAGGATAATTGCTTTACCCATGGAAAACGTGAACGATAAAATTTATAAAATATTTATTTTGGGGGTGGAATATTTTTGCCAATGGGATTAAAAGGATGGGTAATTATTTTACCCGAAGAAATAATTTATTAAATTTGGTAAAATATTTCAACCATCCAAGGTATAAGCTAGAAGTTTCCAGGAAAAGGATAATTACCGAAATTGATCTTTCTCGACGATGCAAAATGGAAGATTAAAATATTTAATTTTCCAAAAGGAAACTAATTAAATATTTTATTTTTTCAAGACTAATTAAACGAAGAACTGCACCGAAAAGAAGAGTTTCATCAAATGGATGTTGTGAAGAGTTGTAGCCCTAAAAGTACGATGTATATATGTAAGATGAAATAAAATCATCAAATATTAGAATCAGTAGGTTAGGAACTCATCAGATAGTTGGATAGGTTGGTCAGTCGCCTCAACAAAACATTATGTTGCATATTGTAAAATATTTTAAAATTATATAATGGAGTAGAATGCATAAATTTGGTGATCCTGTTATGGTGTCAATTGTTTGTTGAAATAATTGAAAAATATTTTCCAGTTGTCTCCAACGTAGACATTTCCCAATTATTTAAATTGATATATCAAGGATATATTCAATTTATCAAAGCACATTTGCTGCTCTTGTGTGGTTAAGTTAACTGGATCCTTCAAGGAAGGATTAATTTTTTTTAATTAATTATAGTTTTCCAAAAAAGGTCATTTGGATCAATAAGAAGAACTTGATAATTGCATCCTTGCACATTTATGCCAAGCATAAACTCATAAAAGTACCAAACAATTCGAATTATATCTAGAAGTAGGACACACATATCACTTACTTCTTGACTCCATTAGCCCAACAAAAGTAGGCACTAGTCATACCAATTCCATTTTAAAATTCAATAAAATCTTATTCAAACATTCACATTTTAAATTCAATATTAGGAGTAGGAGTAGTCATCAAGTCTTCATCTATCCCACAATTGCCATCGTGGATAGATTGCATACATATCACCTAAATCTGCTCATCCAAATAGGTACACCCACCCAGGTCTGGCAGAGCCTAAAGAGGAGAAGATTCAATTGCATCAATTGGTCTTGTTTGTTAGCCAAAAATGTATCAAGAGCTTGGCAACCTCTTGTGGCTTCAAACCAACATTTTTGAGAATGAACATGCTCACTGCCATAGAGATACAAAGAAGATAAAAGAGATATGTTACAGAGAGAAGACAATCTCAATGCAACAGATAAATCCACCACAACCACTCGTAGACATGCATGAATGACAGAGTAAACCTTTTGCTTATGTATCTGAAAACTCAACATTTAGGCTTTGCATTGATCCGCCAAACTCACATCACACACACTCACTAATTTGCATCAATCTCACATCTATTTGTTCTGTTCCCTTTTAGTTCTCTCTCTTCTTCACTCTTGTATATTCTTCACCACTAAGTCATCCTATATTTATACCATATTCAACTTTGAAACATATCCAAAGTCGGCCATCCAACATTAAATTCAAATTAGGTTGACACATAAACATCCTAGGGTGGAATTAGACAGAGGGCGACCCAAACACACACTTCATAGGGACCCAAATAGATCCAACACACTTCATCAACTTCAAAGATAGTGTTCAACACAAGGTCAGAAAAACTAGTGTTAAACACATAGAACCATTAAGCATGAATCTTCCAGATATCAAAATTATCTTGAAAAAAATCAAGGTAACTCAACTCTAGAACCGTGAGTCATAGTACTTTACCAAAGAGAAATCCAGACCAACAAAATTTCTCCCAGACCTCAACCAGAAACATAGAGAACCACAATTCACAATTGGTGAACATAACTTGCACTATACAATGAATCAACACCTAAAAATCTGGATATATCATCTTCTAAAAATTATGATCAACATATTTTAACCACACAGATATAGGAGCAAAACTTGAAGCAACCATTGAACACCTACAATCTCCCTTCAATAGAATTTTCTCAATATCCTTGACATATACAACCAACAACAACCAATTGACAACCAGTTGACCAGTTGACATCAATGACAACTCCTTCATCCTTTCCATTCTTGCAACAGGTATTGTACATTGATACTATGTTGATGGCTTGATTCCTCTAAAGGTAGCCTCAAGGTATTGTGTTGATACTATGTTGATGGCTTGATGCCTCCAAAGGTACTTATTTTTTTAGTTTATGGTGTTGATTCTCATTACTCCATTTAGTTCATGGTGTTGATGTTATTGATGCAAAAGTGTTAAAGGTAATTAATGCAAAAGTTTCAAAGGTAGTGTTGTTGTGAAGGTTGCAAAATGCAATTAGTTGCTTCATGACAAAGAGTTGTTCTAGGAAAAAGTATGAGACAGTGCTATGATAAGGTATGTATGACAAAGTGCAATGACAAGGTATGATAGAGTGTAACTCAACAATGCTTCATAACAAACTACTTGTTGATTATTCTGAGAACTTCTTTATGACAAAGGAATCATTCAAAGGTTATTGACATGGTGAGTTAATATGTGATCTTTCACACAGTAACATGTTATGTATTCAGTGAAATTTTTTTCAATAAAAGCATATTTTGAGAAAGTCAGCAATGTGGGAAAATATTGTTATTAAGACCTTCTCTTAGTGTTCGTTTGAGAATCAATATTAGTTGGATTTAATTTCATCTATTTCAAAGGCTTATAGAAAGCTATTGTGTAAACTAATATTAGGGTTTTGAATCTTATAACCTAAAACTCTTAGCAATATCTAATACCCTAAGACCTACTAAACCCTAAGAACCCTGAAGATTTTATGCCTTATGAAGGCTATCAAAGCAAGGTTTACTTTTTTTATATATGTGTGTGTTGACCTGCTATAAACGGAGGAAAGGTACTTAAGTGAATAATTTAGGTGTTATGCTCATTGGACAACCAATCTCTTAACTAGCTAGACAAGTTAAAGGTTTATGTGTCACCACCTAAAAAAAGACCAATGTCTATTATTTAATGGATGGATTGGCAGGCTTTAAAGATCAAGGATCTTGATTTAAAGTTGTAAAATGGTTATTCCTTGAAACCTTTACATTGATAGGCGTTTGGATGACATTGACATTGGTTCAATTACATATAGTTTAGTATCTATTTTGAGACATCGTTTGTATATGTAGTCAAGCAAATGCATTATTTTATTTTATTTTTATGGAAGCTCAAGCTCTATGAGTAGGTTTTGAAGACAACAATAGTATATTTTTGTTGAAATGATACATAGGAAGAGAGATGTGAATAATGGATTATAAGAGGATTTTATGATGTCTATGTGTCACTAAATTTATGAAATATATCTTTCTTTGCATAGAGAAGTGTAGTCTGAATAAGGAAATGATAGGAGTTAAGCCTAAAGAGTGAATTAATGTGTATAACAATGTTCTGAGTGTGCAAAAGTTCATGTGACTATAGTCCAATGTCTATCTAAAATTTTTCCCATCATAACAGAGGATATGATTATGTGTGAATTTGTTTATACCATCTATTTGTTCATTCAAAAAAAGTTTTGTCAAGATGCTTATAGAGGTTGAGGGTTTCTTTGTTCATATATACATTAGGTCAAATATTGTTTGTGTTGGTTGAGATAAGAGAAGTTTTGTAATGAAATTGTCATTCATGTATGCAAGTAGGGTTTAGATTTGAATGCTTGTATGCAAACAAGGGGATTGATGATCTGAAACATATGTATGTAAGGAAGGAGAAGTATTGAGTATTTGAATGTGAAACAAGTGAGGTGAATGATCTAATGCATATTGTAAACAAAGTAGTAATCTATATTTTTGTCTTTAATTATGTTGAAGTTGATTTGTGATGTTGGTGCTCCTAAATTTTTTGGAGTTGGTGCTCCTTAAAATCATGCAGTTGGTGCTCTTGAAGAACTTGAATTTGGTGCTTCTTGTGTAGGGAATTGGTGTTCCTTCTATCTATAACCAGTGAGATTTTGGTTAGTGAGACCTATTCAAGATTTTGATGAGGTTCGACAATAGTTTTTCCCTATTTAGAGTATGATAACACAAAAAAATTAAATACATAGTAGAAATGGCCACACAAACAAGATGTGAATTGACACAAAATACACCTTCTTTGTGCTAAATTCAGTTCCTTTGAAGCTCAATATACTAATACTATGCACTTTATCAAATACAACAAACAAAAGATTGCTCTACTTTACAATCACTCAATATTCACAATACATTTGCTGCTATTTGGATCATACACTTACAAAATTCACATACTCGCATGTCTTGCCACTTCTAGAACCTCAATTTTTTTTTTACATATATACCCAATACATTTGTATGCTTCAATTAGGTTGGCCTAATTAGATGTAGCCCTGTATTAAATCAAAATTTCCTTATCGACTCCATGCTTGAATCAAAAACACCTTCGAGCTGAAACCAAGCATGCAATACTCAATTTATGTCAGCATGGACCTAAAATAGATCTCACTAACATCCATATTACATATTAATCATTGCAACACACACCAAGCATTAGGTCAGCTAGGAATTAGACCTAATTTCAAAATATGCTAATATGATCAACACCAACGATCAATCTGACCACATAAACATGTACCATCTAGAACATACAATGTACTAACACCTATAAGCAGTCTCCCAAAATTTCATAAAATAATTCTTATCACTAGAGAAACACATACTAGTTTACACATACCCACTTCCATTGTAAATAGCCAAAAACTATATGTCGAACTACCATCACTTATATCTTTCAAACTATACATCCAAACCAATTGAAAATTTGAAAAAGATGCACATAATGGTCAAGAACAACATACTATCATTGCATAAGTAGATCTTATCATATGAGAGGGTACATACCAAAATACTAGATCAGAGTATCTCCATTCTATTCATAGGATTAGTGTAGATGTCAACAATAAATGTTGACATCAATGACAACACATTAAGGGGTTCCTTCTTCATTCTTTCTACATTGGGTTGATTAATGAACTAGTTTTTATTACATCACTTATTCACCTCCCCCTCTTAGTGATCCATTATTTTCCAATGGTCTAAACAATTAAAGGTTCAACTAGTTATTTCTTCTTAGTTATTGCGGCTGCCCATGCAGAAGGGTAATGTTGATCTGGATAAGATATCTCTTATACACAAGTTGCAACTAAGTGATGTGTTTAGTGCATCAACATAAAAATAAATGATTGAAACAAATCTAAGGAGAAATGAATTGATATATGAGGTAGTGAAAGTGTTTGAAAAAAATCATTCTAGGTACTAATGTTGACACATCTTTGCTTGCATAACTTGGAGAATTTCAAATTGTTGTTTGATTCCTTTAAGGAATGTGTCCCTGGATTAAAAATAAAAGCTCAAACAAAGGTTGAGACAAGGATTACAGAAAAGAAGCTAATGGATATTACAAAAAAATGTGCATCTAGACATACAAAAGTTAGAGAATGCTTGAAGGAAGTGCTCGCTTGCGAGGAAGGTGCAAAGGAACTATTTTTATATTGCATGAAGTGGACGGATGCCACTAAAGAAATAAAAGTTGAAATGGACTCAGTTGAGTCTCAAATCTAGCTAATGCATCAAAATCCTATGATTCGACACTATACAAAGACAATAAAATATGGACTACTATAGTAGACTTACATGATAGATTTTTTACTTTGCAAAGTCAAAAGGAAGAGGTGATCAAGCAACTAGTGAAGCTAAGGGACTTCGTAAAAGTAGAGCACAAAAAAATATCAAGTGCCCTTTCCAGTTCTGACATAGTTTCAAAGATCAATCTTACACCCAGTACTATAGAAGAAGGAGAAGAGACATTGATAGAGCTTGAGTCTCTACACAGAATGCTTGTAGCAGTAAAGAAGAGATTGGAATAAGGAAAATATTCTTGGCAAGCCATTCTTCAAAAGCTTTAGGAGTCAACATATTCAGGTTGAAAATTTCTATGTTTATGCACATTTTTTAGTTTTTATGTTTTTCAAATTTTGTTGTATATATGCAGATATATTAGAATTTCTTGGTTAGCTTCCTAAGTGACAACCAGTTCAATTTGTATATATGTGTGTGGGTCAACACCCTTTACCCTTGATATTAAGAGGGAGAGATATTTTGAGAGACATTTTTTTGGCACATGTTGCCATCAATGAAAAAGGGAGAGATTGTTGAAAGAATGAAGAAGGTTGTCATTGATGTCAACACCATAGGGTGAATGATAGATGTCTACAAAAAAGTTAATTTTGCAAAAAGTTTTTTGGCTAAGTGTTTATATGGGCAATTTCAACACATAGTGCCCTTTGGTATTTTGGTCCACGTTTGTTCGCCCTTTCAGATCTACTCCTATGGTTCTAGTATGTTATTCATAGATATCTTTGGCATCTTACTTTAGAATTTCAGTTGTTCTAGTTAAGTGGTTCAAGAGTTGCAAGTAAAGAAGTTTAGCAGATATGGTTTACACAATTTTCTGTGTACTAAACCTTACCTAACTGGTCCACATTCTGAGTTACGTATTTGAGTTAGATGTTAAAGTTTTGGGAGAAAGTTTATAGGTGTCATTACATTGTATGTTTTAGTTGTCATGGCATTTCATGGTTTGTATATTTCTTGGTGTTAATCAGTTAGAGTATTCTATGTTTTGGTTCTATGCTTGTTTGGCCTAAGATATGCAAAGTTTTGAGAAGATTAAATACTTGATACGAATGGAAAGAGGAGTTGATATAGGTCCATTCCAACCTATATTACTTGTGTTTTGAGTGTGAAGGAAATTTTGGTTTGAATTAGGTGCTAACGAGGCATGTTTTGCATAATTCAAGGATGCATCTAATTAGGCCGAGCTAATTGATGTTTGCAATGGAGTTCAATATATATACAAGGTTAATTTGTGTTGAGGAAGAGAGACTATGATGAATATACGATATGAACGCAAGAAGTGATGTGAATATTATAGAATTTTGAGAAGAGACTGTGGCAATTAAGTGATTGATGTGCGAAGATAGAGTAGAGCAGAAGCTAGTAGTTTGAGTTGATTGCAGTATGTGTAATGAGCTTCAAAGGAACTAAATTTAAGATAAGTTAGATGCATTTCTCTAAGTTCAAACTCTGGTTCTGAAGCCACATCTCTTGTACATCTCTTTTCTCTATGAATAGTGAGTTCACTTGGATAGTGAGTTCTCCTGACAGTGAGCCTTTCTATAATATCTTATAACAAGTTATAACATTTTTTGAGTTAATCCTCACTGTGGTTTTTCCCTTTTTGGGTTTTCCATGTAAAAATCCCAATGTTCATGTGTTGTGTGTGTTATGGGTTATTTATGCTTGCATTTCTTATAATTGTTAAATATGCTTTGGAAATTGGATAGTTGATAATTGGATGGTTTAGTAGAATAACGATTCACCCCTCCATCTCTCAGTATTTTGTGTGTTCAACACAAAAATATATCTTGAATGAAAATGATGTTTTCAAGTTAAACTATGCAAAATTTATAAAATCACCAAACTGACCAACTTCTACTATGAGACCATGTCAGAACTTGAATCTTGTAGTAAAAATAGTGACACCAATTGGGCCATGAATGATAGAAAACCACACACCCTACAAAATCAGAAAGAAGAAAGGATGCAACAAAGAAGAAGTAAAATAAATCTTAAATAATCTAGTAGTAATAAAATTATGTAAATATGTACATATATAGTGCATAGGAGAGCTATTTGCCACTTTGGAAAAGAACCATGAAAATCCATGCAAGAAAAAGGACACCTAAGCAAGCTTATGTCTAGAAAAGGAAACATACCTAGAAGATGTATTTATGAGATAATTAAAATATCCTAGGAAAAATATTATATACTAACATTTTCCAACAATAGAAACAAACCATACATATTTGAAGAAAATAACACTCAATATTGTGTCATTTAATCACTTTGATGGATTTAAAAATCCTTATTATAATAAGTGATTTCCTTGTTACAATTGATAGATTCTACCATGTTTCAATTTCCTTAGTTTTTTCATTCTTTGAATCATTCATAATACTACTTGAGGTAGGATTACACACATGCACTCTTGTAATACCTCCCTAGCCATAGTTAATGTATTTTCACCACACCTAAAAATATGTCATGAAATGTCGATGGTTTCAATTACTTGGGTTTTACTTTTATGTTGGTGATTACTTATTTTCCATTTTGCAGATTAAAACAACACATAATGTTGCTAGAGTTTCTATATCAAATAGCCAAATCTCTTAACTTTTGATCTATTTTTTATTTCTACTCTTTTTCTCAACTCATTTACTTGATCTAAATTTTCCCATCTATGAAAGAGAATTAATATGTTTGGTTTACTTGAACAAAATTCGAATATCACCCTACATTAAGAAAATAATACCCTATACCCTAGAGTTGAACCTAGAGATCTATTACCATTATGTAAGGACCTACTTTAGATAAAAAATTAATTAAAAGAACAAAAAATTTAAATATGAAAAATATATTTATTTTCTAAATTTTAAAAATAGATTATTTATCATAACTAATCATTCTAATAAACCATAATAAATAAAAATATATTTGTACACATGTTAAGAATAAACAAAATAATTTAATGATTTATCATACAATCATAATTAAGATAAATAGAAAAAATGAAAACTTATCAATTCATTCATCACAAAAAGTGCACAAAATATTTCATACATTATATAGATTTCCTATAAATTTGCAAATTTTGACATCTTACAGTAGAAATTATTACATTTCAATTTTAAGAATTACAATGTTTAAATCTTGGAAGTTTTGAAGGAGGGAAGTGCACAATTTGAGTAGTAGGAGAGTGAGTGATAAAACATCACTAGTGTGCTTTTCCCCACAACCACAAAGTTAAGTTCTTCCTTAATATTCTCCCAACTAGATAAATTTAACCTTTTATGAAGGATTTAGTAGTTTATAGCCAAAGACCACAAAGGAATATAGTGCAACATGTATATCTAGACAACCAAGAATTCATATACTAAATCTCGTTTAAGTATAACTAAATGCATATGCCCATCTAATAACATTATATGATAAATAATACAAAGAATCCAAACAAATAAATATTGGTTGAGATTTTCCAAAGCGCATATATGTTGTATTGTACCACACATATGTAACATATGTACTGTAGGCTAATTTTCCAACTATTTTCTAGTATCCACACCCATCCACTCTCTCATGATCCCAATTAGTATATCTTCATGAAAATAAAATAATATGAAGTTACTTAATTTGGAGATGGGTAAATTTGATGATATAATTATGGCTACCTATTTTATTTCACTAGACAACTATTATTAACTAGTCTTAACTAGGTTTTCCTTGATCCCCATTATGAGGTTGAAAATCTTCACTTGTGTTAGTAATTTTAGAAATATTCATTCTATCTTTCAAGGGATTACTAAATTCTACTAAAAAAAGATAATAATTAATCATTTCTTGAAGCTAATCACATTGATCAAGAAAGCTAACTTTTCAATAATTCATAATTAATTGGAAGGAATGATTAAGTTTCACAGTGTGAACATCTACTCATCCAAATTAAGTTTTGTAACATCACATATAATAGAAGATACTATTCATTAAAATATATATAACAAAAGAAATTGAACCACAAAATTATGAATGTCCTATTTGAAACTAAAGTATATCATTCTTTACATTGCAATGTCCTTATTAATATATCCTAATATCACATATTAATAATATGTGATCATAGGAATGATATAACTAATTTATATCATACTAAAGATGTGATAACATGTATTATTAGTTATTTTAATATTGTTGTAATAATATAATTCTAATTTGTTTTTTCATTGTGAGAGATTCTACACTTATATCAGGTTAAAAATTTCTGCATTTATGTCTACGTGCTTAACTTATTATCAAGACCAATTATAGACTTGTATCTTAGAGAGGCCCCAATCAATAAAGTGAACTGGAACCTTAAATAAAGGATCAAAGTGAGGATTAATAGGATCTATAGTCACCAACAACTACGAAATTATTTACGCAACTCACATTCTAAAGGAAAACTATAAAATCAAATCCTGTGTGAATAAATCGTTGGACTTGATGTTTTTGAATAAAATATTATTATAGGAATAGAGGAGGCTGAAAATTCAGACGGTTATAACGTTCATTATTGCACCAAAACAATCAGCTAACAACCAAGGCCATGGATGATAAAATAAGGAGGAAATATAGCAGAGTTAAGTTGAGACAGTATTGTAGGTCCATGAAAAGTTCCACTTTAGGGATAACTTTCATTATTGCACCAAAACACAGCTAACAACCAAGGTCATGGAGTGATAAAATAAGAAGGAAATATAGCAGAAATAAATTGAGACGGTACTGTAGGTCCACGAAAAGTTCCACTTTAGAGGTAAGAAACCATGAAGCCAGCATTTTAGACATAGTTATAGCCTTTGTGAAAGATCCAATAAGCCCAAAGAATGCCTCTGAAAAGTTTAGCATAGCTGTAGGTGGTTAGTACTCAGTTTGAAGTGATCGGACCCCGCTTGTGCTTTTTCAATTACTCTCAGCCAATACCAATCTTTTGTCCAGTGACACCAAAAGTAGGTGTTTGGCGTTTAAACAATGTTCTTTCCTGGTGGCTTGGTCCTACCGAAAGATGGAGGTAACAAATTTAGTATCACTTCAACTTTTTCAAAAGACCTCCAGTTGGTACTAACGTGTTGCCAATGTATCTCTAGGGAGGTCAAGGAATAATTCAGACACAACTAGGGGAGAGGGGCCCGTAGTGGAGCACTCTAATTTCGCAATTTTCAAAATCTTATTTGAAAATTTCAAATCACTCCCAATTTTGTATAGCAGTTTATTTGATAATTTATGTGTTTCTATATTTCGTTTTAGGGTCATATCATCAAATATGATGCCACATCAGCATGTTTTTAGTTGAGGTATCCAAAAAGGGCCAAAAAAAAGTGAGACTGATAGTGGTGCACTAAGTCATGTTTTATTGGTGCATTGATGTGGCATCACATGATTTGTCAGCTTGTGTATTTTATGGATAAAAAGTGTTTTGCAATTGAATATTGAGGTGCTCCAATATGGGGCCCACTGAGGACTACTTCTATCCCCACTATTGGACTCCACTCCACTATGGGCCCCTCTCCCCTAATACTTTGTCACCTTTGTAACGAGTTGTAGAAAAATCACCAGGCACTTACATACCATTGTACCCATTCTATTACACTAGAGTCCATTGTGTCAATTTGTCAAATGTAAAAGTGGCATGTATCCTTTATACATGAGTTTGAATGTTCTACTCTTTTTAAAAAATGGATGTAATATTGTAATTGATTTGTAATATAATCAAGGGTTGTGCTATTCTTTGTTATTCATTTATAGTAATGAATTATTTTGTGTTATTGTCTATTCAAATAATATACTAAACAATAATTATAATATTTTCTTTTTTAGATGGATAATTAATTATAATTATATTAATTTGAGCAATTAGTAGGTCTTATTATTTACATTGAGAGGAATTTATCACTTACAAGAATGGGGTTTGATAGTCTATGTACACAAAATAAAAAATCTCAAAAACAAATAATTGAATAAGATATTCATGGCGAAAATGAGTTTGCTACTTTTTCCTTTAAAATTACAAAGTTCCATTTAACATATCAATATATAACATTTATTATTATTATTATTTATTAAAATACATAAATATGTAATATTTTATAAAAAATATTTCTATTTCATATTGAATTCTAGAATAAAATTTCTAGAACGTTATACTTAGGAACTCAAACCTTTGAAATAACCAAAGTATGATGATGTTTGCAAAGATCAATGCTTGTGATTTTATTTTAGATCAAAAGATGCCACCTCTCACCAAACCTGATTAATTCATTGAAGCCATAGACATGCAAGCTAAGTATTGAATTACATTTGAAGTGGAAATACACAATTATAATGTAATAATTATGGAGTGAAGAGGCAACATGTTTCATTCCCTTTTCTATTCGAGAATAAGAAGAAAAATAATAAGTGAGCTTGAAAGTGCTAAGTGATGTTAGAGTGAATAATTTATATTATATTCATTATACTAAAGTGTACTTAGTTGGATGAGGTTAGACAACATCTTGTTTATCTAAATGTGCAACCTTTTATACCTCTAGAGGTTACCAAGTTATTTGGTAAACCTCATGTGCTATCTTTTTGAGGTTGGAAGACTTTTCATCTCACCTAAAAAGTCACTTAACACTTGGCATTAAGGTTTATAACTTGGTCAAATGGGATTTTGGTTTGCACATTTCAAGTGATCATAAGGTTGACACCTATAGGACACTTGTCTACTCATTTGGGCCTCATGAGGCACCTGTCAATCCACATCATAGGTGGATTGCCTCTTGCTTGCCTATATATGCAAGGTTGTGTACTCCTTGTAATTTGGGTCGACTAAATACAATATTGGACATTTTTCATTGTAATTTTTTCTCATCTCCATAATTTCTTGTTTCTTATAAGTGATATTATTTTGAAGTGAAAGGGTCAAGGAGATTTTAGTGCACTTGAAAGATTCTAGGATGTTATAGATTCAGTCTATGCCAGTCTTTGTATTCATATTTTCAAATTCCAAGTAACTAAAAGACATAAATCTTACATTCCATCAAATTTGAATTCTTCAATCTTCAGGTTTATGGTTAATGGTTTA
The DNA here is from genome assembly GCA_007258455.2 of Sequoia sempervirens. Taxonomy (NCBI): domain Eukaryota; kingdom Viridiplantae; phylum Streptophyta; class Pinopsida; order Cupressales; family Cupressaceae; genus Sequoia; species Sequoia sempervirens. Next base: position 207,632,821 of record VDFB02270651.1, on the reverse strand, counting down.
CAAGTATGTCTACAACTACTATGTTAGTAAATTGGTGTCTCAACCTTGCAATTACATGATGTTACTATTTATAGTAATCTTACATTTGAGCATGAAATCTATGTGAAATTTTCCCCAAAGCTTCAGATTGACTTAATAGGCATGCTCATAAAGTTTCATCACAAGATCATGTCTGGATTTCAAGACATTAAATTTTTCATTTTTCAAAGTTCCAAATTCTAGTTTGAAGGCCTTGGAGGCATTTTTTCAGCCCGAGAGTGGTCCTAATTGATGTAGTGGGTTATAGCTTGATAGAGCTCACTTCATGATCTTTCCAACAGTTTAAATGGTTCATCAATCAAACACCTAGATCAAAATTTATTTCCTTTGAAAGTTGGGTCTTGTGAAATGAGCTCGATAAAACAATGTGTTGGACACATAAAGGATCTATAAAAGGGGAGTTACATGTAGTGTGTTTTCTAACACGCCATAGGCATTTTTTATTAGAGATAAGTATGGGTGCCACTTTTTAGGCCATTTCGCTCAGGGTTTTCTAATATTGTTTAATGGTTTTATGTATTGTATCTCTTATATATTAGGTGCATGAGATGCAAGTTGTAAGATTCTTATAGTTGTTGAGTTTCCTTTGGATCTTTGATTAGAGATACTCTTATGAGAAATCTTGCTTTGCAAGTATATTGTAATAGTGTTGAATTTTAAATAATATGTTGGGTGGCTTTTGGAGTGTAGGTTTTTTCTCCCAAAAGGGTTTTCCCCATGTAAATCATTGTGTTGTGGTATGAATATTTTTGTTTATTTGTATTTAAGTTTTGTAACTTTTCAAATGTATTTTTTTTGTATAACCATCCTCTCAAGATTAGTGTAGAAATTTGTTTCACTTAGCTCCCTTACAAGTGGTATCAGAGTTTTATAAACTTTGGTTTTAGTTGTGGGTTGTTGGGGTTTTTGAACTAATCTATTTTTGAGTGGGAGCTTGTGTAGAAGATACTTTGTGATCTTGTTGCAAAAATTTTAGATGGCAAGCACATTAGGGAGAATAGAGGTAGAGAAGTTTTCTAGAAACAATTTTGACATGTGGAAGTTGAAGATAGAGGATATATTATTAGATCAAGATCTATGTGATGTTGATGATAATGTTGTGAGACCTAAAATTCTTAATTTGGGTGTTTAATATGATGTTATGGATCATAATGCCAAGTTTCTAATTAGATTGTGCCTTGTAGACTCTATTATGATCAATATCCATGAAGAAACCTCTGTACAAAAACCATAGAAGAAACTTGGTGAGATGTATCAAGCCAAATCTTTAGTTAATAAATTTTTCTTGAGGAATAAATTATATTCCTTGAGGATGGAAGAGTTTGGATGAATTAGAAACCACCTAGAAGAATTCAATAATTTGGTGGCTCAATTGGCATCAATTGGTGTCAAAATTGATGAGGAGGAAAAATGTAAGATCTTGCTTTGTTCTTTTCTTCATTCATGGGATTCTCTTGTTATGGCTATTGGGAGTACTTATGTTACCTTGAAGACTAAAGATGTGATGGGTTATTTTCTCTTTGAAGAGATGAGGGGGAAGGTATCCATCATTTCAAAGGAAGCCCTAAATGTTTGTTGAATACCTAAGGAAGAAGACAAGAAGAATGAGAAACATGGTAAATCTAAATCCAAGGGGAGATCCAAATCTCCTAGAAATTCCAATGCTATTTTTCAAAAATGTGGTAAGCTTGGAAACTTCCATAAGGCATGTAAAGAAGAGAAGAAGAAAATGAAGATATTTGATTCCGATTTTGAATCTGAGAAGGAAGATGGTGATGCATGCATTGTAGCTTTGGTTAGTTTGACAAGTAATGACATGGTTAATTGACTAAGATGAATCTTTTCATATGACCTATAATAGAGATTGATTTTCTAAATATGAAGAATTTGATGGAGATAAGGTGTACTTTGGTGATGGTTCTTCTTCAAATATTGTTGGTTGTCGTAAAGTTAGAATCATGTTTCTTAATGGTAGAACAAAAAGTATCAATGGTGTGTTGCATATCCTTGGATTATCAGGAAATCTAATTATCTATGAGAAAACTAATAGATGGAATTGTGTAGTTACTCTTTTTTAATGCAATATGTAATATCCGGTTAGAGGTGCTATAGAAATTTTTAGAGATATCAGATATGGCACATTGTATAAACTTGATTCATGCATTGTTGAGTGCAATAGTGCTTTTGTGAAATGAAAGTTGTTCCTACTTCTTTAGAAGACATGAGGATTTCATCTTCAACAAATGGTCGTGGATTCTAGGTACCCAAGGGTGCTCTTTCCTCTTAATCAAGGTTACCCATAGATAAAGCTATGTTATGTCATGAGATACTTGGCCACGTTGGAGATAGGGGTCTAAGGACCTTAAAAATAAAATCCTTGTTGAAGGGTTGTCTAATTGTATTCTTGATTTTGATTTTTGTGAGCATTGCATTTATCAAAAACAAAATCATGTTCAGTTTTACTCATTCTAATAAATCTTGTGATCTATTGGATCTTATTCATAATGATGTGTTTGGTCTTGTAGACGTTTCTTTGATTGGAAAGTCCACATATTATATTTCATTTATTGATGATTAAAGTAGGACATGGGTATATTTTCTAAAAAGTAATTATGAAGTTTTCAATTGATTTAAAGAATTTAAAGCAATGGTTGAGTTGCATACTAAAAGGAAAAGAAAATATTTGAGGACTAATAATGACAGTGAATTTCAATCTAATGATTTTGATAGATTTTGTAAATATTGTAGAATTTTGAGACAAAAGACAAATCTATATTTTCTATAATAAAATGGATTTGTAGAAATAATGAACATGTCACTGATGTAAAAGGTTAGGACTATGCTGAGTGATGTTGGTCTAGAAAAAAGGATTTAGTTTGAATCTATTGTCACTACTTGTTACCTAATTAAGAGGTCTCATCATCAAATCTTGCAGATATGATGCCTATTGAGGCATGGTCAGGTCACAATCCTTCATCGATACATCACAAAGTTTTTGGTTGTGAGGCATATACACATGTACCAAAAGAAAACAAAACAAAGTTAGAGAAAAAGGATGTGAAATGTTTTTTCATTGGATATAGCTATGGTGTGAAAGGATAAAAGCTATAGGATCCTATAGCATAGAAGAAAATATATAGTGAAATTTTGAAAAATGTGTGACCCTTTAGGGGAGATCTCCTTTTGTGGGGTTTTGACACCCTTTTCTTATTTCATTAAATAAAGAGAGGGGGTTTGATTGGATTTGGACAAGATATCTAATTGAATTACAACCTAAATGGTGAGAAAACCTCCCCTTGACCAAATCTAAAAGTAATCTAAAGAAGAAATGTAATGATTCAATAAGCCTAATGATACAAAATGATTATTTTGATGCAAAAGTAGTAGATCTGAGATATCACAGAGAAATTCAGACTTCATAAATGGATTGAGTAGGACACTATGCACTTGTGATATAAATTTGAGTATGATTTTGAATGGTGTTTCCTCTGGGGGTGCCGCCATCCTTATTGACCAATTTCAAATCTATTTTTTGTAATCCTCTAGTGTTAGATCAAAGTTCCCGTTATTCGCTTGTTGCACAGTTTTGTAACTGTGTTTCTTTGACTTGTTAAGATGTAGGATTTGATTGAAAAAATGAATAATTTATCTTCAAACTTCCTCCAATCCTCTTCAAACCTAAAACCTACAAATTTAAAGAGAGAGGAAGGGTTGTGCCATTTAGGGGCTTGCCTTAGTCAAACCCTGTGTTAGTGTTTCCACTTCCACAATGGCAATGTAAATGACAAGGAGGCTATCATTTTGAAGGATAAGGCTAAATGATAAAAAGGAATGATTAATCAACAATGGATTGTAACTCACCACCCACTAATTCCTTCCTTGAAGGACTGAAGTCATGCACATCTCCTCAAGTCTTGAATGATGCTTGTTCAATTAGCATTGAAGACCTACAAGAGTTAGATCTCACAAATAATATGATAACATAAACAAGAAAGAACTCTCATACACTTTCACATGATGCTTGGATATTGAATTATTGCAATAAATCTCTAAAATGTTGCTCTTGACTTGCTTGATAATGCTCTTCATCATAAATTCTTCCAAACTTTCCACTTCATTTTCAAATGATGTAATAATTAGGTATTTATACACAATTATTCTAATTTCCCAAAAATTAAATCCTGATAGCCAACTTTGGATATTTAAAATTCAAATAATAAAATGTTTCCTCTAACATATTCACATTTGGAGCCAAAATAGGGGGACATAAGCACCCTAGGTTCTAGTGTCCCAAACCTATTTTTTAGGAATTAATGAGTCGAGGGTAAAGTTTTAAATGAATGCATTTGTTTTGTGCTTCCCCAATTTTCATTGAAAATGATAAAATGTGCCACAAAATATATAAATTAGGAAATTAGGTGTTCAATTAGGGGGAGAAAAACATAGTATGAAACTGTCAAGGGTGACAATTTATGATGGTACATATAGTAGAAATGTTTAGATTATATGGGAAAAATAGGTTTTGAATGGACCGAAAATGATTTACAATAGGTTTTTAATGGACCTGAAATCATTTATAAACAGTTTTTGATGGGGACCCAAAACCCACTCAGAGAAGAGAAAGCTACAAATGAAAACAACATAGTCAACCAGTAGTGAACTAGCAACAAATCACCAAATGAAAAACATGACTACCCACATCTATACAAATCCAAAAATATTTTAAAGGGAACCTTAAATCCAAAACAACCAATTTTTACAAGGGATCTTGAACCCAAAATAGGTTTAGAAGGGAACTTGAAACCCTCTTATAGCCAAGTTATAGGGATCATAATCCCTCACATCAAACCAGGTTTTTACAGGAACCTTAAACCCGCCAAACTTTGTCCGCAATAGCTAGGTAGCAGCAATCTAAACACACATACAAAATATTGCTTAGCAAACACAACCCAATTAGTCAGGGGACAAAAGGAACACCACTTAAGAAACTAGACTAAAGAGTCAACAAAAACTTCCATATTGATGAAAATCACCACCCAACACTTTAATCCTACCTCTCCACCTCTAAAGGAGAAGAAAATAAGAACATTGTTTTCACAGCAACAACCACACTCCAACAAATGTACACTCTACCTCCATAGGAATGGCCTCTACCTGAAAAGGAGTAGCAGTTGAGAAACCTTTACCCAAATACACACCTTCACCTCAAAAGAAGATGACTCCACCTTGATAGGAGAAGTTTCCACCTCTAAAGGAAACTCAAGGTCCAAGGAAAAAGTAGAAACTCCTGCAAAAATAATGAACCTAGAATCCCAAGGTAGCATGAGACTAGACCGAGCCATTCCATACAAGAGGGTAACCATGAGAGCAAACAATGGCGGGACAAAATAACTAACCACACCACAAGAGGAAACCCTACCAAAGAAGAGGGAAACTATTGCTTTCACCAGCCAAAAGAACAAATGGGACAAGAAAAAAACCTTAAAGCAATTCCCAACCAACTACATCTCAGCAGAATACACAAATAAACGTCTAACCAATAGCGCCAACATAAAGGTGGCCAAGAACAAATAGATAGACAATAGTGCCATCACAATAGAAGAACAAAGGCAAGGGGGAAAACCTTCCACGACCAGGACAACACCCACAACAACAACATGGAGGGAAAACGACTACTCCATCACAGTCTAACTAGTTGAAAAATCAATAAGCCCAAACCTTTTGAGACCAGACGAACTCATGAACACAAATAGACAAGGGATTTGCATGGGGAAAGCACCAGAAGGAGGCAACATCCCACCCCACACTCTGAGAAAGAACCTAGGAAGGAAAGGATATAGAAAAAAGAACAAATACCAAGGAAAAACCAATAGTAAACAATGGCCCCAAAAAAGAGTAGCAACACCTATGAGGAAAAAGGATCTAGCACAGGTGCCCAAATAGCTAGCAGGAGAAAAAAAAGCATCCACCAAGCCCGAAACAAGTGCTAGAAGGCAACAATAACACCACAGCTTCCTAGAGGGATGCCAACAGCAAGAAACCTCAAAACAATGCAACGCTCTAGGCCAGAGATAGAAGCCAAGGCCCAAAACCACCCTAACTCAACCCAACAGGGTGGCAGCAACAACCGACCCAATAGAAATCCATCTGCCTCATCAACATCATCTCCATCCTCATCATCAATGGCCCCATAATTCAAATTCCCCCCCTACCCCCTGCTCCTCCTCCCACTCCACTCCATTTTATTGCAAATAATGATGTTGTTAATGTTATCAAACAACCAAAATAACATTTACCAAATACATATAGTAGAAATGTTATTTTTAAAGAAATTAATCTTTCTTCTATTATATTATGGTTGAAACAAAGTAAATAGGAATATTTTATTCAACTTCTTTCTACACTTGAGAAAGTTGATTTGATGCCCTTGGATAGATAAGAAGTTGAGGAGAGCTTGTCTAGCTTTGATTCTTCAGAAGAGGAGAAAGAACCTCCAACTTAGCTTGTTCAAAGGTCTATAAGGCATAGACAACCATCTAAAAGGTATTCACCTAATGATTGGAGATGTGCATTTTTTCTCTTAATACTAACATTGATGAACCTTGATCTACATAAGAGGCATTAGTTATGGATTATTCAAAATCTTTGAAGATTTCTCTGGATGAAGAAATGGAAGATTTGAAAAGAACGATACATGGGATCTTGTACCATTAGGTAAAGGACAAAAACTTGTTGGTTACAAATGGAGGTATTGAGAAGTACAACTAATGATTGGTTGAAAAGGGCTACTCTCACATTGGGGGTGGTGATTATAGTTAAATATTTTCTCCTATTACAAAAATGGCATCCATTAGATTTTTTCTTTCTATTGTTGCTTCTTATTATCTATAGGTTGAGCTAATGGACATGAAATTCACTTTACTTCATGGTGATTTGTGTTAAAAAAATAGTGTCTGTGCCTTTCCATTACATGAGGTTACTATTTATAATAAGTTTACATTTGAGCATGGATTGATGGAAAAATTTTCCTAAATGTTTAGATTGGCTAAATAAGCATGCTTGTAAAAAATACTTGCAAGATAATATATGGATTTGAAGATATTAAATTTTTCTTTTTTTAATGTTTCAAAGTCCATTTTGAAGGCCTTAGAGGCATTTTTGGACATGAAAGTGGTTATTACCAACATAGCATGCTATATCTTGATAGAGTGCTTCATGAGCATTCAAACTATTCAAACAATTCATCAATCAAATACTCATATCAAAATTTATGGCCTCTGAAAGTTAGGTCTTCTGAAATGGAGGATTTAGAGACATCATGAAAGTTAGGTCTCCTAAAATGAAAGATTTAGAAGTGTACTTCTTTTTAAGTGTAACAACGTTTAAATTATCATTGGTTAAATTGTGTTGTGATAAAAATTCTCCCTGCAATGAATTCTTGCCACCTATAAATTAAATTTTGAGTCATGGTATAGCCCCACAATCAATATCAGGTTTATAAACAAGGATGCGAAGTAACCCAAACTTTACACTATGGCTGCTAATTGTCGACATAACACATTAGCATAGCTTTGAAATGCTCCACTTTGATAAATTGCACTACAAAGAAGTCTTACATTGCAATGAGGAAGTGACATGACCCACCTACTTGTTTATTAGAAACCATGAAGTCACCCAAGACCAATCTATTTCATTCCCAAATTTCATAACTAGTGCAACTTCAAAAGGCTATACTTTTTATAAACATGTGCTAAGAGGGATGAATGCACTTGAATAAAATACTAACAAGAGGGAACAATAGTGGATCCATAGGCTTGCCACAACTAGTTGAAAATGTAATATTAGAACCCATGGGTTAGAAGAGCAATCTATGACAACTTGGAAGTATGTGCCAATCAAGAAGATGTGCTATGAAGGATGGATGTGCTCGAATGAGGAGAAACCACATGGGCGAGAGTAGGACCTACACACAAGAGCTTATTTAAGAGAAGACTTAGGTACATATAAAAGGCATAAAAATAAATGGCTTGGCCAGTTACTAGGATATAGAAGCTAGTACAAAATTAAGCTTAACACATATTAGTATGACTTAAGGGAATGTTATACGTTGAACCCGTCAATGAAAAATAATTGAGAAAGTATACATGTAATTAGAATGCAAGAGAAAAAATTACAATGAAATAATAATTTCAATCTCATGCTGCAATTATGAAATATGCTTCAATACAAATAGAGACAACTGGTCATCATAGTGGACCTATAAGTTATTTAACGCCCCACCATGAAACCCTAGACAACAACACAGTAACACCAAAAATGAAACATTTTTTTTTTAAAGTGCAAAATTCACACAATTATAAATGAAACATTAAATCACATTCTACCCTAAGTCCTCTAAGGTCTGTGACTACGCTACTCTATTCCCATCAACTAAACTAGCTAGAACTGAAAATCAATACATTAAACCAATTCCATTAACAGTAAGAAATTACATCTAATCATCACATTTTCAAGAATAGATAATATGAGATCTCCATTACATGGCAACCATATAATAACATCATATATCATTAATTAACAATAACATCCATTGCATTTACCATTACAAGAGAGAGTTTACATTTTTTTTAATAATACATCATTACATCTTTATCTCCTTGAATGAGAGAGGAGAATACATCAAGATTAAACACATGATACAATAGAATTATGGTACAATGCATGATGGATAATCCACATAATCGGGAACAAGTGTAGAAGTCTTCAAAGCCAAGAGAAATCACCATGAACATGAACAAGGAAAGGGAAACCAATGGAGTACAAGGCACATTCCACCTAACCATGTGGAAGCCTAAGATCCAGGCCCCGTGCTAGGAGATAGAAAAGGATCCAACCATCACAATGACAACAAGGTGACAATCAACTGGCATAAAAAGACTATAAGTGATTCCAACATGCAAAGGAAAACATAAACAACACAACATTAATGTTGCTTCCAGATGCACTCACAAACATAAAATGGATGTATACAAGTCAAGGGGATGTAAGGTTGTAACAAGGGAGAGTTTCATCGCATGGTCCTAGCATGGGTTGTCCTGACAGTCTTTCTCTAGATGTCGGCCCCCATCTATGGTTGTCCTGATAGTCTCACATTCGACACCGGTCCTATAGGGTGACACATGCAGGAAAAATTATCCTTTCATGGGGACAAGGAAATTGGTCTTGCCAACTGGGCCTTCCCAACCCATCCTTAGTCTGAACGAGCGCTATAGGCATGGGTGAGGCATCCAATTATCTTAGTTAAGGTGAAATTATACCCAACCCCCTAGTTAATTAATTAGGTTATCACTTGATTATAAAACTTCCACATGGGTTGTCCTAGACACAACTTTGTGTGTTAGGCTCCATTGAGAGCCACACCCCGTTCTACAACAAGAAACCCAACATAAAACAATAGGGCTACCAATATGCACAAATCCCATAACCATATGAGCATACACGAAGGCAAGGCATGAGCCATCCCGCATAAGAATCAACCATGAAGCAAGTAAACAATGCATGTCTAGTCTCCCCATAGTAACACATAGCAATTACCACATCAAATAAATTCTAGACTCAGCACAAACATTAAGCCAATAATGCAATTTCTCCAATCCTCTGGAAGACTTCCCATGAGTACCTCCCACAACAACTTACACAATTGAATAAAAGCTCACAAACACACCAAACCATAATCGTAAGAAGCATGGGGTACTCGAATAGCTTACAAAGCAATAAATTCATGTTAACGAAATACTCTTCAAGAAATTGTCTTTTCTTATACCCTATCTTCAACTATTTGATTATAAAAAATCCAATTTTCTAAACCACACATTCGATTGTTTCATCTATTTAATTAAACATATATTAGATACTTTTGCAAGAAACATGACATATAATTGTGTATACTTAAACATGCTCACACACACAAATATATATATATATATATATATATTACTAAATAAATTAACAAAATATAGCAATATCTTTTTATATCCTTGATATCCAAACATTATATCAGCGCATCCATACATGTATATGTTTATATATATATATAGACAAGTATTAACTATAGGCCAATATACAAAATACTTTACAAAGGCTGATAGGTAAAATGCCTTACAAGGGCCGATTACTACCTATGTTTAAGTTCAGTAGACTGAAGTTTATTCCATGCAATAACTAACGGGCGGCTCACTAGGCTTGGCGTAAGGGTAACAGCCGATTCAATGAATGTAAATGAGTTTATAAGAACATCGACTACATGCATTATGATATGGATTTAACTCAGGCATAACTAAATCTTTTTAATACACATTTTATCCCACACAATTATATATTACCAGATACTAATAAAGCTAATTACTGCAAATTAAAAACAAGGCCAAGGCATGCTTTATAGGTGAAAGAAGCGTGCTAGAAATGGATGCCTTTCTAATACTGATCTTTGGTAACAAAATAAAGAAAAATGTATGTCAATTTCTGCGCTTTAAATTCCTCAGTTTGGAAAGGCCGAACTAACCATTATAAAGGCTTATTAAAGATCAAAGCCAATTTGCATTCCATATCGATTGTGGTTCACACAACACCAATTAAACATGAATGGACTCCATACGAACTCTATGCAGCAAGGTGACTATTATGAGAGAGGCGTGTTGGTTATGTACAAAGGGTGTATAAATTTCATTGAACAAAGTTTGATTGCTATCCAGATATGACTCCAGTAAGGAACGAATGAGGTTGTATTAAGAATTTCAGCTTTCACAGCTTAACACTATTAAGTATCATCCTATATCTTAGTCCATCGAATGATAAGGAGGGGTGAAGAACTTTGAAAAGAATGCAAAGAAACTTCTTTCCAAGCCATGGTATAAACAACCTATAGACTACGAAAAATATATCATTCCCCACTCAATCTATTCAGGGCGAGCTTTGATACAAGTTGCAGAGCATACAAGCATTTTAAACAAAATTTAGTGTACCATTCCAACGAGACTTCAATAGGGAATAATGAAGATGGTCTTAAACAATTCGCACCAAGAAACTAGAAAAAACTTCTGAACAAGAACCTCGAATAGGCACATGCGACTAAAAGAAATACTTCAAATATTATAGTCAAAATTGGGAAAAACGCAAAGCAATAATTGACAGAGCATTCAGAAATTTATCAACAGTTAATTGCTTTAGGCAGTATATTCTTGTAAAAATCATTTTGTAAGCAAGCATTAAAATTGGAAGAAAATGTAGAACCTATATTAATTCGAATCACTGAGCTGAAAGTGTTGTTGGGATTGAATTTCAGATGCAGCTTCAGCTTCCTCCCAAAAGCTTTAATGTTCTAGAGAATCTCAACCCCAATAGAAAGCTTCCAAAATAGAATAAACCGAAAGCTTCCAAAATTTAGAATCAAACTTTCCAAAAACACTCAAAAACACCAAGAATAGGAAAAATCATTCACGACAAAGCTCCAAGATTTATTTTCAGAAAATAACCAAAAAGCCCCTCTCTTAGTTATACTTAACTGATTTATTTTCCCACTCTCCGTAACTGCACAAAATTAATTATTTTATTTAATTTTATCTCCACTACTCTAAACTTCCATTATGTTATTATTTTTATAATTTTAACCTTGCCTTATGGTTTGCACACAAAATTAATTCAACTATTAAATATTTAATTTATTAATTTAATCCCTTCATTTTAAATTGCTTGCACAATAAAATAATTAACATATTTATTTAATTATTTCTTTATTAAACGATAGCTTTTAATTTATTTAAATTAAACAAAATATTAATAATATTTTATTTATTAAAATTACAAATTATATTAAAACATTTATTTAAATTATCAACTACCTTTAATGGCAATACTCTTTCATTTTTAATATAAAATTCAGCAAGCATCAATCAAGCAAATAACTCAAATGGACTGTTTACCCAATAGTTTTTTACTGCAAGGTGAAACAGAAGGAAAACAACAACATCAACAAAGTGACTCAAACTGACCACACAAATAGGAAATGGCAAACAAACAGTCATCCTCGTCAAGGATGATGTCTCAACATGGGGGACCTGTCACTATCTCTGAATTAACTATCTCTATTGGGTATAAGGCACGCTCAAACCTGACAATTCAGGTGGAGTCAATGCCCGGTACCTACAACCTGCAGCCAATAAAATGGTCAAACATGTACATAAACAAGCACACAAACACATTGTGAAGGGAAAATCGCAGCATCACATGGCACTCGCAAGTGAGTGATGCGACCCTATTCCCCTTCACCAATATATCAACACATAATCAACAACTATCAAATCATGATGAGAACATATATCTAACAACCACATAATACTCATAACAATGATAACTCACATCAACAATTAAATTAATCCACTAAGCATGGTATAAGGATAAACATCAGATATAACAGTGTCATCAAGTATCAAGGTATGTGCAGGATCATGGAAAAAATAGGCCCTTAAGTAGTGAAAAATTTAGAAAAATCAGAGCTAGGCAACTTGACATAAAAATTTGAATAAGTTATCTATATTTTTTTAAAAATTTGTAAGAATAGAATCTGTAGCAAATTGGATGTAGTTTCTAAACTACTAGGTTTATTTTTTTAAAAAAATTTATTTAGTGAAAATTTGAAATTTCAATGCAGTAGTACTTAAATTCTAGGGAACAAATAAGTAGGTTTTTGTCTGACCACCCTAACCATAATATAATGATAATATTTTAGATATAAGTAGAGGACTCATGTCCAAATGTGATGCATATTTTTTGTAACTTTTTTCCAAGTAATTAATTAATTATGAAATTTTTATTACAACTTTTAAAAAATATAAAAACTTGTATATCTGACCACCTTAACTTGGTCAAAACTTCATGAAATTCATTTTTTTTTAATCCTATAGTATGTGAAGCATAAAATGTGATGCATGTTTTGGATTCAAAAAATGTGATAGTCGTAATTCAAATAAAAAATGAATAATTATTATTTATTAAATTCAAGGTAAAGCATAATTTATATTGGCGGAAAGCTGAGAATCTCCTTTAAAAAACCTTTTCGTTTCATCAATTTTGGGTAAAAAAAAATCATCAACCACATACTCTACACATACCCATCATATCGCCACTTTTTGGCCCATCATGATCCTGCACATACCCATCATCATAACTAAGTATCCTAGTATCAGAATATCCAAATGTCATCAAATAGTATCATAATGTCCAAGTACATCTAAGTATTTGTCACAAATAGAAAGAAAACTGAGGGGCACTACATCCTCCCCCTAGGACCAGGCTTACTCCTGGAAGCTTGCAAACAAAAATAGGTAAAACTCATGCATCCAGAATACATCCTTCCAAGAAACAAAAGACTCAACACTAGGATCCCACTAGACCCACACTTGTACCATTGCTCTCCCCTCGAGGGTCAATCCCCAATGTTGTAGGACGTGTATGATTTCCAAAGAATGTTGCCCGTCCTCTACAAGAATTCTCTCCAACTGAACCCTAGTGCTTGGCCTGGAAGTTATCCACCATTGCAAACACCCTGTGTGATTTGCCTCCATCTCCTACTATCAGCTCTGATGCCACCGACCTCTGACTAAAAATAGTTGTGCCCTTATGAGGACACTGTGTACTAATGTGGCCCTACTAGCTGCAAACAAAACATCCTATGCCTCTACCATAACCCCAACCACTTGAGGGAGCACTAGGCTACGGAAAACTACCTCCACTAACCATAGACTATGAACTTTGAGCATGCTGGTCAGGATGATACTGCTGAGCTTGCCACCAACTTTGATCTTTCCTTTTCTAAAACCTACTACCATGCTGAGATTGAGAGTTCCTAGGTTTTGACTAGGAGTGCTATTGCTACTGCTCACCCTTAGTGGGTGTTTGATGGCCCTTGGAGGAACCTACAACCTGAGATGGACCACCCTAAGATCTGATACCAACTGGAGGTGCACTACCAATCTGTACCCCTATCTGTCCACCTAAAGTCATAGCCAAATTCTCCTCCACTATCTGAGCTTTCTCCACAACTACCTCCATATTTTTTGATTGAAAAACTTGAACACCCCCATTGATACAGGCATTCAAGCCCCATATAAAGTGTTGTACTAACATACACTCATCATCTCCTATGCTAGCATACTGCTTGAGCTCATAAAATCTTCGCTCATACTGCTCAAATGACATTGCCATCTGCCTTAGCTGATGGAACTCATCCACATGACGTTGTTACCAATGATCATACAAGAATCAAGCTCTGAATCTCTCTAAAAACATCTCCCATGAAACTAAATCTATATCCAAATGGAGCTTATGCTCCTCCAAATTCCACCATGTGGAAGTAAAACCTTGGAGGTGCATGATAACACACCTAGCCTTGGTGTTTCTACCATATGGATGCATAGTAAGACACTTGTTCAGATCAATTAACCAAGTCTCTACCTCTAAACCACTGCCAGTCCCATCAAAAGTAAGAGGACATGGTCTTAAAAGGTCCCTCATATGACCAACTAGAATAACATCCTGCTCCATTGCAATCTCTCTCCTCCTAGGAGACCTCTCTCTCTCCCTAATCACCAACTACTCACCCTCCTATCTCGAACCAGGATGGACAAGAACCTCCACAAGTAAGTGATGCAACTGTGTGCTCTCCAATCCTGGCTGACTTGGATTCTGATCTCCACCTCCCTGATTGTTCTAGGAACCCTATTGTTCCTCATGGTCAGACTTGTGGGAACTCTAAGGAGATGAGTCCTAGAGATTAGCCCCACGACCACCACCATAACCTCTACCATGCCCTCAACCTCGACCTCAACCTCTGGGCATTATCCTACACAGAGACCACCAAGGACAAGTTCAGGGTGTTAGATGAGGTCAACAAGGGAAAACTTAAACTTCAAAATTTGTGCAACTAATACAACTTATTGGGCTCTTGTATATACCTAGAGCACCCAGTGTTTGAACTTGGGCTCTGATACCATGTGTAACACCCAACCACAAAACCCTAGAGGACAACACACTAACACCAAAAATAAAACTTTTTTTTTCATAGTGCAAAATTCACACGATTATAAATGAAACGTTAACTCACATTCTACCCTAAGTCCTCTAAGGTCAATGACTATGCTACTAGATTCCCATCAACTAAACTAGCCAGAACTGAAAATCATTACATTAAACCAATTCCATCAATAGTAAGAAATTACATCTAATCATCACATTTTCAAGAACAACTAATATGAGATCTCCATTACATGTCAACCATATAATAGTACATCAGATATCATTAAATTAAAAATAACATCCATTGCATTTATCATTATAAGAGAGTTTATAATTGTTTTTAATAATACATCATTACATATTTATCTCCTTGAATGAGATATAATAATACATTAGGAGTAAACACATGATACAATATAATTATGGTACAATACATGATGGATAATCCACATAATATGGAACAAGTGTAGAAGTCTTCAAATCCAAGAGAAGTCACCACAAACATGAATAAGGAGAGGGAACTTTGTGGTTTCAGGTCCCTGTAAAACCTATTTTTTTCCTTTTCAAAAACACGAACAAGGAGAGAGAAACCAATGGAGTACAAGGCACATTCCACCCAACCATGTGGAACCCTAAGGTCCAACCCCGTTCTAGGAGATAGCAAAGGATCCCACCATCACAATGACAACAAGGTGGCAATCAACTAACATAACAAGACTATAAGTGATTCCAACATGCAAAGGACAACATAACACGACACAATACTAATGTTGCTTCTAGAGGCACTTACAAACATAAAATGGAAATACAAGTCAAGGGGATGTAAGGATGTAACAAGGGAGAGTGTCGTCGCATGGTCCTAGCATGGGTTGTCCTGACAGTCTTTCTCTAGATGCCAGCCCTCATCTATGGTTGTCCTGATAATCTCACATTCAACACTGGCCCCATAGAGTGACACATGTGAGACCAATTATCCTTTCGTGGGGACAAGGAAATTGGTCTTACCGACTGGGCCTTGTTAACCCATCCTTAGCTTGAACGAGCACTATAGGAATGGGTGATGCATCCAATTATCTTAGTTAAGGTGAAATTCTACCTAACCCCATAGTTAATTAATTATGTTATCACTTCATTATAAAACTCCCACATGGGTTGTCCTAGATGTCACTTTGTGCATCGGGCCCCATTGAGAGCCACTCCCCCTTCTACAACAAGAAACCCAATAGAAAACAATAGGGCTACCAATATGCACAAATCCCATAACGATATGAACATACATGAAGGTGAGGCATGAACCATCCTGCACAAGAATCGACCATGAAGCAAGTAAACAATGCATGTCTAGTCTCCCCACAGTAACATATAGCAATTATCACATCAACCAAATTCTAGACTCAACACAAACATTAAGCCAATAACACAATTTCTCCAAACCTCTGGAAGACTTCCCATGACTACCTCCCACAACGACTTACACAATTGAATAAAAGCTCACAAACACACCAAACCATAATCGTAAGAAGCATGGGGTACTCAAATAGCTAACAAAGCAATCAATTCATGTTAACTAAATACTCTTGAATAAGTTCTCTTTTCTTATACCCTATCTTCAACTATTTAATTATAAAAATATATAATTTTCTAAACCACACATTCTTTTGTTTCATCTATTTAATTAAACACATATAAAAGCAATAAGATACTTTTGCAAGAAACATGGCATATAAATTTGTATACTTAAACAAACTCTCACACACACACACACACATATATGTATATATAAATATGTATATGTGTGTGTGTGTAGGTGAATAAATAAATTAACAAAATACATCAATATCTTTTTATATCCTTGATATCCAAACATTATATCAGCGTATCCATACGTACGTGTGTGTGTGTGTGTGTGTTGATATGTTGATATGCAAATATCCAAACAAAGCCGCTATGCACATTACCAAATAAAGGTTGATAGGAAAGAGTGTGTGTGTGTGTGTGTGTTGATATGTTGATATGCAGATATCAAAACAAAGCCGCTATGCACATTACCAAATAAAGGCTGATAAGAAAGTATTAACTACAGGCCAATATACAAAATACTTTACAAAGGTTGATAGGATAAATGCCTTACAAGGGTCGATTACTACCTAAGTTTAAGTTTAGTGGACTAAAGTTTATTCCATGCAATAACTAATAGGTGGTTCACTAGGCTTGGGGCAAGGCAAGGGTAACAATTAATTAAATGAATGTAAATGAGTTTATAAGAGCAATGACTACATGCATTATGATATGCATTTAACTCAGGCATAACTAAATCTTTTTAATACACATTTTATCCCACACAATTATATATTACCAGATACTCATAAAGTTAATTAAGTCAAATTGAAAACAAGGCCAAGGCATGCTTTATAGGCAAAATTCTAAGCATACTAGAAATGGATGCCATTCTAATATTGATCTTTGGTAACAATTTAATAAAGCAAAAAGTATGTCAGTTTCTGTGCATTAAATTCCCCAGTTTGGAAAGGCCAAACTAACCATTACAACCCAATTCACATTGCATATCGATTGGGGTTCATACAGAACCAATTAAACATGAATGGACTCCATATGAACTCTATGTAGCAAGGCGACTATCATGAGAGAGGTATGTTGGTTATGTACAAAGTGTGTATAAATTTCATTGAACAAATTTTGATTGCTATCTAGATATGACTCCAGTAAGGAATGAATGAGGGTGTATTAAGAATTTTAGCTTTCACAGCTTAACATTATTAAGTATCAACCTATATCTTAGTCCATCAAATGACAAGGAGGGATGAAGAAATTTGAAAAGAATGCAAAGAAACTTCTTTCCAAGTCATGGTATAAACAACCTACAGGATATAAAAAATATATCATTCCCCACTCAATCTATTCAGGGCGAGCTTTGATACAAGCTATAGAGAATACAAAAAAATTTAAAACAGAGCATACAATAATTTTAAAATAGAATTTAGTGTACCATTCCAACAAGACTTCAATAGGGAAGAATGAAGATGGTCTTAAACAATTCGCACCAAGAAACTAGAAAAACGTTTTGAACAAGAACCTCAAATATGCACATGCAAATAAAAAATAAATACTTCAAATATTACAGTCAAAATTGGGAAAAATGAAGAGCAACAATTGACAGAGCACTCAAAAATTTATCAACAATTAATTGCTTTAGGCAGTATATTCTTGTAGAAATCATTTTCTAAGCAAGCATTAAAATTGGAAGAAATTATAGAACCTAGATTAATACGATTCACTAAGTTGATAGTGTTGCTGAGATTGAATTCCAAATGCAACTTCAGCTTCCTCCCAAAAGCTTCAATGTTCTGAAGATCCCCAACCCTAGTAGAAAGCTTCCAAAATAGAATAAACCCAAAGCCTCCAAAATTTAGAATCAAACTTTCCAAAAACACTCGAAAACACCAAGAATAGGAAAAATCATTCACGACAAAGCTCCAAGTTTCATTTTCAGAAAATAGTCAAAAGCCCCTCTCTAAGTTATCCCTAACTGATTTATTTTCCCACTCTCCATAATTGCACAAAATTAATTATTTAATTTAATTTTATCTCCACTACTCTCAACTTCCTTTATGTTATTATTTTTATAATTTTCACCTTGCCTTATAGTTTGTACACAAAATTAATTCAACTATTAAGTATTTAATTTATTAATTTAATCCCTTCATTTTAAATTGCTTGCACAATAAATTAATTAACATATTTATTTAATTATTTCTTTATTAAACTATAAGTTTTAATTTATTTAAATTAAAAAAAACATTAATAATATTTTATTTATTAAAATTACAAATTATATTAAAACATTTATTTAAATTATCAACTACGTTTAACCGCAATACTCTTTCATGTAATATAAAATCCAGCAAGCATCAATCAAGCAAATAACTCAAATGGACTGTTTACCCAATAGTACCTGACTGCAAGGCGAAACGAAAGGAAAATGACAACAACATTGACAAAGCGACTCAAACTAACCACACAATAAAGAAATGAAAAATGGACACTCATCCTCATCAAGGATGATGGCTCAACATGGGGGACCCGTCATTATCTCTGAATCAACTATCTCCAATGGGTATAAGACACGCTCAAATGTGAAAATTTAGGTGGAGTTGATTCCTAGTAGCACTCTACAACTTGCATCCAATCACATGGTCGAACATGTACATAAACAAGCACACAAACACACCATGAAGGGAAAATTGTAGTGTCGCAGGGCACTCGCAAGCGAGTGATGCGACCTTTTTCCCCTTCACCGATACATCAACACATAATAAAAAACTATCAAATCATGATGAGAACATACATCTAACAGTCACATAATACTCATAACAATGATAACTCACATGAATAATTAAACTAATCCACTAATCATGGTATAAGCATAAACATCATATATAACAGTGTCATCAAGTATCATCATAACTAAGCATCCAAGTAACACAATATCCAACTGTCATCAAACAGTATCATAACATCCAAGTACATCTAAGTATCTATCAAAACAAAAAGCAAACTGAGGGGCACTACAAGCAAGTTGCTACTAGTAAAAGGGATCTAAAGATGAATACATGTGGCATAATAGTGCAGTAGCATAACTTACAACTTGAGATGAAAAGGAAAATTACACTACAAAGATAATGTGTGCTCCAACTAAATGATTCCACATGGACATTACTAGAACAACAAAAGGAGTGCAAAATTGCAAGTAGATTTTTTTATTATAATACTTAGAAAATGGGCTCAATCAATAACACATTTCAAAGGGATGATAAAAAGCATAGCTAAAGGCATGGGGAATCACATAAGTTAAATTCTCATGGGCCAAACAAGTCAACATCAAAATATACTGACACTTGTCTCTATTTTATATATTTATGTTGGAAATTTGGTGCATCAAAACTTTCGCCCAAAATATAACTTATTCCGTTGATTTGTGATCATTTGATAATATATGTAAATCAATATAAAATATAATTTATTCTCAAGAAAAATTATAGAAAACATCATTGGAACACCTTAAAGAATTTTCACAGGCTAAACCATTCACTGAAAAATTAAAACCTTTAAGAACAAAAGCATGAATGGAAAACCAAGGGTTTTAGGATTTTTTAAAACTATACACATTTTGAGAAACAATCTAAAACACTTGTGGAAGAGGGATATCATCAAACAATGACACTCATTTGGCTAGCATATGTGATGACAATTTATCTAGCCACTAATGATAGGTACTTTTTTTATCACACAAAAAATTATGAAGGAAATGACTATTCATTAATGTTGGTTGTGCCTCATAATATCCAAATATTTAGAAAGGGTAGGATATTAATGATGTAAAATATCAATTTCTTTTCAAGATATTAATGATGCAAATTATTTATGATACAAATTATCATTATCTTTTCATCCTTCAATAAAAAATAAAATTTATTTTCTACCTCAATAATTTGTGTGTGTGTGTGTGTGTAAATATATGATTAGACCTAAGGGATCCAAATCCCAAAAAAATAATAAAAATAGTTACAAAAATGGCTACTCCTATGTAGGGTATATTGTATTTAAATTAACTTTGATAAGTTTTATTAAAAAATTCAACATTAACATAAATTATACTAATAGAGAGTTGTATCTTCATACACTTAACATAATATAACATAAAAAATATATTGAAATTAGTTGTTGAAATCATTATCAAAATTTATGCTTAGAAGAAAGGAAAATGACCAATCTATAGAATTAGCATTACAAATCCTAGTGTTCTATTTTAGAAACTCTAGACCCATAGAGGATAGTGATAATGCTTAGTCAAATTATCCCCCACAAACTCAATAAGAAAAGACACCGAAGGGAAATTGTAATTGGCATGCATAGCAAGCCATACTCGAACACTGCTCTAGAAATCAAGCCCCATAATAGCACATGGAAAAAATTATTTCTAACCCACACACCATTTGGGCTTAATTAGATCTTTAGTCATCTTTTTCACAGAATCTTTAGCTTCCCATAATTCCATCATAATTGCCACAAATTGAGAGGAAACAATAGAATTGAATTAGAATCTATTTTCATCTTTCATAAAAATTTCCCCTAAGACCATCTTAACTACTTCCAAAACCATTGAGGAATTAGTCTTAAATATATTCTTCATCATTGCCTTCGAATTTTCATCCCCCTTAAAAGTCATTTGGCTTTTCTTCAACTATAAGAACAATGTTAGCTCCATTATATCACAATGAGTAGAGAAGAGAGAAAGTAAAGATATTATAAAGGATATGAAGAACATCAAGTTCATGAAGTTATATAAAACAAAGAAATCAAAACTCAACCCTTCCACATTTAATTGACCATAGATGAAATAGATATCCATCAAATTCATTAACACTTAGCCCTTCAACATTTAATTCACTACAAGACACACAATATTGGTACAAAAATAATTTTACTAAGACACAAGTGCCAAAAATATGTTGCGGGTGATTCAATGATATATTAATCTGTCAAGTGTTGACAAACCAACCCAAGAGAATCAAAAACTAAAGACTAATAAATTTGGTCAAACGTAAATACACTGAGCACTTCTCATAGAGTTATTGACACTTGTCTCTATTATAGAGACTCAATATAGAAATTTGGGTGTGTCAAAACTTCAACTCAGAATAGAACTTATGTTGTTAATTTGTGGTCATTCAATAATGTAAATGTAAATCTATTTAGAGCTATCAATTTTCCAAGTAACTTAATAATTATCATTGAACATTTGATATTTTCACTAGCCACATTAATTTAATATTTTTCTAAAACTTACCAACATATTCTCCAAATATTTAATTTTTTATATTTTTGAATTTTATATAATTCACCATGAAACATTTTTTTAATACATTTTTCTATTTTTTTCTAATCTATCTACAATTTAACACCTTTTTTTTTTAATATAAGTATAATTCACAAATGAAATTATTTTAGTTTTTCAAAGCTATCTATAATTTGCTAAAATCTTCTATAAATTTCTAGTGATTTAAAAATGTAAACACCTAAAATTGTCTAAGCATATTGCACATCCTGACTTCGTTTATTAACATTATATTCCTCATTATCTCCTAATTCTTCATTTTAATTAAATAATTTCTAATTATTTTATTAAATTCACTTTTTTCTTCTATTAATTGAATAATTGACGTTATTCGATTAATTCACCAAAAATCATCAATTTCTCACTAATTTCCCTCTTCTACTATGATTACATAATTTTTAATTATTGCGTATAAAAAAAAAATAAAAATCAATTATTTAATTAAATTCTAGCTTTTTCAATCCCAAATGATTAAATAATTTTAATTATTTAATTAAAAATCTTAATTTCTTTTCATCCTCATAATTAAATAATTTTCTTAATTATTTAATTCACTAATTTTCTTCCAACTTGCATAAAGCATATTCTTTCCAAGAAGGTATATTTTCTTTTGAAAATATCTTCTTCCTTCCAAACTATCTAAAAAGCATATTCCCTCCAAAAAAAATATTCCATAGTTCAAATTTGAGTAGATATTTTCCCTACAAAATATCTTCAACCAATTTTCCATGAAAATGGGGATATTTTGGGCTCTAAGTTATTCTCCACCCTTGATCTCCTTGATTTCCTCTTAAATGTTGATCCTTAGATTGAACAATCTCCACCATTGATCAAGCATCCTGAAAATCTATAAAACAATTCATTTGTAGATCAAAATCATTCACAATTTTCACGAGCTTAGGCATTCTTGAATTCTTGAGAAATATTGAGCAATTTGAGCCTCCTTTGGTGAATCACATTTTCAATCAAGCTTTTGCAATCATGGTTTATGCTTAATAGAACAATCCACATACATTTGCAACATAATCCCCTCAATGGGATTGAAGGTTTGTATGTTCTTTTGGTTTTAATTGTCATTTGAATTGATTTCATGTCTTTTGTTTGAATCTTTGAATCATTGTTTTACTAATTTCATTGAGTATGTGCTAATATGATCTTTATCTTGTGAGTTTTTAGTGTTTTCTAACTCTAACCACTCTTATTATGCTTTTTGACTAGTACCCATATTTCCCCTATGACAAGAAAGTTATCAAATAAAATTAATATTTTTATTTTAAAAAAGAAAAGATTTCCAATGGAATTTTTTTTTTTTTTTTCAAAAATTAAAGATTCACCAAGATTTTATATATTTTTTAGGGGGGTTTCTTAAATTTATCATTAATGGGTAGCAGTGAAAATTTTATTAGCAACTTGCATCATCCATGCTAATGATAAGAAATTGTTATCCTAGATGAAAATCTTAGTTTCTAATCTATTTAAGAACAAGACCCACATTTCAAAAAGAGAGACCCCCAAGCCAGAAAGAATGCTGATATATTATATATAGTCTCCTCATGTTTAATTTCTAATGAAAATTATTATTTTTTTCCAAAAAAATGAAAGATTCACAAAGATTTTATATTTTTTAGGGGGTTTCTTAATTTTATCATTGATGGATAGCAGTGAAAATTTTATTAACAACTTCCATCATGTGTGCTAATGATAAAATTTGTTATCCTAGATGAATATCTTATTTTCTAATTTATTTAAGAACAAGACCCACATTTTAAAAAGAGAGACCCTCAAGCCAAAAAGAATGCTGATATATTATATATAGTCTCTCCATATTTAATTTGCCTCCACTCTTTAGGAATCCAGTAAAATAGAGTCATCCTAAGACATCACAAATTTAGTTGAATGTTATTAGTTAATTGAAAACCAAAAATAGAACAATACAATTTTAAGATGTCCAAAATATTATTTAATTCTTCATTGAAATTTTGTAAAACAACATACTGTAATCAACAAATTGAGGATTAATAACCACTTTATTTTAAGGAATAGATATGCATTTAGTAAGCTTCATCAGATCAGTTTTTTATGGAAAAGGAAGATATCTAGTTGGGTGCCTGATCCTCGAGATGGTTTCGTAAGTGGAGATTTCATAATGTTGTTGCACCAATTTTATGGCTATGTTGAGACTTTTAATTGGTCGTTTCCAACTTGACTACTACGTATGGTTTCTTATGGCTGTGCAATTTTTTTTGTTATTGTTCTGTTATATGCAGCGCCATTATTTATTGCGACATGATTGTACTTTGCAAGTGGGGATGCTATGTAGTGTTGTATTTGATAGCTACATTCTAATCTGTGTTTTTGTCGATTGCAATTGG
Source organism: Sequoia sempervirens (assembly GCA_007258455.2). Lineage (NCBI taxonomy): Eukaryota > Viridiplantae > Streptophyta > Pinopsida > Cupressales > Cupressaceae > Sequoia > Sequoia sempervirens. Next base: position 207,608,425 of record VDFB02270651.1, on the reverse strand, counting down.
TTACGTGTCCCATTGAGATTGTTCAAGGCTGTGAGATGTTGGGAGGAGCTTCATATAACATTCTGGCATGTGATAGGCTCCTCTAACAAATCTGTAAACTAATAACCAGTAGCACATCTTCAAATACTGACAGAACCTGACATCCATATGCATTGCACAAGCGATCGACTGGTTCGAAAAAGTATGATACTTTTTTTTGAACCTATTGCACATTTGTAATAAATGAACACCCTGACACCTTTTAAATAAGCCTTGTTTGTTGATAGGATCTTTAGTAGATAGCGCATAAGACCCCTTCGAGTTAGATATAATATTATCATTTTTTGAAAACAGAGAATGATTTTCTTGTTCGTACCTATTCTGTGTTTCACTTGAAATGAAAGCCCTGAAAAGGAGTAGTATGAACATGCACGATATTGTTAAGAGTTTTTTTGGGTGAATTTTATCTGCACACATCAAATCCTACGCAGCTGAGTTGGGCAATCATGAAATAACAAATACCCTTCCATTGCTCTAAAGCTATTTTTATATTATATACTCTTGCACATATGATGTCATATTGGAATTGAATTAAATATAATACTATCAAAATCCACACATCTAATCTTGATTCTATAGTGTATAAATTTTAAAGACAAAGATGTTCACAACAAACTCATAGAAAATACATAACTAATACAATGTATTATGTTGAATATAAAAATGACATTATATACTTTGACAAATGCTTCTAAATAGACTATATCATTTATTGGAAACATAAATTATTTACTCTATCATTGCATTTTACAATTTATTCTTACAAAGTAAAACCAAAATAAACTATTTAATCTATTGTCACATTTCACAATTTATTCTTACAAAATAAACCATATTAAAATGTGTGCACACAAACTTTGTTCAATATTGTAAAGAAAAGGGGCACACATCAGTTGACGAAACATATCTATTGATGATGATATACAAAAATAATAGACTTGTTTAAAATTGCATTTCATGAAACCAATTTTAAAATGAGAAGAGACTAAACAAGTTGTACAAAGAAAAACAAAAGAAACTTATACCTCCTCACCTCTTGATGTTCCAACATTTTTTGTATTAATCTATACTACTATTTTTCTTGATCTACACTTTGATCTTCATCCAACTTAAGGTGAGGTTAAACACCAAGAATTTGAGCATATACTATTGCTTGCACTTGAAGATGCTTGACAACTTGAAACTATTGATCACCTAATTTTCATGTTGTTGTTCATTCCTATGACTTAGGAAAATTCCAAAATTTGAGCTAAATGGAACTATGCTACCCATCATAGTTATAAATCTGATTTAGCCTCCTTCCTTGATGAAGAATATTGTATACTTACTACCGTCATATAACCTTTTTCTAGTATAGATGGCCTTTGAAATACAATAATATGGGTTTTTTAAGTGCATATGGTTATCTTAAAAAAAGAAATAATATTCATTTTTTAAAATAGTAAACAAATCCACTCCCATTATAGCTTTTGAACATATCTTTGTTGTGGCATCCGGAAAATTCACCACCAACAATTCACCAATGGAAAATTCACTTCCAACAATTCACCGCAGGAAAATTCGCCGCCATGACAATTCACCATGTGAAAAATTAATTGCATGACTTTTTGGCAGTTAATTTTCCATGATGGTGAATTGCTGGTGGTAGTGAATTTTCTCGTGGTGAATTGTTGATGGTGAATTTTTCGTTGATGAATTGTTGATGGTGAATTTTCCTAGAGCCCTTTGTTGTACTCGCATCATGATTATCTAAACAAAGATTTCAAGAAAAAATTATGAACATGTTTTGTAGTTTAATTTTCTTTCATTAGGAAGATGATATCCATGTTAGATAATTAAAAATAAATCTTTTGTGCATTCTTAATCTTGATTAGCTTCAAAAATTTGTAGATGCATTAATTTTTCTATAAAATAAACAATCTCATCAAATAAACCAAAGCAATTACTTTGTATAGTTTCTCTAACAATTCCATGCCAAACTTGTTCCCCTAAAGGAGATAAGGAGTTTTGATGATCATTTGAGTAATTTTTGACTTCTAGAATAGTCAAGAAATCATCATCATTTGGTTATTCTTTAGCTTTCTCATTTTGTATTTCACTTCCCATTAATACTATATGCTTTTTTTTTCCATGCAAACATTGTATTTCACTCTTGTTTATCTCCTAAAAATGAATTAGAAAAGTCTTCAAATGAACCAAAATATAGAGTATTCAATGCTTTGCATAATTTTATGATTTCCACATGTGTATGATGCTCATGATTTTATAAGAACACTAGATGAAGAAAAAAATCCTTCAATTTTCAGTGGTGTCAATTTTCATGAAATTATTATTTAATATCAGGTTAACAGAAAACTTGATTTAGAATCTCTAAATTGACTAAACTTTTGTCATAGAATTTATAGGATCTTGACAAGCAATGAGTGATCCAATAAAATATTGAGTGCAATGAGTGATCTACTAGGACCTCAAACGAAATTATCTAAACATGATCTAATTTCCTACAAACCAATGAGGGTTTTAGAACCATGAGTTATATTGATAACCATATTGATATTCCACTAATCTTGGAGAGAAAAATCAATAATCATGATCTGGGATATTTGTTATCTAGAAATTTGAATTGAGATCCACCATTGAATAATGGGTAATAAGGACCAATTGTTGAGTTAAGATAGATATTTTTCATTTAGGTTATGTTAAGATTAGAAGACTAATCCTTTAGAAGCAATGATAGAGTAAATTCTAGATTGATCTTCAACTTTATCATGCAATATGTCGGTATGTACATCTTGATTAGACTTGATGTTTAAATTTAAATCCCATTTCTCGATGCATTCTCCCCCCAAATTAATTAATGGGGGAATGCAAGAAGATTTATAAACAATTGCCTATGTAAATCCTATTTGGACAGTTGGAAAAACTAAAAAAAATAATTATGGATTATTGTTGTGAATGAGCTTGAACAATCATGATTTTAAACATCCAAGAGCAAAGGGTGAGAGTGGAAATTAATCAGTCACATGGTGTTTAGTTTTGTTGCTACAAGTTATGTGGAAGTGAGAAAGGATCTGATCATAGATTGTTGGTGGCACATGTAGCAGAGTGCGTACAGTAAAATAGAGTAGTGGAAATCATTTGAATTTGTTGCTCCACATTGTAGTTGTTTGCTCTAAGATATTATAATATGTATTTCACTAGAAATTAAAAGAAGTACTGCTACTTTTTAGACGTAGCCTAGAAAAAGAGTGAACCACATTAACTTGTTGTCTCACCTCATAATTTATGCAAATTTTCATTCCTCTGTTTCTATTTGTGTTTATAAAATCTACATATACTTGGTAATCAATCATTTTGTTTCGCACCTACAATTCCTAACACAATCATATGGATTCAAAACCTAAGAATTTTTTTTAAGCATATAATAAGAAAATTCACGTACAATTAAAGTAAAAATAATTATATCTCTTTAACTGAATAAACTTATGCTTTGCATATACATGCACAAATTGCAAGAACACTTATATGATACTCTAATAAATTAAAAATTTAAGATTACTAATATTTTTTTATAAGTATTTAACCTAATCAACATAGTAGTGATTAATCTACTCCTACTCTACGAGGGAAAAATAAACATAATAAAAATGAATATTTTCTTAATCCATCACCATCTAGGCAATACCTATCCATTAGATAGTAGATTCAATGTTCATAAGGAGGATTGAGAGAATAAGTATTAAATAACATTTAAATATAGACATACATAGATAAAACAACATAAAATTAATTGTTATTCATAGAATGAATATACTTTAAATATCCATTATTAAATAGAACATATTTTATTTGTATCATTATGGGGATCGTTACAATGTTTTATTATTTTATATCATTACCTAACCATCAATATACTCTAACTATAATAGTATTAGTACCTTACACTACAATGATCTTCATACTCATCTAATAATGATTTATTGGATCAAAATTTTATTTTAAATTTAATTTTAAGTAGTCATGGACAAAGTGTCCAATCAATTATTATCCAACCATGCAACTAAACATACACACATAGCATAAATTAATAAAATAATAAACAATATAATAGATTTGTATTAATATGTATGATAATGAGATGCAATATATTATAATGTTATAGTAACAGGTGGCCTTGAACATCAAAATAAATGTGAAACTTGTGTGGATTATGAAATTATTAAACTATATCTCAATGTGAAGCTCTTGTTCCACCACCAAATAATGGACTTGACTTATTACTCATAATCTTAATTTGATCCACATCACCCATTATCCTAATTTAATGTAATATATTCCTCATCCTCACCTTTGAATGTTCATCCCCTTTAAAGGTCCTCTAAATTTTTTCAATTGTGACAACAATATGAGCTCCATTATATCACAATGAATAGAGAAGAGAGAAATTAAAGATATTACAAAGGATATGAAGAACATCAAGTTGGTGAAGTTATATAAATCAAAGACATCAACACTCAACCCTTCCACATTTAGTTCATCATAGATGAAATAAATATACATCGAAGTCATTGATACTTATTCCTTCAACATTTAGATCATAACAAGACACACACAATATTGGTACAAAAATAATAGGGTAAAAGTACAAAGCTATGTCACACTATTGGTCAACTTATCAACACAAGTGAATTTTGGTATTTCTAACTAAAAATCAATTTTGGTCAAACATATGATCTAATAATATTCATTCTAAATAAGTTAGATATGTCCAAAACTTTTCTAGCTAAAATTGTTGGCTAAATTCATATGTATTACCACTTTGAGTCCAATTTACCAAAAAAATAAAATTATTTAAAAAATTTGATGTTTCAACAATTCCTACTCATGTAAATAATAGTTTTTCTTAAATGTAAAAATACCCTTTTTTATATCTATAAGAGTAGAGCTTTCAAATATATATATATATATATATATATATATAATTTATATTTTATTTTTAATTTTACTAATTTAAATAGGTTATCATTACAAAAATATTAGGATGATTACCATGTTAAGAAAAGTACTAAAACTTATTAAAAAAAATGAAAAAGATATGATGCAATAGATAAAAGAATCTATATCAAGATGGTATAATTTTTGTTTTTATTTTAGATAAGTATTTAATATAAAAGTTGACATCAAATGGAAATAATTATTTTTTAATACACACGCATTTTAATATTCATTTAAAAATATATATACTTAAAAAATTGGAAAATTTGGAAAAAAATATATCCATGCACTAAATTTCAAGATATGAATACACACAAAAAAATAAAGGAAAGAAATAAAATTTACTGCATAAAGCTCGATGTCTCATATAACTTTATTCTTCAGTATTTTATCAACAACTAACTTATACTGTCAATTTATAAAAAACTATATTCAAATGTTTTTTTGTTTTTTTCAAAAAATAGAAACATAAAATATACTAAAAAATACATATTTTATTAGTTTACATCAAAATTTAAAACATGTATGCCACTCTTTAGTGATTCAAGTTTAAAAGTTGGACCAGTTTTGGTTATTTCATTTATAAAAGTGTTACATAGTTTTGTAATTTTACCCAATGTTTCTAAGAGACAAGTGCCAACAATATGTTGGAGGTGATTTGATATATTAATCTCCCAAGTGTTGACAAACCAAGCCAAGAGAATCAACAACCAAAATCTAATAAATTTATTCAAATTTAAATACATTGATCACTTCTCATAGAGATGTTAACACTTGTTTCTATCATATAGAGACTCAATATAGAAATTCGGGAGTGTCAAAACTTCAACTCGAAATAGAACTTAAGTCATTAATTTGTGATCATTTGACAATGTAAATGTAAATCTATTTAGAGCTATCAATTTTCCAAGTAACTTAATAACTATCATTCAGAATTTGATATTTTTACTAGACACATTAATATTTTTCTAAAACATACCAACATATTCACCAAATATTTATTTTTTAATAGTTTTGAATATTTATATTATTCACCATTGAACAATTGTTTAATACAACTCTTTTTTTCAAATCTATCTATAATTTTTCACCTTTTTTAATATAAGTAGAATTCACGAATGAAATTATTTTGTTTTTCAAATCTATCTATAATTTTCCAAGATTTTCTATAAATTTTTAGTGATATAGAAAAAATTCCAATAAAATTAATATTTTTATTTAAAAAGAGGAAAAAATTTAGTGGAAATTATTTTTGTTTTTAGAAAAATGAAAGATTCTCCAAGATTTTATATTTTTTTAGAGAGATTTCTTAAATTTATCATTAATGGGTAGCTGCAAAATTTTTATTAGTAACTTGCATTGTGTGTGCTAATGATAAAAAATTGTTATCCTAGATGAATAACTTATTTTCTAATCTATTAATGAAAAAGACCCGCATTTCAAAAAGAGAGTCCTCCAATCCTAAAAGAATGTTGATATATTAAATTATCTCCCCATGCTTAATTTGCATCCACTCTTTTGAAATCTAGTAAGGGATATAGTCATCCTAAGTCATCACAAATTTAGTTGAATGTTATGAGTTAATTGAGAATTGAAAATAGAAAAAATGCAAATTTAAGATGTCCAAGGTATTGTTTAGCTCCTTATTGAAATTTTGTAGTAACAACATATTGTCATAAAAAAATTGGGAATTAATAACCACCATATTTTAAGGAATAGATATGCATTTAATAAGCTTCACCATATTAGTTTTTTTGAAAAGATATCCCAAAACATTAATTATGAGCACATATAAAAAGGGAAATAAAGTGTTGTGGAAATGGAAACGTAAAAACCACTAACTTTAATAATATCCAAACACAAATTAGTTAAAAAGAAATAATGAAAAAATTAAATGGAATAATAGAATAACATATAAGACACAAATTTATGTGGTAAAACCTTGACAATATGCCAAGGAAACATCCATAGGGAAAAGTATCAGTATTCTTATTGCTCAAAGAGACAAATTACAATCTTCACAAAGTTGTTTCTTTTCAATTATAATTTATTACAATGATTTAGCCTTCAAGGAAATAATATATATATAGTATCTTCAACCTATGTCATGCTTTTAAAAAAAAAAAAACCCAACTTTGTTTTTATTGTTTTCATTGTTTTATCTTTTTGTTTTTAAATATTTATCTTTTTCTAAAGATAAGATTCTACTTTATTTCTACTTTATTGTTGTCATATCTAACAATCTCCACCTTGAAATTTTTTTACCTAATACTTGACCATGCCCATTCATCACTTTTTTTGAAAGCCAGGGGAAGTAAAACTCCACTTGATCTTCTCTAACTATACTGGTTTTGTAAACATGTCTGCACAAATTTCTAGTGTATGAACATTGACCAGAGCTACTCTACCTCCATCAATAACCTATCTTACAAAATGGTATTTAATTGCAAAACTATTAAATTTATACTATGATAAGATGGATTTTTAATTAGATGTATAACACTCTCACTAAGTTATCACAAAATGCAATCACCTTGTTTTGCAATTTTCCAAACTCACCCAAAAGACCCTTAAACCAAATTGCCTCTTTACATGCATGTGAGATAGCCATATACTCTACCTCAATAGTGAATAAAGAAACTATTTCTTGAAGATTTGACATCTAACAAATAGGTCCTCCTGCAAGAGTAAAAATATAACCTGATGTAGATATCCTTTCATTCAAATCACCTACAAAATTTGAATCAACATAACCACAAAATGAGTCACTACAACTATCAAAGATGATACAATAATCACTTGTACCTCTAAGATACTAAAGCACCCATTTCATTGTTGCCTAATGCTCTTTACTTGAATTTACCATGTATCAACTAACAATAACTACTACATGTGAAATATTTGGTCTTGTACATACCATCACATACATTAAACTTCCTATTGCATTAGCATATGGTACACAAGACATATAATCCTTTTCTTTTTTATTACTAGGAAATAAACTTGAAGAAATCTTAAAATGATAATCTAAAGGGATATTTACAGGTTTCACATCCATCATATCAAATCTTATGAGGATCTTCTCCACATACTTCTACAATAACCAAAGCTTACCATGTTCCATGTCTAAATGTGTATGTCCAATCCCAAAATTTGTTTTGCTACTCCTAGATCCTTCATATCAAAAGTCCTAGCCATCTAAGGAATTAACCCATTGATCTCAACTTTTCTTTTGCTTGCTACAAGTATATTGTCAACATAAAATGCCAAGATAATAAACCTATTCTTAAACTTTTAAAGTGGACACAATGGCCATTCTCACTTCTCAAAAAAATTTGGCTCACCATGAAGTAATCAAACTTTTTGTACCATTGCTTAGGAGACTACTTCAAGCTATACAATGACTTTTTGAGTTTGTAATTAACAAATTTTTTGTTGTGATCTTGAATAAACCCTTCTAGTCGTTCCATATATCTCTCATCCAAATCTCTATGTAAAATTTTTGTTTTAATATCTAATTGCTCCAACTAAAAATCAAGTAAAGGAACAGGTTCTAGAACAACCCAAATAGAAACAACCTTAACAACTTGTGAAAAAATTGAACATGAAAATCATTTCCTTCATTTTGAGAATACCCTTTTCCTACTAGTTTTTATTTATACAACTCAACTTTATTATCAACATCCTTCTTTAATTTGAAGACCAATTTGTAACCAACAACTTTCCCAGGTCCCATGTTTTATTCTTCTTCAAGGGATTTAGTTCTTCTTTCATTGCTATTTTCCATTTAGTGTTTTTAGCACCATCTACTACTTCCTGATAACAACTAGGCTTCCCATCATTAGAAATTAAAAAAATAGATAAAACATAATCGTCATACCTTTTAGGTGGAATTCTTACTCATGTAGATTTCCTTAGATTTAGTTTTTGAATTTTCACATTCTCCTATATATTTTCTACATCCTTATCTTCTTCTTCATAAGCTTCTTCTTGCTGCTAGTTTTTTGAAGATGGATTAGTTTCCAATTGATTTTTTTGATGTTGACATACTTTTTCCTATTTCAAATCAAATTCTATTATATTTAATTTTATGGGAGGAGATTCATCAAATACATCTCTGCTAATAATGACTTAATGAGTAGTAGAATCCCATAATCTATATCCCTTAATTCCATCACCATAACCAACAAAGATATATTTCTTGAATTTGTGGTCTAATTTTGAACACCGATCTTTTGAAATAAGAGCATATGCATCACAACCAAAAATTTCAGATTTGAATAATCACAAGAATTACATATACGTACCTCCTCAAGAATTTTACAATATATTGAAATTGATGGTGATCGATTTATGAGATAACAAGTTGTAAAGACTGCTTCTTCCCATAACTCTTGTTGCAACTTGGTATTATTGAGCATGATCCTTTCTCTCTCTATAATAGTCCTATTCATACGCTCAACAACACCATTTTGCTGAGTGTAAACAATGGTTTTTTGCCTTTCGATCCTATCTTTCTTACAATAATTTATAAATTCCAAAGATTGAACTCACCTCCATTATCTATTCATAAACACTTGATTGATCTACTAGTTCTCTTTTCAATAAAAACTCTAAAATTCTGAAATACACTAAATGCATTATCTTTTCTTTTAAGAATATAGACCCACACCTTTCTAAAGTAGTCATCTATAAATGTCACAAAATATGTTGATCTGGGATGGAGCCCAAACATCTGAATGAATATAATCTAGAATACCCTTACTTGTATGACTACCTACTTTAAACTTTTATCTAGATGTGACTTCCATAAACATAATACTTGCATAAATTTAGATTCAAAGATTTTAAATTTGGAAGTAATTTACAGTTTAATCGTACCTTCAACCCTTTCTTGCTCATATGACCTAGTTGTTGATGCCATAAATGATTAGATTCATTTTCTTCCTCAAATACCACTATTGCTTCATTTATTCAGTACTCCCTTCTAACTTTGTAAAGGTTTCTAATATTTGTAGCCAACATGACCACTAAAATTCCCTTGGACTGATCCACCTTAGCTTGTAAATTTATAACCTTGAGAATCTAAAACTCCCAAGGAAATAAAATTCTTTTTGAGTTCTAGCACACATCTTACCTTTGTTAATGTCCTCACAATACCATCAAATATTTTAATCTTACTGCTTTCAATCCCAACAGTGTTCCAAGAAATATTATTTCCCATAAGAACAACACTACCATCAATACCTTGATAAGAAAAAAACCAATTCTTATGTGGACACATGTGATTAGAACCACCATAATATAATAACCATTCCTCATGAAAATGTAAAGAATTACAAATAGATTTAATATTAAATCAATTGTACTTGAACTTGACTCAACCATATTTTCTTCCTTTTTGGAGTCATCATTATCTTCTTTCCACTTCCAACAATCTTTCTTGAGATGCCCTGATTTATTGCAATACCAACCTTTTCCCTTACTCTGTTTTCCCTTTGACTTAGATTTTGATATACCTCTCAAATATTCCCCTTTTTATATGGATTGACCCCTAACCACCATTTCTTTTAATGTAGAGGTTTCTATGTTAGATTTCCTCCGTGCCTTTTCAAACAACAAATCTCCCACAACAAAATCAAATTCAAAGGTATCAGTTGTGCTAAAGCTAATAGAAGTGACTAAATGATTCCATGATTCGAGCAATGAACACAATAATGTAATTTTCTTGTCTTCGTCTTTGACTTTTACACCCATACTAGATAATTGGCATATAAGATTATTGAAAATATTTAAATGAGGTGCAATTTTTATACCTTCTTTTATTCACAAACTATACAATTGCCTCTTCAAGTAGATCCGATTTGTCAAGGATTTTGTTAGAAAAAAACTCTCCATTTGACTCCATAAGCCTAGAACATCATCTGCTAAACACAACTGGATTATGCTAAGACCTCTTGTATCAAGATCCTCTCAATCCTCATCAGTCATATTTGCATATTTCTTTGACTTTCTTACCAACGCTTTGTCCAATCCTTGTTGCACTAACAAATCACACATCTTGACCTTCCATAACTCAGAGTTATTCTTCCCATTGAATTTCTCCACCTCAAACCTTGCATTTGAAACCTTTTCCATCTAATGCTACAAAACAAACACCAAATCGTAACACAAACACTACAAAATAACTGCTTTGATACCACTTGCTATGGAAACAAAAATGTAAAACCCACAAACTTTAATAATATTGCCACACAAATTAGTTGCAAATAAATAACGAAGAAAATTAAATGGAATAACAGATAAGACACATATTTATGTGTTAAAACCTTGACAATATGCCAAGGAAATATCCACAAGACAAAGTATAGTATTAGAGAAACTAATTACAATCTTCACACAACTGCTGCTTTTCAATTACAATTTATTACAATGATTAACCTTTAAGGTAACAAGATATATATAATATCTTCAACTTATGTCAAACAGAAAAAAACAGCTTTATTTTTATTGCTTTGTTTTTTATTATTTTGCTTTATTGTTTTCATTGTTTTATCTTTTCATTTTTAAATCTTTATATTTTCCAAAGATAAGATTCTGCTTTATTTCTATTTTATTGTTGTCATACCCAGCATAAAGAACATCTCAACCTTCAAATGATGTTTACAAACATAAAACTTTTACTTTATCTCTTTAAAATAAAAAATCGTTAAAGATATTATTTTTCAAAAACACTATAATTTTTAACAAAATCCTACTATACATTTACCTTGGTAAAAATCAATTACGACTTTTCTTTTTATATCATGGAAATGAAAGATATATAGTTGGCTGCCTGACCCTTTAAGTTGAGATGCTACGCAATACTAGGAAGACCTGTACGCTAAATTTCATAATGTTGAAACTTTTGATGGCTCCTTTCTAACTCGACTACTACGTATGGTTTCTTATGGCTGTGCAGTTTTTCTTGTTATTATTCTGTTATATCCAGCGCCATTATTTATTGCGCCATGACTGTACTTTGCAAGTGGGGATGCTATGTAGTGTTGTATTTGATAACTACATTCTAATCTGTGTTTTTGTGGATTGCAATTGGTTACGTGTCCCATTGAGATTATTCAAGGCTGTGAGATGATGGGAGGAGCTTCACTTGAGAAAGCAGGCTCCACTTCCTTGTCAAATCAGCTTTGCCAAACGATGCATGGGTATATATAGACAAACTCTGCAATCTTTATAAGTATACCATCCATTGATTTTGTCTTAATTGGATTGTTCATATAACATTCTGGCATGTGATAGGCTCCTCTAACAAATCTGTAAGCTAATAACCAGTAGCACATCTTCAAATACTGACAGAACCTGACATCCATATGCATTGCACAAGTGGTCGAAAGGTTCGAAAAAGTATGATACTTTCTTTTAAACCTATTGCACATTTGTAATAAATGAACACCCTGACATCTTTTAAATAAGCCTTGTTTGTTGAGAGGAGATTTAGTAGATAGCGCATAAGACCCCTTCGAGTTGGATAGAATATTATCATTTTTTTAAAACAGAGAATGTTTTTTTTGTTTGCATTATGTATTTCACTTGAAATAAAAGTCCTGAAAAGGAGTAGTATGAACATGCACGATATTGTTAGAGTTTTTTTTGGGTGAATTTTATCTGCACACATCAAATCCCACGCAACTTGGGCAATCATGAAATAACAAATCCCCTTCCATTGCTCTTAGGCTAATTTTATATTATAAACGCTTGCACATATGATGTCATATTGGAATTGAATTATATACAATACTATCAAAATCCACACATCTAATCTTGATTCTACAGTGCATAAATTTTAAAGGCAAAGATGTTCACAACAAACTCATACACAAGGCATAACTAGCTACTAATACAATGTACTATGTTGAATATAAAAATGACTGATAAGTAAGAGGTATTTTTTCATAGTGTGTCAAATTGTGATATTGTTATCAGGATTTAACCATGTAGTTATACGTGTCAAACTCATCGACCCATGTTTCATGAGTAGTAGTTCACAAGAACCCATCTCGCATGATAGTGAATGGTCCACTTAGCACTCATTACATCTAGGTGATGCTCACAGAGGTGAAGGACTAGGCCTTCCCAAGAGGTCACCCATCCCAGTACTACTCAACTTAAACACGCTTAACCATAGAGTTTCCCCCAAGATTAAGCCCACTTAGCTTGCAACCCCATTTGCAAAACTTTCAGCAAGTGTTGTGCCTTATGAACCATTCATTATAGAGCCCCGTCAACTCATCAATTGATAAGTAGGAGGTATTTTTCCACAGTGTGTCGAATTGTGATATTGCTATCAGGATTCAACCATGTATTTTTATGATTCAAACTCATTGACCCATGTTTCATGAGAAATTCTTCTAAATAGATTACATCATTTATTTGAAACATAAACTATTTACTCTATTATTGTAGTTCACAACTTATTCTTACAAAATAAAAAAAGCATAAAGTATTTACTCTACCATTACACTTCACAACTTATTTTTACAAAATAAAACATAGTAAAATATGTGCACAAAAACATTGTTCAATATATTAAAGAAAAGGTGCACACATCATTTGATCCAGAATATGTTTATTGGTGATGATAGAGAAATAATAGACTTGTTTACTAATTGTACTCCATGAAATGAATTTCAAAATGAGAAGAGACTAAACATGTTATACAAAGAAAAACAAAAGAAACTGATACCTCCTCACCTCTTGATGTTCCAACATTTTCTCTATTAATCTATAATGCTATTTCCCTTGATTAACACATTGATCTTCATCCAACTTAAGGTGAGATGAAACACGAAGAATTTGAGCATATACTCTTGCTTGCACATGAAGATACTTGACAATTTGAAAACTATTGATCACCTCATTTTCATATTGTGGTTCATGCTTATGACTTAGGAAAATGCCAAAATTTGAGCTAAATGAAACTATGCTACCCATCATAGTTATAAATCTAATGAAAAATATTGTATAATTACTATCCTTGATTAAGAATATTGTATAATTACTACCCCCATATAACCTTTTGCTAGTATAAATGGCTTTTGAAATACAATAATATAGGTTTTCTAAGTGCATATGGTTATCTTCAACAAGGAAATCATATCCATTTTTAAAAATAATAAACAAATCCACTCCCACTTTAAAACCTGAACACATCTTATTTGTACTCCCATCATGATTATCTAAACAAGGATTCAAGAAAATAATGAACATGCTCTATGGTATAATTTCCTTCATTAAGATCATATCCATATTAGATAATTGAAAATAAACCTTTTGTGCATTCTTAATCATGCTTAGCTTTCAAACTTTATAGATGCATATAATTTCTTTTTCTATAAAATAGAGGAGCTTATCAAATAAACTAATGCAATCATTTTGTATAGTTTCTCTAACAATTCCTTGCCAAACTTGTTACCCTGAAGGAGATAAGGAGTTTCAGTGATCATTTGAGTAAATTTCAACTTCCATAATAGTAAATAAATCATCATCATTTGAGTATTCTTTGGCCTCCTTATTTTGTATTTCACTTCCCATTAATACTATATGCAACTAGATATTTTTTCCATGCAAAATTTGTATTTCACTCTTATCTATCTCATAAAAATGAATTTAAAAAGTCTTCAAATGAACCAAATATAGAGCGTTCAATTTTCTACATAATTTTATGCTTTCCACATGTGTATGATGCTCATTACTTTCTAATAAAACTAGATAAAGAAAAAAATTATTCAATTTTAATCCATTTATGTTTTCATGAAATCATTCTTTAATATCAAATTAATATAAAAATTGATCTAGAATCTCTAAGTTGACTAAAACTTTTCCTTAGAATTCATAGGATCCTGAGAAGAAATGAGTGATCCACAAGAAGAATGTGTTCAAAAAGTGTTCACTAGGACCTCAAAGGCAATTATCTAAACATGATCTAATGTCCTACACACCAATGAGGGTTTCTAGAACCATAAGTTATATTGATAATCATTTGATAATATTCCAATAACCTTGGAGGGAAAACTCAATAATCATGTGTAGACATGAAAAATTTCCTGATCAACTAACTTTGATTCTTCTTTAAATCACCCCTTTATTAACTACTTAATTAATTCATCATAATTCCTCTATTGATCAAATCAATCTTGCAGTCCCCCTTTAATTAAATAAATCATTCTTATTTAAATAACTTCTAAAGTTCTTCATTTAATTAAATAAATCAAACTTATTTAATTAAACCACCAACATCATTCCCTTTAGCTAAATAAATCAAAACATTTATTTAACTAAGTCTAAATCACTTTTCATCTCCTTTTGATTTATTTTAATCCATAAATCTAAGTCAAAAATTCAAATCACCTAAATTAATCAAATCATTATTAAGGATAAATCTAATCCATGTCACATCCTCTAGCTTTTCCCACTTGCACAAATAAATCATTTAATTGATTTATTAAATCTTCTAATTTCCATCAACAAAGCATAAAATTGGAATATGCCTCCATTTCAAATCTCCCTCCAAATAGGATGAGTCCTTCCAACAAGGCATTTATGTCACCTTACAAGTCCTTTTGCATTAAGCCAAGTGGCCATTACTCCATTTGACTCTCCCTCCACCTTGTCATTTCAACATTTTCAAATTTCAAATATATGCATTTATGGGCACATTCATCAAAACTTGCACATCCTTCACCCATCCATCTCTTGACAAGTGGCACCATGCCATTGGTTGAAAGTTAGTCCCACATTCATCCCTTTTTCCTCTTCTCTCATCAAATTCTTCTATAAATTGAGAGGCTATCCTTCATTTTGATCATCTATAATCCATAATCTTCATGCAAAGTTACTCTCTTCACATTGAGAAATAATTTTGTCCATTTTCATAGCATTGCATCTTCATCATTGGCTTTTCAAGGGTTGGGAAAGGGCCACTTTTCATATCAAAGTGGCACCAATCCACTATGAGATAGGGGTTTGGTCATGTTTTCATATGCTTGCAATTAGTTGTTTTTGTTCTATTTAGTTTGCATATTTTAGCATGGTTAAGTATTTCATAGGAATCTTGAGTTTGCTTATTTTGAAATATTTCAAATTTAGGGTTCACATAATGGCGCTAGAAGGAGGGTGATCTCATGGAGTATTCAATGCTTTGTTACTGTTATTTTGATTTCTTTAGTTCTGAATCAGATTTCTTTACTATATGGATGTTATTTTCATAAAAAAATTGGTTAAATTTTGTGCTAGGAACTTTGAACATAGATCCTTCCTTGAGGTTTTATGTAGTTAAGAGTACCATTCATGTTTTTTTTTTATATATACAGAGAAGATTTGTATATTATGACATTCATCATACAGTTTGAACAAGCTAAGTCAAATAGATCCAAATTTTCTTGAAAGTAGTAATCATAAAAAACCAGTGAATCAAATGTGTTCTACACTTGACCAACATGAAAAGTAATTCTTATTTGATTGATGTTGTAGTAAGATGCATCTCAATCCATGCTTGCCTAAGTTTTTGTTTTTGTTTTTTAGATCTAAAAATATAAATGAGCCAACAAAGGTTGTAGGATCGGCATTATGCAGACCAAGAGCAATTATTTTGCATTGGACATGCATCCTTAAGCAAATCCTTTGTGTTGCATCACAAGTCTGTATATGAGAAAAGAGAGATTTGATGCGTAAATACTGTGTTGGGTAGTTTCCTTGCTATAGAAGTGCACAAAAAGGGGAAAAGTGCACAAACATAAGTGTGTTTCACACATTTGGGTCAAGCGGGCCATTTCCTTATGCAAACATTGTGTGTTGCAATCCCAACAAGATTCTCCAGCTTCGAACTGTGTGGGCCATTACCTTTTAGTTCTTCTTACAATATTTTGTGCATTTGTCTTCTTGTTTCCAACGGTCCACAAATCTATAACCAATGACTAATCTTCACCATACTTCACTGCTGTTGGTTTACATTATAAGTGTCTCCCATCTTTCTCAAAATTTGAGGCCGACACATTTCTCTACTCCTCTCCAACCATTGCTATCATCTTGGTCAATGTCTCCTTAGTGTCTTGACAGTTGTTTGTCATTTTGCTTTATAAAAATTCCTCACAGTGACTTCAACCCATCCTTTATTAGTCAGAAATAGATGAATTAATTAAATGTGACAATCTAAGTGTTGCATGAAATAATGAATGTGAGGGTAGTGACTATTAGAAATAATAAATCAAATAACAACAAATGCCAGTACACTAAAAAAAACATAAATAAAATACTCAATATTTTAACTGTGATTTTAATTCATAGAGGCAGAGAAAAACAACTTTTATTTACTCATAAAAATAATACAATAAATGTCTTCACTGCTTTATTAACAAAAACTTCCAATAGTCAAATTTGGAAAGCTTACTCAACTCAAAAATCTAAAACAAAAAATCTAAGAGAAACATCCTAAACTATAAAAAAAATCTTTGGGAAACTTTCCCAATTACAACAAAACAAAACTGATTTTTCCTTATTTTAACATCCTCCCTAAAATCTGATTTGTGGGACAACTTTTCATTCCTAAAAGATTCTTCAGTCTACTAAAATCTTCTTCTTTCAAAGGCTTTGTCAAAATGTCAGCAACTTGATCTTTGGACCTACAATAAGAAAGTTTAATTTCATTATTTTTAACCAACTCCCTGATGAAATGAAACTTGATGTCTATGTGCTTGCTTCTCCCATGAAAGAATGGATTTTTAGAAAGTGTAATAGCTGATTGATTATCACAAAATATAACTGTTTCTTCCATTTGAGGCTGCAACAATGCATCCATCATTTTTCTTAACCAAACTGTTTGACAACCTGCTGAAGTGGCTGCCACATATTCTGCTTCTGCTGAAGACAATGCAACAATGGGTTGTTTCTTTGAGGACCATGAAATTACACCTGAACCAAGATTAAAAACATACCCAAAAGTACTTTTTCTATCATCTTGATTTCTAGCCCAATCACTATCTGTATAACTAGTTAACTTCAAATCATTCTTCTTTTCATAAAAAATTCCATGATTTGTTGTCCCTTTCACATACCTTTGTATTCTTTTACCTGCTTGTAGATGTGTATCATGTGGATCCTCCATAAATCTGCTTATCAAGCTTACTGCATACATGATATATGGTCTTGTTGCAGTTAAATACATTAAACTTCCAACCAAACTTTTATACAAAGTAGAATCTACTTTTTTTCTTTCATCCTTTTTGCTCAACTTCATACCCATGGCAATAGGTGTAATTGTTGATTTACTATTTTCCATTTTAAACCTTTTCAAAATATCATTTGCATACTTTTCTTGTGAAATAAAAATCCCATCACTATTTTGAGTTACTTCAATGTCAAGATAATAATGCAACAAACCAAGATCAGTCATCTCAAATTCACCCTTCATTTCCATTGAAAAATCTCT
Organism: Sequoia sempervirens; assembly: GCA_007258455.2. NCBI lineage: Eukaryota > Viridiplantae > Streptophyta > Pinopsida > Cupressales > Cupressaceae > Sequoia > Sequoia sempervirens. The sequence goes on along the minus strand of VDFB02270651.1, from coordinate 207,589,908 downwards.
AAGCATGTTTTCATTATTTCCAGTATAAAGCAAATCATCAACATAAATGCAAACTATCATAACATCTCTTTGTTGATTTTGTTTTAAGAATAAGGTGGGCTCATAAGGGCATTTTTCAAAACCATTTTTCAAAAAATATGATTCAATCCTTTCATACCAAACTCTAGGTGCCTATTTTAAACCATACAAAGCTTTCTTTAGTTTGAGCACTTTACCTTTTTCACCATTAATCTCATAACCAGGTGGTTGCTCAATGTCAATTTCTTCCTCCAATACACCATTCAAAAATGCTGATTTTACATCCATATGAAAAAGTTTCCAACCCTTTTGAGCTGCAAGAGCTAAAATCATACGAATAGTATCCATTCTAGCAACAGGTGCAAAAACTTCATTATAATCAATACCTGATTTTTGTTTGTAGCCCTTCTCTACCAACCTGGCCTTGTATTTATTCACTTTACCTTGCTCATTGTACCTTGTTTTATACACCCACTTTACTCCAATTGGCTTCTTATGCTCACGAAGATTTGCAATTTCCCAAGTTTGATTCTTTTCTATGGCTGCAATTTCTTCATTCATAGCTTTAATCCATTTATCATCATTTATAGCTTCTTCAAAAATAATAGGATCACTATCAGCAAAAAATGCAAAATGACAAGTATCTTCATTTACCTCTGATGTTTCTTGATATATGTCAGACAAGCTCCTTGTTTTCTGCCACCTTTTTGGAGATACAAAGGTGGATGATGAAACATTACCATGACTAGGTGGAGATGAAGAAGAAATTCTTCTTAATGTTGATTGTTGAATGCTACTACTAGATCCTGTGTTTGCAACTTCATCTTGAATATTAACTTGCTGATATTTCTCTTTCAGATTCCAACTCCACTCCTGATCTTCAATAAACTTTGCATCTCTACTTATCACCAACTTCTTTGTCTCAGGATTGTACAACCTATATGCTTTAGATTCTTCAGTGTACCCAACAAAGATACATTTTTCTACCTTATCATCCAATTTACTTCTAAGTGCATAAGGAACATGAGAATAAGCAATACAACCAAAAATTCTTAGATGATCTACCCGAGGTTTGTATCCTACCCATGCTTCTTCTAGTGTCATGCCCCAAACTGAATTTGTAGGACATCTGTTCAAAATATAACCTGCACAAAAAACTACTTCTGCCCAAAAATCTTTTGGTAAACTCTTAACTTTAAGCATACTCCTTACCATATTTAAAATTGTTCTGTTTTTCCTCTCAGCTACACCATTTTTCTGCGGTGTATACCTTGTTGTTAGCTACCTTTTATGCCATTTTCAATACAAAAATTATGAAAATCATGAGAAATATACTCTCCACCCCTATCAGTCCTTAAAATTTTGAGGAAGTAACCACTTTTCTTTTCAATTGATTCTTTAAATTCTCTGAATTTCTTGAAAGTATATGATTTATTTTTCAAAGGATAAACCCAAAGTTTTCTACTGTAATCATCAATAAATGTCAAGAAGTATCCCATACCAGCTAATGAAGCAACCTCAATTGGACCACATAGATCTGAATGAACTAGCTCCAATGGCTCTGAAGCTCTCCAAGAATCCTTTATTGGAAAGGGTTCTCTATGATGCTTTCCAACAATACAACCTTCACATTCTTCATCTGGTTTTTGGATAAGTGGTAAACCTATTACCATGTTCTTTTTATGCAAAAGATTTAGTCCACCAAAATTCAAATGACCAAATCTAAGATGCCATAACCACTGTGTATCTTTTACAAGAGCACTGAAACTTAAATGCATATTGTTTCTGATACTAAGAGAAAACATCCTATTAGCAGTCATGGGTATTTTGGTTATCATCTGGTTTTTACCATCAACAATAATGCATGAGTCCTTTTCAAATTTGACAGTGTGGCCTTTTTGTACAAGTTGACCTACACTTAACAAATTATGCTTTAAACCCGGTACATAAAATACATCACCAATATATTTTCCTCACCTTGTTTTTTTGTGATTAATATCCTACCTTTCCCCATGACTGATGCAATTGTATCATTTCCCATCTTAACTTCAGATTTGATGGACTCGTCCAAATTCTGAAATAACTCTTTGCATCCTGTCATATGATTACTGCATCCACTGTCAACATACCATTTTTCATTATTTACTTCTTCTTTTGTGCTCCATGTTAGCAAGACATAACCTTCCTGCCCTTCACCTTCATTTGCAAACTGGGCTTCCTATTTACTTTCATCTACAATCTTTTTTCTACATTCAGCTACAATATGTCCATACTTTTGACAATAATAACATTGAATAGATTATTTATCATACCTCTGAAAACCTCTACCTCTTTGCTGAAAATTTTCTCTGCCTCTACCTCTTGCTTGAGTGTAACTACAATTTTCTTCATCACTTCTATTACTTCTTTGACCCCTGCCTCTTTGTTGAAAACGTCCTCCTCTTCCTCTTGAATTTCTACCTCTTCCTCTTTGTGCTGAAGATGATTTTGGTGCAACTTCTTTTTCTTTCAATGATACTTTTCTTTTTAAAGCTTTCTCAAGTGGATCCTTTTCTGATTTATTTAATCTTTGTTCATGTGTATATAATGAACCCATAAGCTCATCTATAGAAAAAGTGGTTAGATCTTTTGATTGTTCAATAGCTATAACTACGGGATCATATTTTCAACAACTTTTTTATCATTCATAACCTCACCATTTATTTTCTTCTGATTAACTATCCCCATTGTGCGAGTAATGTAATCTCCTAAATTCTCAGAATTTGACATTTGTAAAATTTCAAAACCTTTTCTAAGCATTTGTAAACGAACTGCTCTTACTCTTTATGTGCCTTGAAATGATTGTGCAAGAAGATCCCAGGCTTCTTTTGTTGTTGAAATAGTTGTAACTCTTGGAAGGAGAGTCTCATCAAGACCCTCCACAATAAACAATAATGCTTTCTGATCTTTTTTTTGATTATTCTCCAGTGAATTCCTTTCATTTTGTGTGAGTGCTGCCAATGCTGCTGCATCTTCCGGTTCTGAATATCCATTCTACACAAGGTCCCATAGCTCCTATGATCTAAACAAAATATTCATTTGAAAACTCCAAAAATCATAATTTTTCCCATTAAATTTAGGAATCTGCAACTGTGTACTGTTAGCATTCATTGCCATTTCGAACCAGGCTCTGATACCATATGTTAGAAATAATAAATCAAATAACAAAAAATGCCAGTACACTAAAAAAAATAGAAATAAAATACTCAATATTTTAACGGTGATTTTAATTCACAGAGGTAGAGAAAAACAACTTTTATTTACTCATAAAAATAATATAGCAAATGTCTTCACTGCTTTATTAACAAAAACTTCCAATAGTCAAATTTGGAAAGCTTACTCAACTCAAAAAGCTAAAACAAAAAAATCTAAGAGAAACATCCTAAACTATAAAAAAATCTTTGGGAAACTTTCCTAATTGCAACAAAACAAAACTGATTTTTCCTTATTTTAACAGTGACTTATCCCCTAGCACGTTCTTTGTTTCCCCTATCCCATCGATCCCTTTTTAGCTGTCATTAATCGTTAGTTTGAAATACCATACCAGTGATAAATGTATTGGCAGCATGTTCAGATTCACAGTATTAATTTAGGCTCATCAAACTTGTTTTTCTATGTTGAAAAGGGTCTCCTCAAAGTGCAATGATAAGTAGGTGGCCAGAGGCTAGCAATAAAAAGTTAGTAAAAGGGACTAGGCGTGGTGTGTCATATCCTAGTTGTGGTGGAACTTAGAATGGTAGAAATTTATTTTGCTAACAAATAGAATAATGATTATCTCATTATGGTCATCTCCCTCTTTTATCTATTCCTCTAAACTATTGATTAATGCACAGATCATTGTGTGGGAGTGTGTTGAGTTAATAATGTAGTTGAGATAACAAATAGCTTGCGTCTGTACTATTCCTTTAGATGTTCTTGTATTTATCGATGATCTGATGTATTATGTACATGTGTCTAGAGTTGGTATAATGTTTGCATGGTCTTAGAAATGTTGTCATGGTGAATCGTGGACACGAACCCCCAAAGAGATGATTTATATTTATGCAGATCAGAATCAAAACAATGAAGCCTTCTACTAGAGAAATTCAACACAATATATAAAAATAAAAAAGCTTTTGACTTTCCTCATTATATCCTCATATCCCATGTACTCTAACTTTATGTTAATATTAATTTTTTAAGTATCACCTAGGAGAATATATACAAACTATATCTACTTTTGCAATGATAGTCATGGCATGGTAGATTTATATCCAAATAAATGTGGTTTCAGGGAGTGCAATAAAAGTCACATGAACTATCTTATAAAAAAATGCTTTGCAGGAATATTTTAATCATTCTTTATTGTTTTGGAGCCTTATGCTTTTTTCCTTTGAGTGTGTTAATATTTCTAGTGATCGATGAGTAAGAATGATTCTAATTTGACAAAATTTTACACTACATTTGTATAATTTCACATTTTTAAATGTGCCACTAAAGTTGATTTGATTCAGGTCTTGTGACTTATAGATCAAAATGTATATTGCAGATGGTAGATATTGTCTTAAATGCTAAAAGTCACCCTATCTTGTGTCAAGATTTTTATGTGGTCTTAAATAAGGATTGTCTTAAGTGATGTCTTAGAATGTTGTCTTATGATTTGTTTTTTTTTTAGGAAAAAGAAAACGAAGGAAAACGAGGAAGGAAGGAAAATCGAGAAGGAAAGATTTTCATTCAAAGGACTTGCAACATTGGTGGATAAGAGATGATCTTGGATGAATCTTGGAGTTGAAAGGATTGGGCATTAAAAAAAACTTGAAACCAACAAAGCATTTTTTAATGCTTAAGGCTTCTGTTATATGCTTTAGTTTTATGTTTTAAATCAACTCACATCTTTTAGGGCTCTAAAAAGGACATTTCAATTTTCACAACAAAGGGCTTAAAAAAGAACTTTAGAACAACCTTACTAGAGTTGGTTTTTGGATTTAACAATTGAACAAGGAAATCTTCACATTTCCTTTGGTGCTTAAAAATAAGTCATTATTGCTTTGTGGGTTTAAAAAGAACATGTGCTACTCTGTTTTGTGATTTCTTACTCAAACTAACACCATTGAAAAGACGTATGTACTTCTCCCGCACCTCACAGTGATCTTGAGAATCAAAATGATTTTTGGTGGTCTTAGGTTGGGATCAAGTGATTGTCTCCACACTTCATTTTGGAACTAAAATTGAACAAAATATCTTGCGAGTGTGAGTAAACCTATCACGTGTATTCTCTCTTTGTTTCCCAACAAAGATCGATCAAGTTATGGATATGTTTTCTCACTTTTGTTTATCTTAGAGGGCCTACCTTGGGGAAAAAGTACTCACCCAAGGGAACAACTTAACCAGTAACACACTAAGGCCAAGTGCATTTCTAGCTAGGATATAAAAGTGGGTACTAGAACAAAGGCCAGTATCACTCAGTTGGTCCCAACAAGAAGGGTAGCAATGGTCTCTCGCTGCATGGGTCAATCTCCACGAATGAAAAGTTTGAATTAAAACCCTTGTTTAGAAAGGCCAAAATCCTTATCTATTTTTTGGTGCAAGAACGGTCGTTCTGAAGCCACCCCACATTTTTATGGTTTTTATTAGAAATGGAAAGTATGCCATTGGATATTCATGGGTACTAATGCTTGGCTGTCCTGAAAGAAGTGTTGAGCCATGGAGGGGAGCTAGTGGGGTCAAGCATCTAACCATTCACTAAAAATAAGCATAGTTGGACTTGTCCAAGTGGGGACTCAACAAATATAGTCTTTCATATCCATAGGATTGTGCTTGTTCTTGGTTAAAAAACACTTTGATTGTTCAAAATAATTTGGAAAGAAACATTTAACATTGTCATCAAAACCTCAAACCCTTTAGGAAGCAAATACAATTGACCAAATGCATGTGTTATTGCTTTCCCTTGGGATTTTATCCTTAGAGGTTTCTAAACACTTGGATTTATATCTCAATTTTCTTACTAAAGTTAACAATAGGTAACCCTTTCCTTGATTTCATCAAAGTTCCACATGATATACCTTATGGAATGAGAAGAAGTTAAGACATTGGACATCTAGTTTGAAAACCTAATTAAGAAATGTTTGTGGTAAAACGAAATCATTAAGCAAAGACTAAAAACAATTGAATCCCACACATGTGTTCTAAATGATTTCATGCAAGATAAAGATCAAGAAACCAAAGGTAAAAGCTCTTATTCTGAAAGATCATGAAAAGGATCTCTCAACACTATACAAATTCAAACGAAGATTTCTTTTTAACTTTTATAGAAAAGCTTCAAGAAACAATCCTAGTTTGTACTCATTCTATTACTGTCAAAACCCAAATCTTTTTAGGGAGTTTGAGCATCTTGTTTAGAGAAAAACTTGTTCTTCAAAACCAAGGTCTAGTAAGCAAGTGTCCTTTTAGGTAAACCTAGGATCAAAATCAAACCTTCATCCATGTTTGAACATCAAAACCAAAATCATCTCATCATCAACTCTTTGAAAATCTTGGAAAAATCCTTCATGTTAAACTTTGGGAAAATGATTTGAAACTAATTGAAAAATCACCTTGTTTGATTAGATGTGTGTAGATGCATCCTTCTACACATATTTAGTCAAATTATCAAACCTTGTGGACAAATTTATCCCTTGATAACATCCAACATCTTGGTGTTTAGGAGTTCATAATCCAAAATCAAAGCCCAATAAAAAATCCATCTTGTTTGGTTAGGTGTGTTTAGATGAATCCTTCTCACACTTAGTCAAATTAGCATCTTGAGGAAAAAAATTCTCTAGGACAACATCCAACCTCTTAGAGTTTATGAGTTCATAATCCAAATCCAAATCAAATAAAATCAAATCTTATCCCAAATCAACATCAAACATCAAATCCAAGTCCTAAAGTTTAACATCTCCTTCAAGATTTCTCAAGAGTTCTAAACATCCATATCATCCATCTTTTACACATCTTCATCATTTCACCTTTCATCCTTGAAACATCCTAAATTTTCCCTTTTGTACTTAAAGTTAGATCAATCCAAATAATTAGAGATTCATCTCCCACATTATTTAAGATTGATCCCCATTTTATGATACAAACTAGATCACAACACAAGAGGAACATGGAAACCAACAAAGAAACATCTACTTCGAGTGACTTGAGTCAGACCACTCCCGAAATGAATCCCATTGGGTCTGGCAGTTTCACAATTAACCTTCCTCCATTTTCACAAGACCATCAAGAGGAAGGTGTCCAAGTGGAGGATCTTACCAATAATCCCTTTGGAATGTCACATGAAGAAATCACCGAAATAGTTCAAAATCTGGAGAATCATAAGATTATCAACATCATGATGAGAATCAATCCCCCACTATACATGCTCAAATTAGCAAAGCAAGGGGCTAAACTCCCCTCTGATTTCGATGTGAGCACTATTGTGGAACCATCTTTTGGGATCATGCCTCCAATCTCATCTACCATCCCCATTTCATATACCCCTCCATTCCAAAACATCACTCAAAACATTTCACAAATCACATCATCTATTTCTCCAACTCAACCCATTGTTAACAAGGGAAGCACATTTCTTAATGCATTATAAACACACCCCCTCATAAACAATCAGGATTTGGATGCAAACACCATCATGGGGAAAATTGTACCTCAAAATTCATTACATACATACGTTCCCCTCACTTTTCATGATCCCAATGACCCATCATCGTCATCCTTTCGAGCAACACCTCAAACTTCTCTCCCCATAACCTCACAAGGAGAAAGTGATTTATTTGGACTAGGGGGCATCTTTGACACTACATCTTCATTATTCCCTCAAGGGTTTTTTCCACTTACATTTCCACCACTCCCCTCCTTTCCATCAATATCCACATCACCTCTTGGTTTAGGGCTTCCCCCTTTACAAAATATCAATCAACAAAATCAAATTAACCCTTCAATCATTAATCAAAACATCATACAAAATACTTCCACCTTGCCATCGATATTGCAACAATAGATGGAAACCATCCCGATAACGCAAACCACCACCATCACATCATCAACCACCCCCCTAACATCTCAAAACATGGTCTCTCAAGGACCAACCACATCAATCGCACCATCTACCACTCAAACCCCAATCATAAGCACAACGGTTCCTCTCATCACCACAACAAGCACCATTCCAAATCCACCTCCACCACCACCACCACCAAACTCAAACACATCAAAACAATATAGTATTACGTTGCAAGTCACTCAGTGGGCTGCTTATCAGAAGGCATTACAACAAATCCAAAACTGACAAGCTGCATAGTTAGACACTCAGCAAGCCACCCAAGCTACTCAAGCTACTCAAGCTGCACAACAACAAGTGCTACAAACACAACAAGCAAAATAGGTTGTTCAATCCCAAATATTATTACAACAACAAAAACAACAAGTTGCACAGGTACAAGTACAACCTCAAGCTACACAAGCTCAAGCACACACTCAAGCCCAAGCCCAATATCAAGCATGTTATCTTGCACAACAATAAGCAACGCAACAACAAGCATATTAGAAAGTGCTAAAGAAATATCAAGAATAGTAGGAAGCAACCCAATTACCATCTCAACAACAAGCATTGTTGGCTCAACAACAACAACAAGCCTTAATAGCACTTGACAACAATAGGACCAACAACAAGCATTATTGGTACAACAACAATTATAGGAATATTTGGCACAACAACACAAACAAACACCATCCATCAACATACCAACCAATCCATCCATCCCACCAACAATTGAACCACCTCAAAACACTTTCATTCCACCCCCTAATCCATAAAATGATGTGATGACAAAAATCAAGTCACTCTCGCAACAAGTGCTCGATCTTCAGTCAAGGTGAACCACAAAAACACCTAGCAACTTATGTCCTTATCCATTCAATAGGAGCCTTGTAATGAAACCATTCCTAAAGGCATTTGAGATCCCAAAATTTGACAAATATCATGGGATGAGAAACCCTGAAGATCACATCAGGGAGTTTCAAGTTCATTGCATGGAAGTCGCATATGATGATACCTATCTAATACAATTGTTTCCTAGAAGTTTGGTAGGCCAAGCCATGGACTGGTTCTCTCGCCTCCCTCCAGGCATCAAAAAGTTCCAAGAAATTGTAGATTCATTCATCAAAAATTATGCATTCAATATTGCAATGGATGTCATTCTAGAGGAACTATCAACTTTGAAACAAGGAAAAAATGAATCATTTGCTTCATTCATACAACAATGGTGATCCAAGGTCAATCAAAGAAAATGGGCCATGTTGGAAGAACAACAAGTGTGCACTATCATCTCCAACCTCAATGGAACCTTGGCTTTCTATCTCAAAGTCCAAGGGATCACCACATATGATCAGTTGATCTCCAAGGCGCTCAACATTGAATGATCCCTTGCTACACAACCAACAACACAAACATATCTTGATCAGTAAAGCAACCGCCCATCTTCAAGTTATAATGATAAACCTTGCACATGGGAAAGAAAAAAAAACATTACCAATGATGGTGTTGTCAACACCAAATTTTTCATCAGTTCACCTCAACAAAACACACCCACCCTGCAACAACAATCTCATAACCACCATCAAAACAATCACAAAGACAACATTGTAACTAAGCATCCAAACAACCAGACCATCAACAATGTCAATGATCAAAGGGGACCACCCCAACAAAACAAGAACTCCCACAAGTAGTACACTACCCTTGGGGAACCACTCAAGGTTATCATGAAGACATTGATAAACAAAAACCTCATCAAGGCTCCCACCTATGAGAATTATCAGGAACCAAATGTAAAACCACCCTGGTACAATGAAAACTAGCTTTGTGACTTTCAAAAAATCAAAGGACATACCACTAACAACTGTATGAGGTTGAAGAACCTAGTCCAAGACCTCATTGATCAAAAAATATAAACGTGGAGCGGTCAGCTAGAAATCAGAACCTCAAAATATACATGAATCTAATGCCAAACCATAACAACAAAGGCAATAATAACAACGACAAGGGGAAGGGAACATTCAAAATCATCACTCATGTATATGAACATGTTGTTGCATCCTTGGATGAGTATTGCACCACTATCACTACCAAAGGAGCCCACATTGATTTTGGAGTCACCACAATAGGCGGCAAAATTACCATTGTAGGATCATCTCAACCAAATAGCGCACCCGCACCCAAGTCTAGATCTATTCCCAGTGGTTACAATGTCCTTGATTAGCTGAAAAGAACACCAACACAAATCTCCATCATGGAGTTGCTAAAAATTTCATCCGCCCACAAGAAAATCCTTGTGGAAGCATTGGCTTGATCTACCATCCCTGCAGATCTTGATGCAGAACAATTTCAAGGTATGGTCAGAAAAATCATCACCTTGAATCTCCTTACATTCTCTGATCAAGGCTTTCCTACTTAGCCATCTCACAACTTTGCACTCCATTTAGAGGTTCTAGTGCATAAAAATAAAGTCAAGCAAGTCTTGGTGGATGGAGGTGCAGGCTTGAATATTTGTTCCCTCAAGCTCCTTAAGAACCTAAAAATCTTAGAGGATTCCATTGACAAAGGTAAAGGTATTACAATTAGAGTGTATGATGATAAAGAAAGAGTGTCCCAAGGCACAATCCAAATCCCTATTTAAGTGGGGCCAACTATCATGGAAACTACCTATTAGGTCCTAGACCTCGACTTGCCTTATAACATTCTCCTAGTATGTCTGTGGATCCATTCAATGCAAGTAGTAGCATCAACCTTCCATCAATGTGTAAAATTCACATATGAAGGACAAGAGGTCACCATCCATGGAGATCCTGAATCATTCTCCTACTGCAAGAACCTAGAGGAAAAATACTACAAAATCCCTCAAGTTCCTAAAAATGATGGACCATCAACACCGTACATTGATCCAGCCACTCTCACTTCCACTTTTGAGACAGAGACACCCACCACTTCCGCCATCCCCACCATCTCTGATATCAAATTCATCATCTAGGACAATGGTTGCAGAAACTATACGATTCCCAAAAATGCTTTTGTGCTAGGAGAGTTACCACAATCTCCTAGATCACAAGGACACTCGCAATCAAATGAAGCCTCCACATCCCAAATTCCTAATGAAGGATATTCCAACTTCAGAAGTTGGGGAAATCTTGATCGAGAAGTCATAGAGGAGGACCCATTCTGTCTCCTATACCAAGATAATAGACTGGCAATTGATCTACCAATGAATGACAACATCAAAGGTTTACAAATGATGATCGCAATGGGCTATGACAAAAACTAGAAACTGGGACAAAACAACAAAGGGATTCTAATACCCTTCATTCCAGAGACACGAATGAGAAATCTTGGCCTTGGATGTACCCCTCTGAGTATAACCATATGTGGTTGAATTCCTCTAGTTATAAAGGTCAATTATCCTCCTCAACAATCAACAACTGAACTTCTCTTACCTGTATCCACAGGCCTGCCCGTAGACAATTTCACCTTCGACATCACTAAGGTATGTAGTAGTGAGGATTCCAAACTAGAGAGAGGTATACCTAAAATTTTTGAAGACTCTAATCTCTTTATGATTAGCACCCTATCCTATGAGTCTAAAAACCAATCCCATGAAATCTGCCTAGTCTACCCACAACTCATTGATTATGACTGAGGACTGCCAATTCTTTACACATTTGAAAATGATGAGGCACTCTCAAAATTCATGGGACTATGGGATAATATTCTATGTGGGGATCACAAAGTAGGATTCATCATCAAGCTAGATACACATGCATATTATGGGGAAATGATTGAATCCCTTAGTCACAAAAGCGAAAAATTGAGAATAATCTCTAGGACCTTGAGTGAAAACCACACTGTGGCACTCTTTGACCCAAAAATAGTAAAACTAAAGGATGCGTATAATGGTGAAAACCTCTCTAAGGTGCCCAAGGATGGGGAATTCAATCATCCTCTCAGAGCTTTACATCAGGAAAAATCTCCAGTCCTAGCCAAAAAATGCAATCATGTTAATCTAGGAATAGAGGAGACCCCACACATCACATTCTATGCGGAGTCATTACTATCAGAAGAACAAGAGGTCCTAGCATCATTCTTGAGAGAAAGATAAGTTAATTTTTCATGGAGCTATGTAGACATTCCAGGGATCAATCCATAAATTGTAGTTCATCACCTAGCAGTATACTATGAAGCAAATCTCGTTAGACAAAAGCTCAACAAAATGCACCCTCAGATCACCTTGTTAGTCAAAATGGAATTGAAGAAGCTACTAGACATAGGATTCATTCGACCAATCAACTATCCAGAATAGGTGTCAAAACTGGTTATTGTCTCAAAACCTGATGGGGGCATCAAAATCTGCATAAATTTTAGGGACTTAAACAATGCATGTCAAAAAGATGATTTCCTATTGCCCAACATTGGCATGATTGTAGAAATGATGGTGGGACATGAAATTATTTCCCTAATGGATGGTTTCTTAGGATACAACCAAATAATGATTGCTAAAGAAGAATAACACAAAAAAACCTTCACTTTTCCATGGGGGACTTACTGCTGGAATATGATACCATTTGGCTTGAAGAATGCAGGAGCAACATACCAAAGATCCATGATGTTAATATTCCATGACATGATCCATAAAACTTTCAAAGATTATGTCGATGAAATACTAGCCAAATATAGAAAGAGGAAGGATCACATAGAAAACTTAATTGCCATTTTTGACAAGCTAGAGGAATACAAGGTTCAATTAAATCCAAAGAAGTGCATCTTCAATGTACAGTCAGGAAATTTGTTGGGCTACATAGTGTCAATGAGGGGTATTGAAATAGATCCTACAAAGATAAAAGCAATACTTGAGATGGAAGTACCCAAAACATTGAAACAATTGAGAGGCCTCTAGGGTAGGCTTCAGTCCATTCTCAGATTCATAGTACAACTAGTAGACAAGAAAAACCCATATTCTCACCTGCTTCACAAGGGAGTAGCATATAAATGGGATGAAAAGTGTGATGAAGCCTTCAACAAAATAAAATAATATTTTCTCACACCTCTGGTCCTCATGCCACCAACCCCAAGAAAGCCATTAATCCTCTATGTGTCAACAACAACAATAGCCCTTGGAGCTCTCCTAGCTTAGCATGATGAAAATGGGATAGAAAGGGCCATATATTACATTATCCACACAATGGTTGGGCATGAGTTAAACTACTCATTCATTGAGAAAGCATGTCTAGCAGTAGTGTTTGCTTCATAGAAATTTAGACATTACATGTTAGCACACAAAGTCAAACTCATCGCCAAAATTGATCCCCTCGAGTACCTATTGTCAAAGGAAATGCTCACTGGAAGGATGGTAAAGTGGGTCATGATTCTATCTAAATATGACATCAAATATGTGGAGCGGAAAGGAATAAAAGGCCAAGTCATCATAGATCAGCTTGCAAAAGCACCAATCTATTCAGAGAATTCTCTCATATCAGAGTTTCCAGACGAATCCATCTTCAATCTCAGCATGTAGCTAATCACTGGAAACTCTACTTTGATGGATCATACATGCAGCATGGATTAGGATCTTGTGTCTTCTTTATCACCCACAGTGGGTTTTCATACCTAGATCATATAAATTGGTATTCCCTTGCACCAACAACATTGTAGAATATGAGGCTTTAACCATAGGTCTCAAAATAGCAGTGCAGTAGCACATCATGGCCCTCAAAGTATAATGAGACTCCCAGCTGATAATAAATCAAGTGAATGGTGAATACCAGAGAAAGGATGATAAATTGACTCCGTAAAAAAAATTGGTAGAGAACCTTAAAGAATCATTCATTGATATCACATTTGAGCAGATTCCTAGAGCAAACAACAAAGTAGTAGATGCCATGGAAATGATTGGATCCCTACTGGACATCACTTGCAACGTCCTAAGACATGAATTTTTGGTAGAGAAGCTTCTTGTACCTGCATTTGAGGTACTAGAGTCATAATTTGTGTGTGAAATTGTTGGTCTGGTGATCCTTGGTACCATGACATTTATACCTACCTACGAATAGGTGTCCTACCTACTGACTTACCCTAAAGCCTAAAAAGAACTTTTGTCAAGAAAGCATCTTGGTTTGTCATCTTAGGAAATACCATGTACCGTAGGAGCATAGAAGGAACCCTATTACAATGTTTAAACATTGAGGAGGCATTGATTGCTTTAACTGAAGTCTATAACTGTATTTGTGGTTCACACTCGAGTGGAATAACCCTAGCCAAAAAATTGCTGAGGATGGGGTATTATTGGCCTACAATGGAAAGAGAATCACATGACTACATCAAAAGGTTCCTACAATGTCAGCAGCATGGGAACCTCATCCATGCTCCAGGTCAAGAACTTTATCCCATCATCACACCATGACCCTTTTCGCAGTGGGGACTCTTGAATCTCATTGGAAAAATCACTCCCACCTCATCTAATGGCCACAAGTTCATCATAACCACTACTGATTACTTTACCAAGTAGGTGAAAGCCATCCCCATGACATACATCACTAGAAAGCAGATATCAAAGTTCATCCTGAACTACTTAATATGTCGATATAGTGTTCCCCAAGCTATTATCTTAGATAATGGGACACCATTCAAAAATCAAGATTTCCATGACCTATGTGAAAAATTAAAAATCCAACATCACTTTTCCACTCCGTACTATCCATAGGGAAATGGCCAAGCAAAAGTTACCAATAAAACCATTCTTAAGATCCTCAAGAAAATAGTCAATGACACAGGTCATGACTGGCATCTGTAGCTAAATCCCACCCTCTGGGCCTATTAAACCAGTATTTGCACAACCACTGGTGCCACTCCCTTCTCTCTAGTATATGGATCATAGGCAATATTACACGTTGAGATTGAACTCCCGTCACTAAGAATATTACTACAAAACCTCATCATGGATGAAGAATACCGAGTATCGAGACTGAATGAGTTGGAGCTACTAGATGAGTGGTGAATAGACACTTTAAATCATTTGTAAGTCTATCAGAACAGACTCAAGAGGAGCTATAACAAGAAAATCAGAAGCAAGAACTTTCACGTCAGAGAACTAGTACTAAAAGATAATCAGAAGAATGTCCCAAATCCAAATAGCAAAGGAAAATTTGAATCCAACTTGTTGGGACCATTTGTTATCACAGTGAGCTATAATTTAGGGGCATATCAATTATCAACACCCAAAGGGGAACCTTTGCAAGATCCCATGAACACCTCTGTAAGAGCCCATGAACACCTCCCATCTAAAAAAAATTTATGCCTAAATCTTACAAGGTATAGAGCCAAAAATCCAAAAAATTAGAAATGTCCTAAAATTTTGGTTACCTTCATGAAAACCTAGCAAATAGGCGTCTTGGTGACAACAAAAAAATCAAAAAAGAAAAAAATTAGAAAAATTAGAAAAAGAATAAAAAAAATAGTAAAGAGAAAAATCGTCCTCTAGTGAAAACCACTCGGTGGCACTTTGGGCAAGTACCTTGGTGAAAACTTGGAAAATAGGCACCTTGTGTAAATAAGCACTTTCCATCCACCAGGATCTTCACGACTCATTCGGTATCATCCATCCATTACACTTCCATCGCAATCCATATCTCCATCTATCATCCACCCACATCTGCATTATAGGTTGGTCTTGTGTTCGTATCATGATCCTTCCTAGTACTACTTGGCCCATCCTCAAGGTTACTTTGTCCTACCTTTATCAAAGTAGTCTATTGCATCGCACTGGGGGCATGTTCTCATCAGATCGAATTCATGTATATTCTTGAAGTCCATAAACCAAGAAATCCAAAAAAAATTGCAAAATCATAAAATCCAAAAATAACAGAAAATCACAAAATCTAAAAACATCAGAAAATACAAAAATCCAAAAACATCAAAAAATCAAAAAAAAAAAAAAGATCAAAAAGTCAATCAGAAAAGTCAAAAATAGAGTCATCTTACAAACTATGGGTTTCTGAGCCTTGAACGTAGGCAAGGTTGATCTTTGATCATCCCTTGATACATTTAGGTCAGTCCCTTAGGAGTCCGTCATAATAAACTGACAATCCATTTTTTCATATCTCATCAATAATCGAGTTTGTGTCAATCAAACTACATGGTCTCTGCATGTATAATGTAGGAAAGGCTAATTTTTTGATCAGCCCCCAAGGCCCCTAGGATAGGTCTTTAGGTTAGTCTCTTAGCCAAAATCTCAAAAAACCCCAAAACATTTAAAATTTTCAAAATTAGAACATTTGTAAAATCTCAAAAATACCAAAAATAGCCCCAAAAACATTTCAAAACTCCAAAAACATCCAAATATTTGAAAAAATCCATCTGTCCCATTTCGCTTTCACCTACAATAAACATCATTCACAATAAATTGATCATTATCCCCAACCTTTGGTGAAATAGTTGGAAACAAGTCTAGCAGGTTAAAAGTGAAAACTCAAATAATCAAAGTCTCAAGTCTAGGTCAATACGTAAACAAGTTAGTCAACTCTTTGTATTAATAGCCTATCATCCAATCAGTCCCAAATCAATCATTTGATAACATCATGTCCTAGGATGTATCTTTCCTACAATGGGCATCTTTTTTATCAGAAAGAACACTTTGGATAAACGAAATGACATGTCGCCATCCACTAACATGTCCTAGGATGTATCCTTCCTACAATGGGCATTATCTATTGGTAATAGTTTCAGTTCTTATCCTTTAAAAATAAATTTCCTTTTGGTTAGCGGTATTGAAGAACATTAACTTGTTTGTTTACTTTATCTTTGTCTTTTTTACTTATCTCGTTGCACTCATTCCAATAACCTCTCAATGATGTCCAAACAAAAGGATTTAGAGAGGTAGGAATGGGGCAATGAACATTATCTTTTTTTCTGCTGCACTTGTTGGATGTTCTTGTAATATAACCTCAATCATGTGTGCCTTATTTGGGCATAGCAAGGGAGTTTTAGGTGTCTTGTTGACCACATAGGAAGGCTTTCTTTTCTATGTTTTGGTATGAGATGTTTGAAATATTTGAACTACATTTTAAATGAAGTTTTGTATGTCAGGTGTGAACATGAGTACTCCTATCTAATTTTCGAGTCAAATTTCATCACACTAAGTGAAATGCCATCCTAGTTCTTTATACCTTAATGCATCATGCATATGCATGATATCAAACATAAGGTAAGTGGCCCTTTTAAAGTCCCAATTCATGATAGGCGAATCATCCATCTCTCATCATCATCGACTCATGTCTTGTTGGAATCTCTTGCTTTCTTCTATCACCTTTTTGTGCTAACATCATCATGATCAAGTAATCATCACCACCAATGCATCCATCTTGCATCCACAAACCATCAACATATTGCATATCATATCATATAAGAAACACTAATCATCTCACATGCATATTCATCATCATAATATAGATCTATTAGTCTAAGCATCTCATAAACCATACATTTGCATAAAACATCCATTGCATAACCATATAGGCATCATTCATCTCATCCATCTCATTTGCATAATCATCATAACCATCTATATGTCCATCTTGAACCTCTTTATCGTGAGATTGACCCTCAAATCGAATCATTTTTTCTCGATCTCACAAGGGGGTAATGTACCAATGCACTTCTTTCCACTGGGGCATTAAAAAAAAATAGAAATTTTTTGAATTTTGATCATAGTAAGTTTATTCTTTGAACCAATGTAGCAAGTGCATTGCTTCAAATAGGGGGAAAATATAGACATGAAAAATGTCCTGATCAACTAACTTTGATTCTTCTTTAAATCACCCCTTTCTTAACAACTTAATTAATCCATCCTAATTCCTCTATTAATCAGATCAATCAAATTTACTTAATCAAATCATAAATCAATCCTAAATTCCCCCTTTAATTAAATAAATCAATCTTATTTAACTAACTCCTAAAGATCTTCATTTAATTAAATAAATCAAACTTATTTAATTAAACCACTAACATCATTCCCTTTAGCTAAATAAATCAAAACATTTATTTAACTAAGTCTAAATTAGTTTTCATCTCCTTTTGATTTATTTTAATCCATAAATCTAAGTAAAAAATTCAAATCACCTAAATTAATCAAATCATGATTAAGGCTAAATCTAATCCATATCACATCCTCTAGCTTTTCCCACTTGCACAAATAAATCATTTAATTGCTTTATTAAATCTTCTAATTTCCATCAACAAAGCATAACAGTGGAATATTCCTCCATTTCAAATCTCCCTCCAAATAGGATGAGTCCTTCCAACAAGGAATTTATGTCACTTTACAAGTCCCTTTGCATTGAGCCAAGTGGCCATTACTCCATTTGACTCTCCCTCCACCTTGTCATTTCAACATTTTCAAATTTCAAATATATGCATTTATGGGTACATTCATCAAAATTTGCACATCCTTCACCCGTCCATCTCTTGACAAGTGGCACCTTGCCATTGGTTGAAAGTTCATCCTACATTCATCCCTTTTGCTTCATCTCTCATCAAATTCTTCTATAAATGGAGAGACTATCCTTCATTTTGATCATCCACAATCCACAATCTTCATGCAAAGTTACTCTCTTCACATTGAGAGCTAATTTTTTCCATTGTCATAGCATTGCATCTTCATCATTGGATTTTCAAGGGTTGGGAAAGGGCCACTTTTCATATCAAAGTGGCACCAATCCACTATGAGATAGGGGTTTGGTCATGTTTTCATATGCTTGCAATTAGTTGTTTTTGTTCTATTTAGTTTGCATATTTTAGCATGGTTAAATATTTCATAGGAATCTTGAGTTTGCTTATTTTGAATTGACTAACTGAGCTAATTGTGGTCATTGTTTGAAGTATTGCAGATTTAGGGCTCACATAATGGCGCTAGAAGGAGGGTGATCTCATGGAGTATTCAATGTTTTGTTACTATTATTTTGATTTCTTTACTTTTGAATCAAAGTTCTTTACTATATGGATGTTATTTTCATAAAATTTATCGTTAAATTTTGTGCTGGGAACTTCGAACAGAGATCCTTCTTTTAGGTTTTGTGTAGTTAAGAGTACCATCCATGTTTTTTTTTTATACACCAAAGATTTGTATATTATGCCATTCATCATACAGTTTGAACAAGCTAAGTCAAATAGATCAAAATTTTCTTGAAAGTAGTAATGATAAAAAACCAGCAAATCAAATGTGTTATACACTTGACTAACATGAAAAGTAACTCTTATTTGATTGATGTTGTAGTAAGATGCCTCTTGATCCATGCTTACCTAAGTTCTTTTTTTTTTTAGATCTGAAAAATATTAATGATCCAACAAAGGTTGTAGGATTGGCATTATGCAGACCAAGAGCAATTATTTGGTATTGGACATGTAGCCTAAAGAAAATCCTCTATGTTGCATCACAAGTCTATATATGAGAAAAGAGGGATTTGATGCATAAATACTGTATTGGGTAGTTGCCTTGCTATAGAAGTGCACAAGAAGGGGAAAAGTACAGAAACATAAGTGTGTTTCAGCCATGAAACATAAGTGTGTTTCAACCATTTGGGTCAAGCAAGTTGTTTGCTTATGTAAACATTGTGTGTTGCAATGCCAACAAGATTCTCCAGGTTCGAACTGCATGGGTCATTACCTTTTAGTTCTTCTCATAATGTTTTGTGTATTTTTCTTCTTTTTTCCAACGATCCACAAATCTATAGCCAATGACTAATCTTCACCATACTTCGCTGCAATTGGTTTACATTATAAGTTTCTCCCATCTTTCTCAACATTTGAGGCTGACGTATTTCTCTACTCCTCTACAACCATTTCTATCATCTTGGTCAATGTCTCCTTGGCGTCTTGATAGTTGTTTGTCATTTATCTTTATAAAAATTCCTCACAATGACTTCAACCCATCCTTTATTAGTCAGAAATAGATGAATTAATGAAATGTGACAATCTGAGTGTTGCATGAAATAATGATTATGAGGGTAGTGACTTATCCCTTGGAACGTTCTTTGTTTCCCTCTATCCCATCGATCCCTTTTTAGTTGTCATTAATCGTTAGTTTGAAATACCATAATAGTGATAAATGTATTGGCAGCATGTTCAAATTCATAATATTAATTTAGGCTCATCAAACTTGGTTTTTCCATGTTGAGAAGGGTCTCCTCAAAGTGCAATGATAAGTAGGTGGTGAGAGGCTAGTAATAAAAAGTTAGTAAAAGAGACTAGGCATGGTGTGTCTTATCCTAGTTTAGTGGCGAATGGGTCCTCTCCACATAGGACCCCCCTTTCGTTGCATATTTGACATGGTTTTTTGATGTTCTTTCACCCTCCTGAAGCAAGGTCCTGGAAAATTTTACTAGGACCCATTCGTCTTTAGTAGCGAATGGGTCCTCCTTGAGTAGGACACCCATTTTTGAATTTAATTTTAGCAGGATTCTAATAATTTTCTATCCTAGATTTGGTGTCGACTTGAATTATTTGAATTTCAAGGTTAATGCTTAAATTGTTTATAAATGCAAAGGTATTTTGCATAATTTCACCTAGAAGAGGATTTCAAGCAAGCTAAGAGACTAAGCACTTTCAAGAGATCAAGCATTCATATTCAAGAAGCAAGTAATAGTGAAGCTTTGGAACAACATTACAAGTTTTCAAGCTCATCTTGTGTCAAAGATCAACCATTAGTTAAGGTTGATGATAGATTCCTTATGGAGAATCATGAGGAATTCTAGGTGTTGGGAAATGTACAAGTCATACAACCAAGCCTAAGGACTTTTTTCCTAAGTGATTCCATCTTCTATAATCATCCTACTTGCAACCTAAAGAGAGGTGTATTCATATTTGTGGCTTATAAAGGGGGTTTAAGATACTCTTTAGTGAGTCACTTACATTGTTCATGTTACATTTTAGGGTTCTATTCTAACACAATTGGATAGAATTTCCTTTACATTCTTATAGATCTTATGTTAGAATTGGCTATGGACGCCACCCAAGATCTATGGACCAAATGGAAAGCACAAGAAAGAGAGAGAAATTATGACAAGAATAAACTGTATTCAATGTCATTAATATGATAATGATTATGATTGATTACAAATGAGAGAGACCCCTTAGTTAAATAGCCAAGGTGAGAACATAGAAGGGCATAAGATTATGACAAGTGTCAGAATCTTATGACATGAGACAACTAGTAAAACTTATCACTCCACCAAAGATGGAGAGATAATCACATGATGTGTCCACAAAAGGTGGAAATGATAAGGTGATGACATGTCAAGTCCACCAAAAGTGGAAATTCTCCAACAACCTCCTATGTGGTCCCTAAGTAAACTTAACTAAGGTGTAATTATGACCTAGGACAAGGTACAAGATATTTAATTACACCAACATCTTAATCGTAGACACACTTAAGGTTAGGTTTTCACACACAATTACATGTTTCATATTTTCATTCATTATCAAAGGTATAATTACCAACAAGGGGTTTGACTTAGGAAAATACTTACCCACCAACAAACTATGAAATTTGTCTTGTAGGTTATTGATAGATCTAAATCCAGAAATAGGAATTTCAAGGTGCGAGGGAGGAGTGTAGACCTAGAATTTGAAGATCAAATTCAGAGATCTTTGGAAGGACCTAGAAGAACCCATTCACCTTTAGTGGTGAATAATTCCCTATTAGGGATTGAAGGGTAGAATATTTTACACTATGCAAGCTTTCTTTTCAGGTTTAGAGCTCCCCGAACAAGCCTACTAAGACCCATTCACCTTTGGTGGCGAATGAGTCCCTATTAGCAATTCAGAAAAGAAGGATTTGACCAAGTGCACAAAATTATCTCCTTTTTTTGTCAGAAAAGTTACAACTTCTCTCTATTTTGTGTTAGATTCATACATTACATGTGTTAGACCTAGAATTAGGGTTTAATTATTAGCTCAATTCCTTCTCAAATTATGATTTATCTCACCACCCCATCCTTGCATAAAGGAGAGATTGCAAGATCTCTAAAATCTAGACTTAATTTACCTCTTGGTTTGATAGGTTATTTCAAGGTTTGTGGATCTCATCTTTTGAATGAAACCCTAACTAGGAAAAGGGGGTTAGAGATATTCTCCTCTCTTTTTCTATGTTTCAATAATAAAAAATTTACATATAGTTATTTATGTGCAGGATCATGAAGGGCCAAAAAGTGGCAATATGATGGGTATTATTGGGTATGTGGCCGATGACTATTTTTTTACCCAAAATTTATGAAATGAAAAGGGTTTTTAAAGGAGATTCTCAACTTTCCACCAATATAAATTATGCTTTACTTTGAATTTAATAAATTATTATTATTCATTTTCTATTTGAATTATGACTAAAGTGATGATTGACAGGCTGATTGAAAAACATCTATAGATTTCAAATGGCATCACATTTTTTGAATCCAAAGCATGCATCGCATTCTATGCTTCATATACTATAGGATTAAAAAGAAAAATTGAATTTTAGGAAGTTTTGATCAAGTTAAGGTGGTTAGACATATGAGTTTTTATATTTTTTAAAAGTTATAATAAAAAATTCATAATTAATAATTTACTTGAAAAAAAATTACAAAAAAAATATGCATCACATCTAAAAATGAGTCCTCTACTTATCTCTAAAATATTATAAAAATATATTATCATTTTATTGTGGTTAGGGTGGTCAAATTTTAGTACTAATGCATTGAAATTTCAAATTTTCACCAAATAGATTTTTTTTTTTTAAATAAACCTAGTAGTTTAGAAACTACATTGAATTTGCTATAGATTCTATTCTTACATATTTTTGAAATAATATAGATAACTTATTCAAATTTTTATGTCAAGTAACTGCCTAACTCTAATTTTTCTAAAAAAAATTCCACTTAAGGGCCTATTTTTTCCATGATGATCCTGCATATACCTTAAAGATGAAAAAATATTTATCTCTTTACATGAATAAACTTATGCTTTACATGTACAAGCACAAATTAAAAGAACACTTACATGATACTCTAACAATTTAACAATTTTGGATGTGGAGGGGTGGGGGGGGGGTATTAAGAAATTATGTTGGCAGACTCCTTGGCATGGTGGAACTCCCATTTGGTAATCAGACCAATCATTGTGTGGAGGTGGAGGCTATGTTCATAAGTGTTAAGTATGCCATCAACAAAGGGTACTCCAAAATTTGGGTGGAAGTCGATTCCAAGAGCATCATAAATTATTTGTGTGGCACTCATCCTCTGAGTTGGAACATCAACCATATTATCAAGGATATGATAATTATGTTACAATCTTGTGATAAGACTCGAGTCTCTCATGTTTACCAAGAGGGAAACTTGTTGGAATTTTCTTTTCCAATGAGGTTGTCAGCTTAAATGAATTTTGTTCATGGGAGGAGGGATCGACGCTTCCTGAGAAAGCTAGGAGTTTATTAAGGAATGATGGCATGGGATGAGGTGTTGATACATTTATTTCCTAGTACCTTCCTTCAATTTGCACTCTTTGTGGGCAGTTTTTAGCTCTTTGGTATTCAGTTGAGTTGTTTTTGCAAGAGTCCTGTGAATTTTTTGTTGGTTGCAATGGGTGGTGACAGAAGTCGATTCGAGCCACACTCTTGTGGTGACACTCGAAGAAAGAAGAAAATTTGGAGTATTTTGAGCCATGGGAATTTCTCTCCATTCTTGGAGAGATTGCATAGGCATGACCCTAATGCCTCGGCGCAATTTCTCTCTTTCTAGCATAACCATAAGTTAAAAATTAAAGGTATGGAAGTGGAGGTCAATGAGGAATTGATTGCTACTATCACAGGAATGATGACTACGGGTAGAAAGTTTTTAAGCATAAAAAAAGAAATGAAGAAGTGATTGTTCAATTTTTCAAAGATGAAGAGAAGAAGCATTTAATCAAACTAAAGAGCTAGGGTTATGAGAGAACTTCCTTCAAGAAAATTTGGGCAAGTGTTGGGGAGGTCCTGATGCATTATGTGACCCTAGAAGGGAGGTTTAGGGCTATTCTTGGTCACCATTTCATGCTCCTCAACCATTTTTGACATAGTTTGTTCATTTCGTTTCTTTTTTCCTATTATCTTCTTTGGAGGTCTCGATATGCGTGCATCTAAAGAATAGGAGGGCCCCTATCCTCCATGAAGGGCTTATCCTTCTTATTATGGATCATGTCAAGGCTCTCATTTTGACTATGACCATCAAGGGAAAGAAAATAGTTGTTAGTGATTTGTCTAGGTCATCAGGTTCAGAGTCCCCTTCAAAAGAGGAGGAATGGAATCAAGATGAGGAGGATACTTCCCCTATGGTTGTGGCTACGTCTTCAAAGAAGAGGAAGGTGGATAGTGCTAAGTATAATAGGTTTCCTAAGTAGTTGGCCCTTTTCTGGGAGTGAGGACATGGAGGTGGGGTGGAGTGATTCTTCTCCCAAGTTTACGAAGGTGGCTATTGGTAAAGTTGTTGTTGGTGGCGGTTCAAAGGTGGGGACATAGGGTAATGCTGAGGGTGTGGTTGATAATCCAAGGAGGTTGTCAAAGATAATTTACAATTTAAAGAACAAGGCTTATGAGGTTTCGACCAAGGACCCTAGCATGGTTGGTGAGGAAGAGGATGCTGGTGAAAATATGGTGGCCATTGAGGATTCTCCCATGTAGGACCTGCCCAAGGAGGAACAAGACAAGGAAATTAGGGGTCTAGGTGAGGAAAATGTGGAGAAGAGAAAAGCCAAATAGGAGCTTTTGAAGGTAAATCCTCTTTCTGAGGACTTTTCTTACATTGATGATGATGCTACTTCCATGTTTGATTTACTCAATATGTCTATGGCTGAGGCCACTAGTACCTTTAAATTGGCTAAGTGAACTCTTCACGAGTTTAATAAAATCAATATTAAAATCAAAGGCTTAAAAGATAATATGAAGAGTGTTCTAAAAGGTTATGTGCCAAACATTCTTATAGATAGAATGGTTGACCTTGAGGGTTCTTATCATGAATTTAAGTCTTTGTGTGAGAAAAGATTGGTGGCTTTGGATGCCAAGGTTTTAGGCATAAATAGAGACATCAAGAAGTTAATGCAGGAACACCATATCTCAGTCAAGAACAGTACGAACTCCCTAGAATTCCTTTTCAGGAAAATTAGCAAGCTCAGGGAGGATCAGGTTTACTTCTTTGAGCTTACGGAGAAAGAGCATGTGGCCAAGGGAAATGGAAAAAAAGTTGTTAAGGATGACAACAAAGGTCATGTTTGTAGAGGGTCGTGTTGTGCAGTTTTTGCACACACGCCCTGTTGAAAGCAGGGACCCTCTTTCCCTTTGGTTTGGTGTCTTGGCCCTTTGATTTTGAGGATTTATCTTGCTATGGAATGTGCTTAAATGTTTAATTTGATTTCCTAAGTGATTCCCTTAAGTTATTCATTGAAAATATTAAGTTCTAGGTGAATTTCGGGTTCTTACCCTAGTTCAGGATTTTCCACCCTAGCCAGATTTTCCCGGATCTTGCTTAGACTATGGTTGAACACTATGGTTTGTAAATTTTTAGTCTTCACAGAATTCCGTGTGGGCCATATTTTTCTAAATGCCGTCCTGTCATCAAGTTCCTGAATTTTCCTGGCTGTCTTGTCGGCTGCATTAATGTCACTTGTATTGTTGTAGGGGATGCATTTAATTGATCTTTGAGGACTTTTGTGCCATTATGCTTTGTTTTCTATGATCAATTGAGTTGAGGAGTGTGTTCTTTTGGTGATTGACTTGATTTAAGGCATTTGACCTATGAATTATTTGATTTGGTGAAGATTTATTTGGCATTTTTGCTATTGTTATCTTTGTTGGGAACCATTAAGCTCTCTTTTGTTGTTTCTGAGATTGATTTCACTTTGTCAAATGGTATGTATACGTTTCCTCTCTTTTAATTGATGAATGTGATTGGTCATTGTTGTTCTACACATGTTCAGGGTTCAAATTTCTGTGTCTTTGAGCGTTTGATGCTAGGGTTGCCTGATATTGCTTTATTTATCATCTCCTAAGTAAGTTTTGAGGTCGTTTGTTCATTTGCATTATCAAGTATCTTACTTGAGAGCCATGAGTAATCCCTAGTGAAGACTTAGCATTTGAAATGATTGAATCCTGAGCTTGCCTATGTGTTAATGGTGGATTTGTAGGGTTTGATACCTAGGGCATCACCATTTCACAATAGTCTTCTTTCGAATTGGCCTACAATTCTAGGAAAACTTATAGAAGGACCATATCAAACTTTTCTTAGGCCTAGTTTCCTGAAATTTATGATCAATCCATTAATCTAGGCGAGATCGTGATTGAATGTCGAAGTTCAGTTTTTTCTTCCAGTTAAGGATTTTTCGGCTCTGGCGGATTTTCCCAACTTTCCCACTCCTTTTGTTTTCCTAGAATTCGTTGTTTTTCGAAGATTCATCTTCTTTGTGGATTTCCTTCGGCTCTGGATTTTCCCAAAATCCTTTGTTCCCCAATTTTTTTGAAATTTGCAGAATTTCTCTTCCTTCACAGAAATCCATCCCATGCAGATTTTCCTGGAATCTGATGGAAAGTGAATGAGTATGAAATAACATGACATGTTAGTGAATGATGGTGCATTTTATGATTGATTCATGCTATTTTTAGACCTCATATGTTGTTTATTGATTGATAATGATTGAATTAAGTTGCTAATAAGTGTTTTCATGCTCATTCTGCTAGAATTTGTTTGGCCCAGAATTCCCCAAAATTCCTCCCTGGCCTGGATTTTGTGGATGGTCCTGAAACTTGAAGTTTAATATGATCATTTTATTTGAGGTTTAATGACACCTTTCTTATATGGGTTTAATTTTAATGATGATTTTGATTGATTAACATTGGTTTCCTGTGGTTTTTACTATGGTTTCTTTGACAAGTGCAGGCTGAATCTAGTAAGCTAGTAGCTGGAAAGGCTAAGGGTGACATGGAGGGATCTTCAATATCTGAAGTAGAAAGAATTAAGATAGACATCAAGAGAAAAATCCCAGAGAGAAAGATCACTTCTATCTGGTCAAAAGTAACGGATACCAACATTAGACTATGGGACTACAAGGAGTTCAAAGGTAGAATGGCAGGGAAGGATCTTCTTCTGGTGACCACAAGAATGTTGGAGTTAGGATTGGTACATGTAGCTAGTTTTCCCTCTATAGTGCAGTGTTATGAGTTGGTCCTTGAGTGTGCTAGACATTATGACCAGGATACACAAAGAATTATTGGTCCTCAAGGGAGGATTGTGGCAAACTTGAACCCTATCTCCATAGCTCAGACCTTCGACATTCCAGAAAGATCCCACATGGTCGCATTCAACATGGAGGTAGCTAAAAAGTATTATGAAGAGGAGACTGTTAAATCACAACTTATCAATTCCTAGCTGGAGAAGCCCAAGTCTCACTATTCCAAACTGCCTAAACAGCTATTCAGAGCAAAATTCAAGGATTATTATGATGTCATCACTCTTCTTAGAAGGGTGGTTGGATTAAAGAATGCAGGTATGTTTGAGAATTGGATGTGCCATATTATTGCAAGGATGGAATGAGAAAAGATTAACTATCATTGGGCAGGTGTCATCAATAGAGTGATTCATGAGCAATTGTCCAGTGTGTTGCAAACCAAGACCTTCACAATGACCTCGTACTTAGTCTATGCACTTGGAATATTTCATCCATACAAGGGATTAAGTAAAAAGAGTGTTTTTGGGAAGGATTTTATCTATGAGGTTTACCCTCAATTGCATTTAGGAAGCTCGAGCTATAGGAGGGTGAATGATGCATTCACCATGCATATCACCAGATTGCTTCAGGGCATAGAACATATGAGAATTTCAAACCAAGCCAAGGAGCTCATCAAGAAATATGATGCTTGGTTCATTCAATTCCCAACCTTCTCATATATTTGGGTTGATGGTTTTCAAAGGGCTCCATACAAGCTTCCAAGGTATCCCACTGATCATATCTTACTTCTGGAGGTCACTAGATAGATATGTGACTTTGATGCTATTATCAAAAGGGACAAGCATAAGACTAGTTTTGGTGGAGACTTCCCTTTGAGGATAGGCACTAGAGAGGCATGCCCTTCCATTATCTTGGCTTAGGCTTCAGAGGAAGAGATGAGTACTCTTGGTTTGTCTTTCCATTCCAAGAGGTCTAGATTTGATATAATAGGTGAAGCACAAAAGAAGGCTAGTAGAGAATATAGCCACAAAGTTGAGTTGGAAGACTACTAGGCCAACTGTAGTGATGAATATGAGGTAAGGAAGAAGAATTTTTCCTGGCTTCCAGTTGAATCACTCTGATTATATAATGTGAAGGAAGTTCCTGATCAACTTGAAGATGATGGGGACCTAATTCAGGGCCACACTTATGAGGCAGTAAAGGACATGCCAATTGGTGATGTGGATTGGTTAGAAGAAGAAAAGACAGAATTAGGACAGTTGATGGATCCATTCACCAAGTTTACCAAGATGTGGCTGAAGCATAAAATATGGGAGTTGGAAAATGAGGGTGTACAGTGCACCTTTGATTTGATGGGAGATTTGGAACCTCACTCCATCTCTAAGGAATCAACTGAGCAAGATCCTAAGGGAAAATTTAATGTGGGTTCTCCTTTTAAAATAAAGATAAAGGGTGTTCAAGGGGAGGAAGCCCAAGAAACAGAAAAATAGAGAAATCCCATTGTTAAGAAAAGGGGGCATACTTCAAAGGCTAAGAAACCTGGAAATGAGGAGGTTGAAAAGAAAAGTCCTAAGGTTGTTGCTCCTGTGCCTAAAAGGAGAATAATTGTAAGATTGTCACAAAGGGAAAGCTCCAAGGTGGGAGAGGAGGATAATCCACCCGTGGTAAATGTAGAGAGTTCAGAGGAAAAGGCATGGGTGTATACAAGGAGGTCAAGGACTCCTTCTCCCAAGGATAGTGTGCCCAAAGTAGATCCTCCTCTAGTTACTTCTCAAGAGGAGCAACATGATGATGTTCCTTCTTCCCATGAAGCTCAAAATGAAGAACTAGGTGAATCTTAGGAAGTTGAAGGTCACCAAGATATGGAAGGAGAGGAATTCCATGAGAGTGAGCTTTATAATGCAAAGGCAGAAGTGGAAAAGGTGATGTAGTCTCCCTTGGTCACATATGAGGATTCACCTATTAGGACTAAAGGAGTTAAATCTCCTCAAAGAGAAGAAGAAGTAGAAAAGGTTCCATCTCCTGTACATAAGGAGGAACATGCTGAGGAAAAGGAGAATAAGGCAGATGAGACTCCTGAGAAGCAGGGTTTGAATGAGGAATTGTCTAAAGACCAGCAGGAGGAAGTAAGATAGAGTAAAGTGCAATTGGAGTCCACTGTTCTAGATTGGTTGGACAAGGAAATAAAGGGAAAGCAATTTTTTGTGGAGGACACCCCACCTAATTGGGATGATTTACTAGAAAAGATAGGAAAAGATAAAGGAAAGAAAAATTCCATGGTCATTTCAAAGATTGAAAGAGATGAGGCGATTAATAAGGTGGTTCACATTGCCACTCCTACTCTAGACAAGAACATAGATGATGTAACTACAAAAGATTACAACCTGCAAACAATCAATTTAGGGCCTACTTTCGTTGAGCACGACATTGAAAATTATCAGGGTTCTAGTGCAGTTATCTTGGGTAGATTGAGGAAGGAAATGAAGACTAAACATGAGATGAAGAAGGAGATTGAAGGACTCAAGAAATGTTTGGAAGATTTGATGAAGCCCTTGCAATCCCTTAGCTACTCGTCCTTTGCTGCAAATCTCCTACCTCAAGAGATTATCATTGAGCTTGAAATAATGAAGGCTTCGACTCTTGCTACTGCAAATTGGTTGCAACGGGTGCGAACTAAAGGAAATGATGTTATCAAGGACATTCTGCCATCTGGGAAAGATGCTATGAGGGCAGTTGATTGGTTGAAGGAGGTATTAGCTCAAGATAAGGAAGATATAGACCTCTTGCTATAGAAAACTAAAACCATTATGGAGTATACCAAGGACAAGATTGTAAATGATGGAATTCTCCCTTCCTCCAGACCTGCTGAACCTTGGGAGTGGTTTGAGGCTTTACAAATCAAGCGGAAGGTTCTGAAGAATATATACAAGCAGAGGAGGAAAATTTAGGATACCCTAACTGGTGTTTATAATCGATGCATTTCTTTCTTTGAGATAAGGATAGGGAGAAGTAAGATTGCACCTAAATATTTGAGTTTAGAATAGTTGAGAAAGTGGTGGCATGATGTTTATGCTCCAGTCAGTGATGATCCTATTACTGAACACCAGTTAGATGATGCGGCCACCTAAATTGTCGTTATTGATAAATATCTAACATATAAGGTTGAGTGGGATAAGTTGGTGAAACAATCAAGGGAGTAAATTACATCAATTGAGAGTCAACTTAGGGTTTTTCCTCTACCACCTATGGCTAACTTGGATAAGGTGCTTTTGAGGGTGCATGGAATTCTAGATCAAAATAAAGACAAAGGGGAAGATAGTTAATGCTAGACTACATCTAGATTTGTGCTT
Source organism: Sequoia sempervirens (assembly GCA_007258455.2). Classification (NCBI taxonomy): domain Eukaryota; kingdom Viridiplantae; phylum Streptophyta; class Pinopsida; order Cupressales; family Cupressaceae; genus Sequoia; species Sequoia sempervirens. The sequence continues at coordinate 207,559,221 of VDFB02270651.1, read as the reverse complement.
CCCTATTATTTTGCATGCATTGGTCTAAGCTGCATTGGAGATCCCAGGCTGACCTACATGAAGTTCATGCATTTAATGCATATTTTATCTCATTTTTAATTTCTCTTAGCTGACTTGTGCCTAATTATTATTGTAAAACCCTAACTAGGCCAACATATTTTGGGGGTTTCTATAAATATGGCATTTTGCCTCATTTGTAAGGGCTAGACATAGATATAGACATAGACAAATAGAGAGATAGCTAGTATAGAAGCAAATTAAGTAGAGCAAGAGTTAGCAAGTAGTTGTTCTCAAGCAAATATTATAACAGAAAGCTGGAATTGTTGCTATAGTGGATAATTTGATGCAAGTAATGACATTGTGATTTGGTGCCATACTTGTGTTCTTCTTATCTTGCATGGTTCTTGTTATTCTATCTTTAGAATTGCTTTAAGAAAATTGATATTTAGGATTATATTTGATTCAATGATGTTTATGATTTGATATTTGAAGTGTTGTAGCAATCCCTGGTTCATACTTTTCACAACCAACTGATTGTTAGTTGCTTTGCAAAGTTAGCCTAGACTTTTATATTCATTGTGCTTAGTTCAATTATGAGGGTTTATTCATTTCAATTGCAATAGGGTTGTTTGAATGAATGTTCATGATCTAAAAATATTAACACCTTAGAAGATTGTGTTGGTGTAATTAATATTTAATTACACTTGCATAACTTTACTTAGGTATTATTTATTTCCTAGGTTAATTAATTCTCATCTTTATCTTGTTGAGCTATCTTGTTGCTCAAGATAAGATTAGGGTTATGCATCTTTGCTTTTATAAAGGAAATCATTATCTTGTAATTATTGAATTCCTGAATAATATTATGTTGCACATCTTTTTGTAATAGCTCTTGCTTTTTATATTTTTCTCTTTTGTGGAAGGCTTTTCTGGTTTGCATTTCAGATCTTGGTTTCTAACATGGTATCAGAGCTTTGATTTGTAGCCCCTTCTCATATTTTTGAGAAAATCATTGCATAGTTTGTTCAAGATTCCTCAAGGGTTTCATGCATTGAGTTCATTTATGTAGCGTCTTGGATTAGATCGGGCTTCACCATTGGATTCAGAGCACTGGAAAAAGTCAAGATTGGCTTTTATTTTTCTGATTTTGGCCATTATTTGTCAAATCTATGAGGATTTGAAATTTATGAGGGTTTCTAGATCCAGAGTGTACCTAAAATTTTGGAGCATTTTCAACCCAAACAGGCCTCACCATTGGATTCAGAGCGCTGGAAAAAAGTTAGGATTGACTTTTCTTTTTGCAGATTTTGGCCATTGTTTGCCAGATCTATGAGGGTTTCAAACTCAGAGATTTTTTGCAAGATCTGGGGGTAGCCAAAATTTTGGAGCAGTTTGATCACAAACGGAGGTCACCATTGTGTTCGTAGTGGCCAAAAACCCTAAGAATGCCTGTTGTTTCATCAATTTTGGTGAAGTTGGTCCGAAAGGAAAAAAATTGTCTGGGGGCCGTACGACCTCCCTAGCACATAGATCGAAGCACGAAAATCAAAAATATTTTTAAAAATGTGTCATTTTTGGGATCTGTGCAATGCCTCCAGTAGAAATGAATCTCACCGCCTGGCGGCCACTGGGCGGCCACCATTCAGTTGTCACCGCCCCTCTCCAATGCCCATCCACTGTCGGGCTCAATCTAGCCCCCACGGGCCCCCTTATGCCTCGCCTATGGTCTTATTGAAGTCCAGGAGCTCTGAGCCCAATCGACGACTGACAGTCAACGGGAGAATATTCTAGGACGTACAGAGCATATTCCAGTAGATGCACTGAATATACTGGCGCCAAAAAAAAATTCCAGCAAGGGGGGCATCTTTTGCACTAACCTCCAAATGGCCGTCAATTTTTTTCCCGTGAAGTGCTGATGTCACCTGGCTGTATGGCCCTCTTTGCCCTTCCTAGCCCTGATTTTTCCTAAAGGAGCAGTTTTTTTCTTTTGGTCATAACTTTGGCATATGGTATCAAAATCAGGCAAACAAGATATCACCAGAAAGTTGGTTCCAAGCACTTTCTAGTGGTGAGGTTTATTTCTTATAATTTTTCTATTTGTCTGCTGTTGTTTCTGTTTGAAGTTAGATGTTTATTTTGGACTTCCGAGCTCATAACTTTTTGCCACGATCTCTGATTTTCATCTTGTTTGAGGCATTGGAAAGGTATTGAAGAGCTCTATCTTCCTGTCCATGCACTTTTTTTTGTATCTATCCCAAGTTTATCATTATTCCAGATTTGTCCCGATGGGTGTTTTGGAGATTACTTGGATGTTTTGGCAGTTGGAAAAGTGAAACCTGAATATTTGCACTTCATTTCAGTACCACTTCATCATATTTCATGTTTATGCATGCATTAGCATTCTCTCCTTTTACAATCATTGGGTTATTGTAATAAATGAACTGAGATAAAGTTCTATTCAGGGGGGTTTCTTGCATAATAATCTGATTAGAGTGTATTTTTCACTTTGATCTCCATATCCATCTTGTTTTGATGGAAACTCACATGAGTCTATCTGGTTTCTTAGTTTCTTTTGGCCTCATTTTTGCTATAGCTTGACACATATCAGATTCATCGGTTCACACTTTAGTTGAGATATTATGTTTCTTGATCCTCATTGGTTCAGATTCTTCTCAGTTCGAGGGCCATGTTTTTATGGTTAATTTTCTAGAGTCTTCATGGTACTCCTTCCCATGGAAGAGTTTCAGTCATAGTTTGGCATCGACATCGAGATTAATGGTTTCCAGATTATGTCATCATCTCATCTATTGTTGCTTCACAAATTCTAGGGTTGTTCCAGTTTGTGAGTTTTTGAGTGTTTTATGGCATCGGGTCTGCTGTCACATTATCATGATTCCAGTTTTGGTTTCAGTTGTACATAGAAGTATCTTTCCTTGTTTGTTATATTGCGGTTCTAGTGTTACTCCATAGTGTTCTAGTGCTTCTCTGCAGCATTCATCTCATTGTAAGGGGGTTTTGTCCCATTGGGTTTTCCTTCTCTACCTCATCATTGCATTTGTAAATGAGTACCTAATCAGGCCTTATTTTTGGGACTCATCTTTGCATAATAATTTGCTTCTCCCTAAGTTGCACTTATGGGGGGGTGTTGGTGTAATTATTATTTAATTACACTTGCATAACTTTACTTAGGTGTTATTTATTTCCTAGGTTAATTAATTCTCATCTTTTTCTTGTTGAGCTATCTTGTTGCTCAAGATAAAATTAGGGTTATGTATCTTTTCTTTTATAAAACAAATCATTATCTTGTTATTATTGAATTCCTAAATAATATTATGTTGCACATATTTTTGCAATAGCTCTTGCTTTTTATATTTTTCTCTTCTATGGAAGGCTTTTCTAGTTTGCATTTCAAATCTTGGTTTCTAATAGATTGCACTGTTTCTATAAAATTGCAGATCCATCTGGGTTAATTAGAAATCAGTTTTTGAGGGATTGGTCCATTTCGAGTGTTTTTCATTTGCATTGTTAATCTTAGGAGTAGTTTAAATCTAAAAGTCTCTTTGAAACCCTTCTATCTTTTGTTATTTCTTTGTCATTTGGATTAGATTTAGGATTGAAGTATCATGGTATTGCTAGATCCAATAAATTTGAGATTCAGTATTTTTCTTGTAGTAAGGTCCCATTGTGATTACTAGTATTTTCACATTTATCATTGAGTTGTTTATGCATTGTCAAGACCTTACATTAGAGACCTTGGGGTTATCTCTTGAGGCTTGCTGATAGAGATTTACCTTTCAAGAGAGATAGGATATTATATTTTGTCTGAGTTGTTGTTGTGTAGAAAACATCATCAACAAATTGGTGCTAGAAGGAGGGCCTAAATAAGCAAGTTGGATCAGTTTTTGAATGCCATCTCTCCTGAAAGATTTAGAAGAAGAACCAAATCTACTCTAGGAGAGGAAGAATTTCAAGAATTACCAGTCCCTACTAGGTCAAGAAGGACCAACAAAAGGGGAGAGTCATCATCCACCCAGCCATCTCCATCATCCCCATCTTCATCAGGTTCATCTTCATCTAAGTCTAAGGACATTCCCATTCCACAACCTCATCCAGTCATCAATCAGCCATTACCACCCCCACCTCCATCAATGGCTTTCCTAGCTAATAACCCATCTCCATTGAGTTTCACCAATTACAATTTCATACCCAAGAACCCTGAACACTTTTGTTCAAAGTTCCATGTTAATGATCCCAATAGAACTGATGAGGAACACATCTGGATCTTTTAGACTGGCCTTAAGGATAGAGGAATCAATCATGAGGATGTAGCATGTAGACTCTTTCCTTATTCATTAGGAGAGGATGCATTCTATTGGTACAATCAGTTACTTGCTGGGTCTATCCAGCATTGGACTGAGCTAGAGATTTCATTCTTATAGAAGTTTAGGATTCCCATTAGCCCCAATGAGCTCCTGAAAGACAAATAAAAAACCTAACAAAAAAATTTAAAATTTAAAAAATGTGATCTTGATTTGCAAAACAGGGTCTTGATTTGTAAATAGGATCTTGTTTGTTGAACTTATTATCTTAACTATTGAAAAACAAAATGGGATCCTGTTTCATTTTTTATCTTTTCTTTTAATTTTTACTTGTAAAGAAAATGTCAATTCTATAACTTGATTGTGTATGGTTGACAGTGAAAATTTCACCTAATTTCTATTGATTTTTTTCTTCTACAACCTCTTGAACTTGCAATTTGAATTGAATTTTTGAAATGAGGCATCATTTGAATAGTTTTTGAGTGGAATTATGTTCATTTTATACTCATTTGAAGGAGGAACAAAGGAAGAAGACTTTCACTATTGACATTCATTTGTACTTCAAAATTTTGTAATCATGGGATCACAATGTCATAATAAGAGGAAAGATAAGAAGGTATTGACCCTTGAATAAATTCAAGCAAAGAGAGAAGAGGCAAAAAGACAAAGAGAGAAGAATGAGGATTTGATCAATGAATAATGTTGAAGCATCCAATTCCACCACTATTGAAGATAAAAACATTGAGGAGGCCATAGATGTAGACAATGCAAATTTGCAAGAGGTGAATGTGGAAAAAAATATGATTATGCAAACTATTCTTGGTATGTCTTCAAATTCACCTTTCAATGCTATGGAGAATGTTTCAATAGGAGAAAATCCATGTACATATTCAAATCCACCTTTAAACTATATGGAAACTTTGATTATAGAATATTCAAAACAAGAAGGATTTAACGATGTTGAGATCAATAATATTCATAGAGATAATGAAATTTTTAGACATTTTGTTGTTGAAAATGAAAATGAAAATGAAAATCATTGTTGTTGAAAATAAAGATGAAAATTGTTTTGTTGTTGAAAATGAAAATGAAAATGAAAATCATTTTGTTGTTGAAAATTAAAATGAAAATCATTTTGTTGTTGAAAATAAAAAATAAAATTTCCGATAAGGGCGTGGTTCAGTGGTCAAGTTGCTTGGTTGTAGTGACAGCCACCAAGGTTCAAACCCTCGCTGGGTCAAAGTGCTCACATTCCTTGTGCCTTCACTAGGCCTTTGTGCTCACGAGTTTGGTTGTTTTTTGTGGTTTGTTGTACCCGGTTCATAGCTCCAGTCAAAAAAGTGTTTGCCCCTAATAATATGGGTGCATTGCACCTTTTAAAATAAAAAATTAAATCATTTTGTTGTTGAAAAGGAAAATAAAAATCCTTTTGTTGAAAATGAAAATGAAATCCATTTTTTTGATGAAAATGAAAATCCTTTTGAAGTTGAAAATGAAAATGAAAATTTAGGTTGTGATGTTAAAAATGAAAATATTTTTTAAAAAATTGAAAGACATGTTTTGGATAATCTTCCTAGTAAGATTTCTTAGAGACAAATAAGAATGCATGCCAAAAGATTATATAAATATTTTTTTATCATAAAAAACTATCATTTCAATGTCAACTCATGATGCAATTGATGAGAATGTGGAAAATGAGAAAAGTAATGAAAATGTTCTAGCATTTTTGTTAAACCAAGAAGAAAAGATCAATCACTAAAACATGTTATGTCTACTGTTGCTAGTGTCATGGAGTCTATTGGAAAGAATAGTTGATCTAAATGTGAGAATGTGGCACGATGACCTATAACAACTACTTAGTTAATAAAACAACTTTGAATAAAAGAATGTTAAGAAATATTAGTGAAATTTCAAAAATACATCCTAAAACATTGGTAAGAGCGACAAAGAGAAGAGAAAATATACAAAATGACCCAATCAACCAATCTTGGTTTTTTGGTGGTTGAATCCTAAGGTCTGACATGAAATTGAATATTGAAATAAAATCCTTGATTGAAAAATATTGGCATGATAATACTAGGGTATCATCTAATGCTAGATATATTTTAAAATTAAGATTAGGGTCCAAAGTTTGTGATCCTCATCCAAAACACCTATCAGACAAATTAAACTAAATTTTAGAGAAAATTTTGTGGTGATTCAGTGTTACCTGGTAGTATTAGAATAATCAAAGATCTTTCAAAAAATGTAAACTTGTAACAACCTATTCAAATACTCCTAAAATTTCTACTAATATAATTTTTTTGTTGAAATATATTTTTTTTATATAAGACCCACCTTTCCAATATAAATACATAACACTTTGACTGCAACATCAATAAGAATGAATAACAATGTCAAGGTCCAAATGTTTACAATGGTGCATACAACAAGTAAGACTTGATCACCACCCAACCATATTGGCATCATGAAGCCACGAGGACTCTAGGCAAACCCTTGAGCAAGGAATAGACTACATATGGACTTGGTTAATTATAGATAGTCAAAAACCTAAGTACTGTAATAGCGGGTATGCAACCCTTTCTAGGACTCATTTTTTTCCTAGACAGTACTTCGTCGATTGCCACCCACTTAGGTGAAACCGAAAGGGATTCCTTAGACCATACATTCCAAAAAAATAATTAATCTACAAGTTTATAATAACATGATTCACTACTCAATCACATTAGATGGAAGGTCTAAATTACCCTCAAATGAGGAAAAATTCTAACAGTCATAAGTAATTCCCAATCTCCTCATTCGAATATGTAGATTAAGCAAAGGTAATGTAAAAGTATAGGATTCCCCTATGGTCCGTAACCTCCTTTTATCATAACAATAGATAATGTGTGATATTCAATATCCATGTCTATACTTTACTAGTTGTACATGTTAACTTGATAGGCGTAAAAATAAGTGGCTTGCAAAGTATACAATTACAATATTAATTAATCATTTTATATTTTCCTTCTCCTGAGATGATTGATTGACATAATATAATGTTACATATTTACCTTCCTCCCAATATGTCCCAGTTGGATACCAAATTCTTTAGAAGATATTCCATGCTCTATCACTTGAATTCCTTGAAATTCCTTGACTCACCATTAATATTTCATGATCCTTAAGCAACTCAAGATTACTTACTAACTCAATAAACAATTTCACTTGGTTTACTTGATACAAAGCTTCATATATGGATACAATTAATTGCTAGTAGGAATGTGATGATAAGAGTAACACATTGATTTGAAAAGGAACTGAATACAAAAATATTGATTACCTAAAATTTTGACTATTGTTTACTAATTAAATACTTAGAAATTTAATGGTAAGATAAAATAAACAATATGGTAAAATAAGTACCTATTGAGATAATTCTATTCTTTGCAAATATTATTTCTACCAAGTCACCAACTTACCGTTGATTAATAATTTTAACAATAATCTAAGTTTTGCAAATGATTACTAAGCCATATTAGGAATCCAAAATCTAAAGGTTCATATGTAATGATCATAGAACAAAATATTCATTACCAGCAAGAATTTAACTATAACACATACCTCTTTCGATCCTCCATGCAATGGTCATTGGGTATCGTTGGTATTTACTAATGAAGGTTAATGATACATTACTATCATCCCCTTTTTGCATCTAGACCAAGTCACCATTAGTTCATGTTTTCGAAAAGAAATATTACATAATTCTTGATCGTCATGTGAATTGAATAGTGAATCTCTAATTACCCTTTTTTCAAGTTAATCTAATCACAATGTCTTCTCTATCAAATTACCATGACATAACTTTATAGAAAATTATAGTCATAATGTATGTAGAACATAATTGTAGATGATGGAATACAACACATTGTGGATTTTAAAGCATTTATTATCTTGTTCAATCTTTAATACCTAATTTGTGAATAGTATATAATAGTGATCATACAATATTTTTGGAGTAATTTATCTCTATTCCTATCTAAGATATAATTGAACTATAAGATTGTGAATGTGTATCATGATTAATTCAAAAGTAACCATATATTAGATTTCTATTTTTGATATAATCATGAATTCATGGGATTTCATTTTACTTGCTTACTTCTTAGTCCTTTATTAAATGCAAATAGGAGATGAACCAATTCTACTAAATTTTAATTAAAAACTTCTAAACCAAGCAATATTTTTATGATAACATGGTTTTAAATACTTCAATCGTAACCATATAATATTAAAATCGTCTATATTTATTAATATTATTATCAATTGATAGTATTAGTAATAATATTAATACCATTATTTATTTTACGTGTTACCAATCATTTGAAGAATTTAGTTGGTATTACTTGAGAATTATATCTTCCTTGATAATTCACACTATTATCTTTATTATTATATTAGACAATTTTAAATTATGTTCCCATTCACAATTAGACTTGATGAATGCAATTATTGAAAATTTAATTTAACATTTAATATTTTATTATCATAAGAATTAACCCAAATATTATATATATACATATATTCACATAACTTTTCACTTTTATTATTTATATAATTTCCTTTATTTTGAATTACTTGGAAAATTATTTTATTTATTTTTCAATACTTACTATTTATTTTAAATAACTAAAACTAATTGCATGCCATTTATAAATCAACTAGATTTTATCTCTTTCTAAATATTTAACATACCTAAAACATTCTAAAAAAAAAGATCAACTAAATTTTTATTTCTTTCTAAATGTTAAATATTCTAAAAAACTAAGGAAACCTAAAAAAAAACATAAGACATTCTTTTACTCATCTATCTTTCTATCTTTATTAAAAAGAAGACTAAAGATCTTTTAACTTATCTACTTTCTATCTTTTTTATGACTATGTTTTTTCAAGAGTTAAGCAATTCGGACGAGACTAAAGAAAATAACTTAAATGCATGTCTCCCCATCATTATCAGCTCAAAATAAGTGGCAGAGTTAATCGAAAAGTGCTCATCCTCTTATGGCTACAACCTTAGCATGCAAAAGATTTAAAAAGAACTACCAAAATACTAAAGTTAATTTAATATGATTTCAGAAGGCTATCCTAAAAGAAATTTATAATTCAAGTATACTTAAAATAGAAAGAATAATACTGAACCCATTCACATATATCAAGCATTCAAACTGAATGGTGAAGAAAGTTAACGACAATCAAGGCCTTCATTATACTTGATGAGGATTCAAAGTAATGTTTCTTAATATTTCCAAACAAGTAAAAATTCTCAAATGGAAAACTTGATAAATTATATTGCATTCTCACAAATTATTCAAATACCAAATACATGCGAGTTTCCAAAATCTAAAAATATGGCTTTTCCTTAATGAACTGAACCATCAACCAGAAACAAGTCAAACATGTTCTGCCCTATAACATCCAGAAAATACAACCTTCACAACCTCAAATGATACAAGAAGTTTGGAAAATGATTAGCCATTGTGAAGAGCAACTCTACCAAAATTGAGTGTTAAAAACATAGTACTATGCACTTTAAATGCTAGGCATTGTATGTGCAGCACAACCAAGTGGTGTGGTCTATCCAGCATGGAGATCTTTGGCGTACTTAGCATAACGCATATACACTTTGCAGCCCTACATTTTTTGAATATAGTATTTCCAACTTACTACATGCGTTGCAAGATTCAACAGTTCTAAACCCATGCAAGGATAACTTTGCATGAAGTTTTTGATTCTGTAACAAATAAAATATGCTCTTTCAAAATTTTAACCCTACATAATGGAATTACCGAAAGTGAAGAGAAATATAAAAGAAGAACATTGCATATTGGATATAATAATAATGTTCCCTGAGATAGCATTCTATAACAATGGTAACCTAAATTAACAGAATTACAGATAGCGTTCGATTGAAATTAACTCTTAATATTATTCACAAGAATGCAACTACACCGCTTTGGTGGACATGCATACAAAATGGTAGAAGTATAGGAACAGAGAGAGAGAAGAGGAAACACAGAGAGACTAAAACACAAGAGAACTCGGTAAAACCCGTGTGCTGCTAACCACAGGCGTGTCCATCAGATTTATAGGAAAATACATATTAAATGTTAGCTTCACTGTAGCATAGAGTTAGCTGGATATGGAACAGGACCCCTTGTGAATAATACAGAAGACAAGAAGGCTCTAGAATTCGGCTGGATGTGACTTGGTCGGCTTGGACGGTCTATGGACGCTGTACCATGGACGGCTGGTGAAAGTGCCCTACTGATCTGCCGACAGAAGTTCATGATTAGTTTACTCTATCTAACACAACATTTATGTTTAGTATTTTCTTAAAACTGTTTGATCGATCAAGAGGTCTCAGCTTGTTAAAGAGATTGAAGGTGACTGGAACTATATTTTTCTGTGATGTGAGGAAATACCAACATCTAAGTTAAAGAACTTTTCCTTTTAATCCTGTGTGTCTGGCTGTAACTTTCTTCTCCATTTTCTTCTTTATACCATTTTTTTTCATTCTCTAATTATTCTTCTATTTTCATTTCTATTTCTTTTTTCACAGAAATAGGGATATGCAAATTACTTAAAGCTAATAAATGTTTTCTCATTTCTCAAAGGTCTATTTAAATAATTCAAATCACTTATTCTATAAATTCAAATAGCTTAATTAATTCTACAATAATAAATATTTCTTATGCATTTAAATTAGCCTCTTTTTTTTTCCCCTTCATTATCAATATGGAAATTAAACATCTTTTACTAACCTAATTCTTTTGAACCAATTTAATCCTTTCAAATAACAATATAACACTAATCTCATGGATTAAAACTTATTTAATTCAATAATCCATCAATATAATTTCTTAAGAACTGCTTTATAATTAAATAAATTTTGAAAATAATTCTTCTTTATTTCCCAAACCGACAAATGACTTCAAAATACATTTAAACTAGAATTACTCCCTTTTATTTCCTAATTTTCTTGATTTCCAAAATGTATTAAACATTATGAACACACAAATATTTAACCTTCAAAATGAAAATGATCATTAATTCTTTCACCCAGTATTTAATTTTTTTTTTTTAAAAAATCATCCTAAGAGTAGATGTTAATTTTGATAAATATTTTTTTATTTATTTACAATATCCATGATATTATTTATTTATCAAGAAGATTAAATAATTATTCATTTCCAAGAACTTAATTATTTTGATTATCATAATAGAACTACATCCAAAATATTATTTACTTGATAAACATTAATTTAGAAAATAAGTCTAAAATAAATTAGATTTTCAACAAGGAGGGTTGTGACAAAACCTTGGTATGTGAAAATTAATAAGCAATGAATATTTTTTTTTTGTAAAATGCACGTGCAATTTCATTATTAATACAATTTTATTTTTATATACATTATAATTTACATACTAACATGATTATGTAGGAATGTGGTATTAATATGCCACCTAAAACAATCAAGGAGTTTATAGCAAGTTTGTTTTGTGAAATATCTAATGGGAAATTATTTTATTTAAGTTCATGCATTTCTGGACAATGCACTAGTTTTGGAAATCTTTCATTCTTAGGAGTATGTATACATAAAAGTGTTGAAAATGATTTTGGACAACAATTAGTGAATTTCAAAAGAATTAAGAATGTTGACTATCCTTTAAAAGATGGAAAATTTGGAAAGAGTTGGGATTTAATTACAAAAAATAATAATGTACATGCATTCATATTAGAATTTAAGAGTAAGATTATACAAAAGTATGTCAAGCACTCTCAACATGCTTGATGGATTGATGGACAATTCCACACATGAAAAAACATATTTTTAGTTGGAACTATACTATTAGTGGTTGATTTTGTGGAAAGCTATACTCTTTCTCTACAAGAGAAAATCCAATCACAATATAAAAATTTAGTGCAAGTGGCTATGTTTGTTCATATTGTTTACATGCATGCAAATGATATCATAGAGGATGATAGAAAAACTTTGAGGGAGAATCATTTCTATTTGAGTGACAATGGTTACACTCATTAGATTTTTTTTAATATTGTTTCAATATATTTTATACAAATTTAAGAGAAACATGAATCCAAATGATAGAACATCTCATATGGTCATATAATTGTACATGACAGTTCAAGAATGCTTGAATGTTCTATTATTTAAGCAGGGTTCACAAGGAACATAATGTCCAACATATGTGGATTTTTTCTTAATCTAGATATGGTAAAGGAGAACATGATGGAGTTGGTTTGTGTGTTAAAATAATTCTTGCTAGAGATTAATTAAAATTTGAAGATGCAATAAAATTTAAATATACACATGGGATTATGGACTAGTGCAATACAAAATTATCTACACCTAGATCAAGTGAGTACTCTATAGTTTGTTGATTCTTTTGGTTGGTTGAAGAAGAGAAAATTCTACCTAGACTTGATTGTGAGAAAATTAGTGGATCTACTAAATGGCATCCATTTAAGAGTTCAAATGCAGGCACATGGACTATTTGGATAATGGAGCTTGCATGTTTTTGTCAATTTTGTATTTCAAGAGATTGGGAAGCATGTGAGAATACATAATGGGCTGAAGAGTGGAAGCAAAGATCATTGACACCTACAAAAGCACATGATCAATATGAGGCAATAATTGAAGACAGTGATCAAGTGTTTGCATTAGACAACTATGACCGTGTTTCAAACCTTGTACAAGAAAGTAATTTAATTCAATTTATTTCACTTTATTACTATTATGTAATGATTTTATTTATTTATATACATATGAATTCATGTATGTAGATTTTTCAAATTATATGGACAAGTGCAATTTTATTGAATCATTTTTTTTTGCAAGACATGTGTATCTTGTTGTTTCTCCTAAGGAGAATGAAGAGGAAATTGAATATTGGTTAGATCGTTGTGTGGAGACTAAACATAAGTTAATAGCACCTCAAGAAGATGATGATGGATATGATTATCCAATAGGTTCGGTGATCCCCTAAAGACATCCCCTTAAGCAAATTTTGAGAACTTCTTTGATGATGGCTATCATTATCCAATAGGTTCAGTGGTTGTTGTTGGCACTTGGCTACAAAAATACCTAATAAGGAAGAATGGTTTGCTTGCATTTGAAGATTATGAAACACATAAGAGGATTATACACTACTCACATTTGGTGGTGGCAACAAATATAAAACTAGTGAGGTATCATGAAATACCTACAAATAAAATTCTATAGAAAATTTCTATGGAAGATCATGAGATAATCATAGATGTGTTGCAAAAAAGAGAGGATGGAGATGGTACAATGGAATTTAAGTAAATATAGGTAAATATAGTTTTACTTTTAAATATATTTAAATACATTTTTTGATATTGTTTGTACTTTATTAGTTGAAATTGATTTAAATTGTCCTTTTTGTATCCTTAAGCCATCATCACAATTTCATCACATACTTTGAAACAAAAAAGAGATTCCATGTAGATTCAACCTAGATGACATGGAATAATTAGTAAAAATAGGTAATTATATAGTTTTAGTTTTAAATATATATTTAAATACATGTTTTGATTATATATTGATATTGCTTGTATGTTAGTAGTTAAAATTGGTTTATTGTCCTTTTGTATCCTTAAGCCATCATCACAAATTCATCACATACTTTGAGATAAGAAAAGAGATTCCATGTAAATTCAACCTATACAACATGGAATACTTGGTATAATATATAGGTAAGTATAGTTTTAGTTTTATATATTTAAATACATGTTTTGATGATATATTGATATTACTTATGTTAATAGTTAAAATTGATTTATTATCCTTTTTGTATTCTTAAGTCATCATCACATTGATCACATACTTTGAAACAAAAAAGAGAGGATGCAAATTCAACCTACACACATGTGTGGAATACTTGTGAGTATAGATAATTGTGTATATATATAGTTTTATATAAATTAAAATACATGTTTTGATGATATGTTGACATTGCTTGTATCATTTTGATATTAGGTGGCATGAAGACCTGCTACATTTTGATGATTCTCCACAAGTTTTAGATTTTCTTGAGATGGCATAGCCACATTTTATAAAAATTGTTTTGAGTTGGCATATATGTACATACAAAATTACACATTACCCATTTTGTAAAACCTTGTATACATGTACATACACAATTATACTCTACACTTTTATATATCAAAATCAATATTCTATAGATTTTGTTTGTTAAATGTGCATGTTTTCATACTTTGATACTTTAAATTTGATTATATAATCACTAAATATCATGTATATTATTGTTAAATTCGGTTGCCTTGGGAAACTTCACCAAATTTTGAGAACTTCCTTGATTCCCTTAAGACATTGTATTAGGACCCCTTAAGACATCCTATTATGACATAAATTAAATTAGCATTGACACTATTTTTGTATAGAATGTGACTGTTATGATGAGTCATCCTAAATTCTAATACTTAATTCTATCAATGGTGATCCATCATGTACTTTGAAGTATTTGATCCACTTAAGAAATCTTGTTAGGACATATCCTAAATAAATACTTAATTATATCATTTGTTATGATGAGTCACCCTAAATTCTAATACTTAATTATATCAATTGTGATCCAACATGAGACATGTACTTTAAGTTCTTTGATCCCCTTAAGAATTACTATTAGGACCCATTAATACATCCTATTATGACATAAATTATATTAGCATTAACATTATTTTTTTATAACTTTTGTGATTGTTATGATGAGTCATCCTAAATTCTACTACTTAATTATATCAATTGTTATTAAATATGAGACATGTAATTTGAAGTATTTGATCCCCTTAAGACATCTTATTATTACACATTTGTATAATTTCACATTAATGTCCTACTAATGCCTTGACTATGAATCACTAAATTTGCAAATTACTATTTAAAAAATACTATACCATAAAATACTGAAATTAATAAAGTCCATGAAATTATATTGAAATACTAAAACTTGTAAATATATTTATTCCATGAAATAAGGAAACACATGTATATAGATCAAATCCATGAAAAACACTAAACATGTATAAAAATCATCAAATATAGCCCATCAAATATTCTAACTCATATCATCTCTATAATAAAGAGACCTCTTCATGCACCATGTGGACTACCTAGATGAATTGAATCACTTTATACAAGAGAAATAAAGTTGAAATCAGATGTAAGACAATTAAAAATGATTTAATGATAATTTGATTTATAATTTATATCATAAAATTAAATTACTATGTGAGGCTGCTTTGCATGCTCTGGTGCACCTAGACCTATCTCTACATGCTCTAAATAAATCTAAATACAAGAGTCTAAATAAATTTGAAATCATATATAAGATGATTAAAAATGGTTTAATTCAATTTAATTTATAATTTATCATATTTAAATTACAGTAAGAGGTTGTTGTTCATGCTCTGGTGCAAGACTTGTCTCTACATGCTCAACAATAGGACATGTCTCATGCTATAAAAGAAAAATAATTTAACATGTATGACCATATATATATTCCATTTTAAATTTAATTTAAGTTATTCACAATGTATAATTTGTAATTGACTTTAAATATAATTAAAATTTTAAATTACCATATGAGGCTACTTTGCATGTCCTGGTTGAAGTTGTGTGACATTATCAAGATGGAAAGCACCACTAACAAAGTCCTACAATGTCAAATTTAAAGCACATGTGTACTTGAGTTAGGTTAAAATATATATTCAAGTGTACTTGAGTTATGATGAGTCACCCTAAATTCTAATACTTAATTATATCAATTGTGATCCAACATGAGACATGTACTTTAAGTTCTTTGATCCCCTTAATAATTCCTATTAGGACCCATTAATACATCCTATTATGACATAAATTATATTAGCATTAACATTATTTTTTTATAACTTTTGTGATTATTTTGATGAGTCGTCCTAAATTCTACTACTTAATTATATCAATTGCTATTAAATATGAGACATGTAATTTGAAGTATTTGATCCCCTTAAGACATCTTATTATTTCACATTTGTATAATTTCACATTAATGTCCTACTAATGCCTTGACTATGAATCACTAAATTTGTAAATTACTATTTAAAAAATACTATACCATAAAATACTGAAAATAATAAAGTCCAAGAAATTATATTGAAATACTAAAACTTGTAAATATATTTATTCCATGAAATAAGGAAACACATGTATATAGATCAAATCCATGAAAAACCATAAACATGTATAAAAATCATCAAATATAGCCCATCAAATAGTCTAACTCATATCATCTCTATAATAAAGAGACCTCTTCGTGCACCATGTGGACTACCTAGATGAATTGAATCACTTTATACAAGAGAAATAAATTTGAAATTAGATGTAAGACAATTAAAAATGATTTAATGATAATTTGATTTATAATTTATATCATAAAATTAAATTACTATGTGAGGCTGCTTTGCATGCTCTAGTGCACCTAGACCTATCTCTACATGCTCTAAATCAATCTAAATACAAGAGAAATAAAGTTGAAATCATATATAAGATGATTAAAAATGATTTAATTCAATTTAATTTATAATTTATCATATTTAAATTACAGTAAGAGGTTGTTGTTCATGCTCTGGTGCAAGACTTGTCTCTACATGCTCAACAATAGGACATGTCTCATGCTATAAAAGAAAAATAATTTAACATGTATGACCATATATATATTCCATTTTAAATTTAATTTAGGTTATTCACAATGTATAATTTGTAATTGACTTTAAATATAATTAAAATTTTAAATTACCATATGAGGTTACTTTGCATGTCCTGGTTGAAGTAGTGTGATGTTATCAAGATGGAAAGCACCACTAACAAAGTCCAACAAGGCCAAATTTAAAGCACATGTGTACTTGAGTTACGTTAAAATATATATTCAAGTGTACTAATAGTAGTTAAAATTGGTTTATTGTCCTTTTGTATCCTTAAGCCATCATCACAAATTCATCACATACTTTGAGATAAGAAAAGAGATTCCATGTAAATTCAACCTATACAACATGGAATACTTGGTATAATATATAGGTAAGTATAGTTTTAGTTTTATATATTTAAATACATGTTTTGATGATATATTGATATTACTTATGTTAATAGTTAAAATTGATTTATTATCCTTTTTGTATTCTTAAGTCATCATCACATTGATCACATACTTTGAAACAAAAAAGAGAGGATGCAAATTCAACCTACACACATGTGTGGAATACTTGTGAGTATAGATAATTGTGTATATATATAGTTTTATATAAATTAAAATACATGTTTTGATGATATGTTGACATTGCTTGTATCATTTTGATATTAGGTGGCATGAAGACCTGCTACATTTTGATGATTCTCCACAAGTTTTAGATTTTCTTGAGATGGCATAGCCACATTTTATAAAAATTGTTTTGAGTTGGCATATATGTACATACAAAATTACACATTACCCATTTTGTAAAACCTTGTATACATGTACATACACAATTATACTCTACACTTTTATATATCAAAATCAATATTCTATAGATTTTGTTTGTTAAATGTGCATGTTTTCATACTTTGATACTTTAAATTTGATTATATAATCACTAAATATCATGTATATTATTGTTAAATTCGGTTGCCTTGGGAAACTTCACCAAATTTTGAGAACTTCCTTGATTCCCTTAAGACATTGTATTAGGACCCCTTAAGACATCCTATTATGACATAAATTAAATTAGCATTGACACTATTTTTGTATAGAATGTGACTGTTATGATGAGTCATCCTAAATTCTAATACTTAATTCTATCAATGGTGATCCATCATGTACTTTGAAGTATTTGATCCACTTAAGAAATCTTGTTAGGACATATCCTAAATAAATACTTAATTATATCATTTGTTATGATGAGTCACCCTAAATTCTAATACTTAATTATATCAATTGTGATCCAACATGAGACATGTACTTTAAGTTCTTTGATCCCCTTAAGAATTACTATTAGGACCCATTAATACATCCTATTATGACATAAATTATATTAGCATTAACATTATTTTTTTATAACTTTTGTGATTGTTATGATGAGTCATCCTAAATTCTACTACTTAATTATATCAATTGTTATTAAATATGAGACATGTAATTTGAAGTATTTGATCCCCTTAAGACATCTTATTATTACACATTTGTATAATTTCACATTAATGTCCTACTAATGCCTTGACTATGAATCACTAAATTTGCAAATTACTATTTAAAAAATACTATACCATAAAATACTGAAATTAATAAAGTCCATGAAATTATATTGAAATACTAAAACTTGTAAATATATTTATTCCATGAAATAAGGAAACACATGTATATAGATCAAATCCATGAAAAACACTAAACATGTATAAAAATCATCAAATATAGCCCATCAAATATTCTAACTCATATCATCTCTATAATAAAGAGACCTCTTCATGCACCATGTGGACTACCTAGATGAATTGAATCACTTTATACAAGAGAAATAAAGTTGAAATCAGATGTAAGACAATTAAAAATGATTTAATGATAATTTGATTTATAATTTATATCATAAAATTAAATTACTATGTGAGGCTGCTTTGCATGCTCTGGTGCACCTAGACCTATCTCTACATGCTCTAAATAAATCTAAATACAAGAGTCTAAATAAATTTGAAATCATATATAAGATGATTAAAAATGGTTTAATTCAATTTAATTTATAATTTATCATATTTAAATTACAGTAAGAGGTTGTTGTTCATGCTCTGGTGCAAGACTTGTCTCTACATGCTCAACAATAGGACATGTCTCATGCTATAAAAGAAAAATAATTTAACATGTATGACCATATATATATTCCATTTTAAATTTAATTTAAGTTATTCACAATGTATAATTTGTAATTGACTTTAAATATAATTAAAATTTTAAATTACCATATGAGGCTACTTTGCATGTCCTGGTTGAAGTTGTGTGACATTATCAAGATGGAAAGCACCACTAACAAAGTCCTACAATGTCAAATTTAAAGCACATGTGTACTTGAGTTAGGTTAAAATATATATTCAAGTGTACTTGAGTTATGATGAGTCACCCTAAATTCTAATACTTAATTATATCAATTGTGATCCAACATGAGACATGTACTTTAAGTTCTTTGATCCCCTTAATAATTCCTATTAGGACCCATTAATACATCCTATTATGACATAAATTATATTAGCATTAACATTATTTTTTTATAACTTTTGTGATTATTATGATGAGTCGTCCTAAATTCTACTACTTAATTATATCAATTGCTATTAAATATGAGACATGTAATTTGAAGTATTTGATCCCCTTAAGACATCTTATTATTTCACATTTGTATAATTTCACATTAATGTCCTACTAATGCCTTGACTATGAATCACTAAATTTGTAAATTACTATTTAAAAAATACTATACCATAAAATACTGAAAATAATAAAGTCCAAGAAATTATATTGAAATACTAAAACTTGTAAATATATTTATTCCATGAAATAAGGAAACACATGTATATAGATCAAATCCATGAAAAACCATAAACATGTATAAAAATCATCAAATATAGCCCATCAAATAGTCTAACTCATATCATCTCTATAATAAAGAGACCTCTTCGTGCACCATGTGGACTACCTAGATGAATTGAATCACTTTATACAAGAGAAATAAATTTGAAATTAGATGTAAGACAATTAAAAATGATTTAATGATAATTTGATTTATAATTTATATCATAAAATTAAATTACTATGTGAGGCTGCTTTGCATGCTCTAGTGCACCTAGACCTATCTCTACATGCTCTAAATCAATCTAAATACAAGAGAAATAAAGTTGAAATCATATATAAGATGATTAAAAATGATTTAATTCAATTTAATTTATAATTTATCATATTTAAATTACAGTAAGAGGTTGTTGTTCATGCTCTGGTGCAAGACTTGTCTCTACATGCTCAACAATAGGACATGTCTCATGCTATAAAAGAAAAATAATTTAACATGTATGACCATATATATATTCCATTTTAAATTTAATTTAGGTTATTCACAATGTATAATTTGTAATTGACTTTAAATATAATTAAAATTTTAAATTACCATATGAGGTTACTTTGCATGTCCTGGTTGAAGTAGTGTGACGTTATCAAGATGGAAAGCACCACTAACAAAGTCCAACAAGGCCAAATTTAAAGCACATGTGTACTTGAGTTACGTTAAAATATATATTCAAGTGTACTAATAGTTTTTTTTAAATCTATTTGAAATACCAAAAAATTGTGCACACGTGTAGAAATTTTTGTAAACAACCCAAAATTCAGATATCTCTTAAATTTTTTATGCATCAAATGGGTGTCTAATCCCCATTCTCATGGTGGTTTCAACCTGTGCATAGAAAAAATGCTTATAATATTTAAGTGCATGCATGTTTAATATAATACTAAATTCAAAATATAAAATTGTAAGTATAATTTTAAATAATTTACAATATACATGTACGTACACCTCGTGTGAGATATCTGACAATGGAGGAGCACTCAACAACCCCTCCAGTGGAACTAGCATGGAATTTGATTGACTCCCCTGAACGAACATAAATATTTAAAACACATGTTCATGATTGAGTTATAAATTAAAAAGTCAAGTTAAAAAATTATTTCATATATTTAAAAAATAATCAAAAATCCCCATAAGGATTTCCAACTTGCACTGGTGTCAACATAAAAACTTGATGAGCAGAAGATGCCTCTATGTTCACCATCCACACCAAACAATGTGATTCTTAAAATATTGCAATTTTTTTTATATATATGTTCATTAAAAACATGTGTGCTTAAAAAATTCTTATAATTTCAACATGTACATGCATATTTATACTTGTGTCAAAATGTCTGCAAGGTGATGCTTTGTAATAAGAAAATCAATGTATGAACTGATCTCATCAAAATCTCCACGTGCACCCAAATTGGATGTAGCATAATCAAGTCCATAACACAACTAATGACAACTGGTACATATGTGAGGCTTCGACATAGGTGGAGTGCAAGGACTAGCTCCATACAATGCTCCTTTGTGGTTGCAATCTCTAGCCCCAACTACCATCATAGAATTCTACTGATCAATATTAGGTACAAGTGTACTTAAAGATCCTAATGTGGATACCAAGTGTTACACAATGATGCACGGGTGTAGGAATGGTAGTTGTAGGAGGATCTAAACAAGGTTAGGAATGCACGGGGCATCGAGGATCAACCCATACCCCTAACCTCTATTATGGAATGCCACTAGCAACACCCTGAGATGATTTCAAATCAAAATAATTTGGATTTTTCCCCAACAAAAAAATTGTGTATAATTTCCTCAAAAAATATAAAGGTACCTCCAAATTAGCATGTGGTGTTTTGTCAAATACCATCCACCATTAGTCCCAAAAATTGGAAAAAATTTGTGGATGTCTACACCACCTCATCGATATTCTTGGTTTATTTGTAGGAATGGGTTGGTTGGTGATAGGGTCGACAAAATAAGGTGCAAGATGGGATTTTGTCATTTTAAGGTCCAAAATTCTTTTGTAGGAGAGATGATCAGAATAAAAAATTTCTTCTCCTCTCACCATTGTTGATGCCTATCTAAGTCCACATCAATTGACCTAACAACATCACTACAATGTAAAACACCTCAAATGTGTCAAAATCAATACTTCATTTTGAATAGCATTGATTTGATCTTGAATAGATCTAAAATTATCACTGATTCATGCTTGCAAGTGAGCCTCATCAGATCCAAGTGTTGGAGGTCATGGGTTATGAGGTGGAGGGTGTGGAGAGGGAGGTGGAGGTGGAGGGGTTGGAGATGAAGGGGGATGAGATGGTGGATTGAGGATATTACTAATATCAAATTGATCCATGATCTATATAAGTGAACCTACAAAAATTATACAAAATTAACAAATAAGTACAAAAATACAAGAAATAGTTAAATTATAAATGTACATGAGTGTTTAAATAGGATACATGTACATACACATACATACATCATTCAATTTGAGCATACATACGAATTTCAAAATTTAAGATGCATGTTTAAAATAAAAAATATGATGTACAATGCATACATACATCATTCAACTTGACCATTTACATACAAATTTCAAAATTTAAGATCTCACTATGTAACTTTAATACATATACATACTAAAAAATAAAATTAAAACATACACAAAAAGATCATTTATGCCTAAGGAATGTAAATGAAAAAAAAAAAATTATTTTGATTAATAAGGAAAAATAGGTTTTAAAGGGACTCAAAACCCTTTACATCAGATACAAAATGCTACTCCAAAAATAATCTAAATTCTACCAATAGCAACCCAACAACCAAAAAACCAACCACCATGGGTGCCAAACAAAAAGAAGACAATCAACAACTAGCAGCACCCACCAACAAAACAATAGCAAAACAAAGAACAAAAGACAAACACCAAATAGAAACAGAACTTGAGACAAAAAACTAGTTAAGGCCACTCAGAGTTTTGGCCACCTCAATCTACTAGTTTTTATGTTTTTCAATCATATCCAGCAATTCCTTCTTCTTAGCATCAAACGCTTTCTTCCATTCAGCTGATCCTTTACCAATAGGAACCTTGTCATCATCCTTCACAGTTTTTTTACCCTTACCCTTAGCCATTTCCTCTTTCTCCATGATCTCTGAGAAGAAAACTTGATCTTCTCTGAGCTGCACAATTTTCTTAGAGAGAATTTCCAAGGCTTCTACACTATTCTTAACAGAAGTATGGCTAACTTGCAACAATTTTTTGATATCCCCATTAATACTAGTGACCTTGGCCTCAAGGGCCTACATTCTATCCTCGCACAATGCCTTGAAATCATTAAATGAACCTTCTAGTTCCACCATTCTATCAAGGAGGATATCAGACACAGAGGCCTAAACATTCTACATATTCACCTTTAAGCCTCTTAGCTTAATATTAATTTTGTTGAATTCTAGTAGAGTACATTTGGCCAATTTGAAGGTTCCCATCACCCCAACCCTCACCATGTCTAGCAAGCCAAACATAGAAGTATCATCCTCATCCACGTATGAAAAATCTCTGAAAGAGGATCAATCTTCAAGGGTAGATTGACATTTTTATTTTCCTCATCCTCCACATTCAAATCCCCAATCTCCTTCACAAGGGACACCTTCAGTGTGTCATGGACTGGAGAATCCTCCATAGTCATCATTTTATCTATAGGAACCTTACCATCCTCAATATCCTTAGGGTTTGTGGTCATAACAACAGAAGCCTTCTTCTTCAAATTGGCCAATCTCTTCAACAGTCTTCTTAGTTTCTCAACCAACCCACATTGACAAAGGCCCCAACCTCAAGAGCCCCACCAACAACACCTTTACTAACAGCCACTTTCATAGCCTTGGGAGAGGACCCATCTGATCCAACCTCTGTATCATCACTCGCAGAAGAGGCCAGCCTTTTAGGTGCCCTATTACTCTTAGATCCCACCACCTTCCTTTTCTTGGAGGTTGAATCCACAGCCATAAGGCAAGCATCTTCCTCATCCTCATCCCATTCCTCCCCCTCCTCTGATGAGGATTCTGAATCAGACAACCCTGATAAAGCACTAAAAACCTCTTCCTTTCCTTTGATGGCCTGAGCTAGGGTTAGAGATTGGACATGCTCCATTATAAGAAAAATAAGCCCTTCGCGGGGGACAAGGGCCCTCATATTCTTCAAATAAGCATACAACAAGGATTCCAATGAAGACAATAGGAAGAAAGGAAAATAAATAAACAAATAATGCTTGAAGTGATTTAGGAGAGTGAAATGGTGACCAAGAAGAGCCTTAAATCTCCCTTCTAGCGTCATGTAACACAACATCACCTCTGCAACCCTAGCCCAGATTTTCTTGAGGGAGGTTCTATCATAGCCCCAACTCTCCAACTTGACCAAATTCTTCCAATCATCCTCCTTAAAAAATAGGGTCATCGCTTATTCATTCCTCTTTTTTTCTTTGAAAATTTTCCTTCCCATAGTTGGCATGCTAGTAACGGTAGCAATAAGTTCTTCATTCACCTCCACCTCCATCCTTTTCAGCACCATCTTGTGATTATGCCAAAGCAAGAAAAACTTGGTTGAGGCATTAGGGGACCATGACCATGTAATCTCTCCAAAAATGGAGTGAAATTTCCACGAAGAAGGATGTTCCAGAGCTTCTTCTTCCTCTAAATATCACCGCATGACTGTGGCTCAACTCTACTTCTATCACCACTCATGGTAATCTAAACAAAACACACAAAACCCTAGTGAAAACTATCCAGACAAAAGAAAAAAACCCATAAAACACCTAGAAAGTATGCCAAATGGGAAGAAGTACAAGGCCATAAAGGCCACAACAACTTATTTGATGGCATCATTTCTTTAAATGTTTCTAGCATCCTCGAGAATGACTGACCCTTCCTCCCACATGTGAAATTCACTAAGGCTGATAGCCAAATTGGAAAAAAAAAATAGCAAGAGAGTTTCCTTACTGATAAACATGAGAGACGCGAGTCTCATCACAAGATTGCAACATCATTACTGTATCCTTAATTAGTTGATCCATTTTCCAACTCGAGGGATGAGTACCACACAAATAGTTTATAATATTCATAGAATCGCCTTCCACCCAAACTTTGGAAAAGCCCTTGCTAATAGCATATCTAAGACTCATGAATGCAGCCTTCGCCTCCGTGCGAAAAAAACAAATAATTGTTAATGTGATGTGAAATATCATTAAAAATTGCATTAAATTAAGAGAAATTATGATGGCTTAAGGGGATAAAATTTGGTGAATTTTCTCAAGGAAACTAAATTTCATTAACTTAAATATAACTATTTTTTAAAATGTACATTTAGGAGGTAATTAATAACATTTGATGGCTTAAGGGGTCCTAAGTATAGTTTTAAGGGGATCTATGGCTTAACTATCATGGGAGAAAATTATGGGTTTAGGGTTTAGGGTTTAAGGTAATAAGATGGCTTAAGGGGATCTATGAATTAAGATCCTAGGAAAAAAATAATGGCTTAAGGGAATAAAATTTGGTGAAGTTTCCCAAGGCAACCAAATTTCATTAAGTTAAATATATACTACTTTTTAAAACATAAATTTAGGAGGTAATTAATTGTTGGCAATACAAGGGAAGACAACTGAGAAGGGGGGTGAATCAGTTGTCCCAAAAATTGAAATTTATTCAACTTATTAACCTTAATCTTAGATCTGATAATTAACCATGAAATCATGAATCAATGACACATCAAAAAAACACATAACACCAATATTTTTTACGTTGAAACCTTGTTAGGGGAAAAACCATGGTGGAGGTCAATCCACAAGATTATACCGTGTTAAAAGTATACTAAGAAAGAAATATGGGGAATGCGGTTGCATTCAGGCACACTGCCTAGAGCTCACTACTCAATTACAAAGAAGACACATTGTCCTACAAAGAGATTCAAATTATAGCCATCCGTAGGGATTTGAGCTGATAAAATAGCATCTTCTAATGCATAATCACAATTCCACTTAAGCGCATGAACAACTCTTCACTCGTCTTCACTTTTCTTCACACTCTGCTATGCCTTTGAATGATTAGGACATTATTTGTACACACACACACACTCAGAATCCACTAGAATAATTAAATTTGAATAAATAATCACTCTTATATATCTGTACAACAAGAAATTTCACCACTACAAGTTGGCCACAAAGAAATAATAAAATGAATATAACTGTCTACCCAAATCATTCATAATAATCAATGTGCATCAACCAAAGTTGGCCACAACTTATTGAGGACCTAAATCAACATGATCAACATGAAAAACACTTCAATTAATTACACCTCAAAGATCCACAACACACTTCAACACCATGTCGGCCGGGAACATGAAAAATATGAACACGCAAGAGAAAATCGCCAACCATGAGCACAACAATCAATGAGGATGTGAAACAAAGATAGAGAATGATCTAGAGGCATCCAAAAACATTAAGAACCAATAGAGAAGCATCCACAACAATTGAACTAACTGAAATAGCCTCATCCTCAATCAAGAACACTAACTGAAGAAACAGAAAAACTGTTAGAATGAAAATCTTCATAATTTGATCAACTCTTCATGTGGATCTCTAAAAATTGACATGGATAAACTAGATACAATCAGAAACAAACCATTTAGTCCATAACCTCTGATCACCAACATACAGAACATACCACCATACTGAACATCACTTCACCACTGATAACCTGCAACTCATTTCTTTATAATTTTCTCAATATCCTTGACATATATAGCTTCAAATGTATTAATGCTAATAGTGTTGACATCAATGATAACCACATATCAACAACACAACCATAACATCCAAAAATCTCCCCCTTTGGCATTGATGGAAACACATGATGTGAAAGACACCATCAATGCAACTAACTCTTGACACTTACTCCACCTTTGATTCTAACTCATTTTCTCCTCAACTATTCCACGTGACTCTTCTCCCATAAGACTCTTCTTCCCAAATAGACACCATTTTTTCACATAAATTTTCTTCCCCTTTGACATCAATGACAAAGAATCTCTAAGCTTTGAACCATATATCTGAATTTCTAAACCATCTGACTACTTCACCTGATTAGTAGCCACCACAACATCAATCTAAAACAAGATATGACTATGAAATACATGGAATGATGCAATGCATTACTTTGCATCTTAGTTTTTATTAGGAGGGGTAATCACCCCTAACTTCTGTCTGAGATACTCAAAAATATCCTTAGGCAACAACTTTGTAAAGATATTTGCAATCTTCTCCTTAGTGGGAACATATTCCAATCTTACTTATTTTTCACTTACCTTCTCCCTCAAAAAGTGAAACTTGATAGATATATGCTTTGTCTTTGAATGTAGCACCAGATTCTTGGAAATTTTAATAGCACTTGAATTATCACAATATATAGCAATAGGCTCGCCATATACAACTCTAATATCCTTCAACATCTACTTCATCCATAGGACTTGAGTGCAATTTTTAGTAGTAGCAATGTATTCATCCTCAGTAGTGGACAAGGAAATGACATTATGCTTCTTGCTTAACCATGAAATTATCTTTTTACCCAAGAGAAATGCTCCACCACTAGTACTTTTCCTATCCTTCACATCGCTGGCCCAATCAGCATTAGTAAAGGCACTCAAAGTAAGATCATCATCTTTAGGATACCATAGGCCAAGATCAACAATTCCTTTCAAGTATCTAAAAATTATCTTCACAACAGTCACATAAGATTCCTTTGGATTAGCTTGAAATATTGCAACAATACATTCAACATTCATAATATCAGGCCTAGTTTGAGTTAAATACAACAATCCACCAAACATTGATTTGTATCTTGTCTAATTTTCTTTCGCGGAATCATCTTCTATTGTCAACTTGCATCCGGTCACCATGGGTGTACCAACTGGCTTTGAATCTTCCATACCAAACTTCTTCAACAATTCCTTCACATACTTGGACTGAGATATAAAAATGTCTTTATCTAACTGAGTGATTTTCAATCCCAAAAATAATTTCATCTCACCAATCATAGGCATCTCAAATTCATTTTGCATTTCACTAGAAAACTTCATGCACAAAGTATCATCTCCTCCAAAAATAATATCATCAACAAAGACTTCAAAAATCAGATCTTTATCATCATTCTTCAAATACAAATTACTGTCAGTAGTACCTTTGTTAAATCCAATCTTCAACAAATACTTGTCCAATCTTGCATACCATGCTCTAGGGGATTGTTTGAGTCCATACAATGCTTTCTTCAATTGACACACCATGTCTTCCTTATTAGTCAACTGGAATCCATCAGGTTGCTCAACATACACTTCTTCTTCCAATTCACCATTTAGAAAATCTGATATGACATCCATTTGATAAACTTTGTAGTCCTTGTGAGCAGTATAAGCAAGAAATAATCTTATAGCTTCAACTCTAGCAATAGGGGCAAAGGTTTCTTCAAAATCAATTCCTTCCATTTGTGAATATCCTTTACATACCAGTCTTGCTTTATTTCTAATCACTTCACCTTGCTCATTTAGTTTGTTTCTGAAAACCCATTTAGTTCCAATAACATTCTTATCCTTAGGTCTGGGAACAAGAATCTATGTATCATTCTTTTCAATCTATTTCAACTCTTCTTTCATTGCTTCAATCCAATGCTCATCTTTACATGCTTCATTCACACTAGTACTCTCAATTTTTGAAATAAAGCAATATACTTCTACAATATTTCTCCTAGTCTGGACACCTTTGTTCTTATCACCTATAATATGATCTTCTCAATGATTCAATCTTACATACCTTGGAGTATTCTTAGGATGTTCTTCAACTTCAATTTCCTCTAATCTCTCTTTTGTGTTTCCACTAGTTTCTCCTTCTTCTTCATTCCCCTAATTTACCAAATTGATTTGCACTTGATTTGTAGTCTGATCTTGCTTTCCTTGATTTCTACTGTCATCTTGATCATCAGAGTCATATCCACAGGTTTTGGATGGTGTACCTAAGTCTTCATCAACTTTGACATTTGCACTTTCAACCATTTCTTCAATATTTTATTGTAACACTGGTAGGCCTTTCTCTTAGTAGAATAACCAAGAAAGATACCTTCATCAATCCTATCATCAAACTTCCCTATGTCTTCATCTCTCTTAATGTAACATCTGCTTCCAAATATCTTGAAGTATTTAACATTAGGCTTTTGACTAGTCCATAGTTTGAAAGGGGTCTTACCAGTATCACCTTTGATTTGTACCCAGTTGAGTGTGTACACAGTAGTACTCACAGCTTCTCTCCAATAGATATGAGGGACATTTCCTTCCAACATCATTGTTCTAGAAACATCTTCAACTATTCTACTCTTCCTTTCTACAACTCCATTTTTTTGAGGGGTCTATGGTGCAGATAATTGTCTCTTTATTCTATGTTCTTCACAAAAAGAATTAAATTCATTGGAAGTGAATTCACCACCTCTATCTGATCTCAAACACTTAATCTTTAAACCTTTCTCATTCTCAACCATAGCTTTAAAGATCTTGAACTTTTCTAGTGCTTCAGATTTCTCTCTTAAGAAAGTAACCCATACCATTCTAGAATAATCGTCAATGAGTAACATGAAATACCTGTAACCTTGTAGACTTCTGACCTTAGAGGGACCACACAGATTAGTATGCACCAGCTCTAACAATTTATTTGAACAATTCTTTTTACTCGGAAATGAAATCCTGGTTTGCTTTCCCAACTAACATTCCTTGCATATTGCATTAGTAGGTTTCACCAACTTAGGTAGATCTCTCATAGCCTTTGTAGAACTTATCTTGACAATATTATCAAAGTTAGCATGACACAATCTCCTATGCCATAGCCAATTGTCATCAACTTGAGCAATCAAACAACTTTTACTAGCAACACTCAAGTGAAAGATATTAACTTTTGTTTTTGTACCTAAGGCAATTTCATTTCCAAAACTCAATATTCTACACTTTTCATCCTTGAAATAAAGATTGTATCCTTTATCAACCATTTGGCCAACACTCAAAAGATTATGCTTCAAGCCTTCCACATATAGTACATCATCAGTATTATGCTTACCATCAAGAGAAATGAATCCTCTTCCATGGATCACACTAGCTTTGTTATCACCAAAAATCACAACACCACCATCATATTTTTCCAGGCTTACAAACTTACTTTTGTCTCCTGTCATATGATGTGAACATCCATTTTCAATTACCCATTCATCTTTTTCTTCAACTCGAGTAGCTAGGGATTTCTCCACACTTGTACAACTAGCAAATTCAGGAGATACATGACTATTTTCTCTAACAACAATAAATACACATTCATCATCACCTTTATCAAATTCATGATCTTTTACACCTTCATCAATAGCATAGTAACATTTCTTCTAAAATCTAAGCTTGTTATGTCTTGGTTTAGGGGCTCTTTCTAGACACCTTGATGCAAAATGACCTATCTTATTGCAAGAAAAAAATTTAAGAAGAAACTTTCCTTCATACTTACCTTTTCCTCTTAGTACTATTTTGATAATAAGTTCTTCCAGCTCTTCCATCTATCTTTCTTCTTCAATCTGTCTGATTTCATCCTCATAATTGAATGTATTTCTAGATGAACTCTCACCCGGATCATATCTTTGTCTATCTCTTTTGGAAGTAGTTGCCTTAAATGCATATTCAATCTTAGGAAGAGCATCATGAAATTCTCTCAACTCAAAAGCAATCAACTTACCAACCAATGTATCTTTGGTTGTGTTTGTTACAGTTTGGAGCTCTTCAATAGCACTAGCTTTTACTTTATAAGAATCAAGCAGGGATCTAAGCACTTTAGCAACAATCTCATATTCATCTATATTTCCACTAGCACATCTAATACCACACACAAGTTCATTCACTCTTTGCATGAAAGTATTAATATTCTCATCACCACCCATTCTTAACCTTTCATATTTCCCTTTCAAACTCTACAACTTAGCAATCTTCACATTATCATCACCTTCATACAAGGTTTCCAACTTTTTCCAAATTTGATGAGCAGTCTTTAGATCCATAACATTTGTCATCTCAAAATTAGTCAAAGCACTCAACAAAGCTTCCTTAGTCTGAATATTATACTTAGCATCTTTGATCTTAGTAGAAGTAGTAGGACCATTTTGCGGAATAACATACATATTAATTGTAATGCTCCAATAGGGTTCACAAATGCATCTCAGATGGCACTCCAGTAGAGTCTTCCACAAAGAGTAATTTGTTCCATCAAAGATCAGACTATCCTTCTTGTCACTATCCATCCCAGATCACCTTAATTTGTTAAACTTCTTCCAAGGAACTTAGCTCTGATACCAATTTTTGGAAATACAAGGGCAGACAACTGACAGGGGGGTGAATTGGTTGTCCCAAAAATTCAAATTTATTCAACTTATTAACCTTAATCTCAGATCTAATAATTAACCATGAAAGCATGAATCGAAAACACATCAAAAACACACATAACACTGAGATTTTTTATGTGGAAACCTTGTTAGGGGAAAAACCACGGTGGAGGTCAGTCCACTAGATTATACCATATTAAAAGTATAATGAAAAATAAATATGGGGAATGCACTTGCATTCAAGCACACTTCCTAGAGCTCACTACTCAAATACAAAGAAAACACATTGTCTTACAAAGAGATTCATATTATAGCCATCTGCAAGGATTTGAACTGATAAAATAGCATCTTCTAATGCCTGATCATAGTTCTAGTTAAGCGCATGAACAACTCTTCACTCTTCTTCACTTTTCTTCACACTCTGCTTTGTCTTCGAATGATTTGGACATTATTCTCACACACACACACACACACACACACACACTCATCATCCACTGGCATAATTTAATTGAAATAAACAATCACTCTTATATATCCACAACAATAAATTTCACCACTACAAGTCGGCCACAAAGAAATAATAAAATGAATATAACTGTCGGCCGAAATCCTTCATAATAATTAATGCGCATCAACCAAAGTTGGCCACAACTTAGTGAGGACATAAATCAACATCATCAACATGAAAACACTTCAATTAATTACACCTCGAAGATCCACAACATGCTTCAACACCATGTTGGCTAGGAACATGAAAAATATGAACATGCAAGAGAAAATTTCCAACCATGAGCACAACAATCAATGCAGACCTGCAACAAAGATAGAGCACAATCTAGAAGCATCCAAAAAAATTAAGAACCAATAGAGAAGCATTCAAAAAAATTGAACTAATTGAAATAGCATCATCTTCAATCAAGAACACTAACTGAAGAAACAGAAAAACTGTTAGAATGAAAATCTTCATATTTTGATCAACTCTTCATGTGGATTTCTGAAACTCAATGTGGATAAACTAGATACACTCAGCAACAAAACTTTTAGTTCACAACCTTTTATCACCAACATATACAGCATACCCCCATATTGAATATCACTTCACCACTGACAACCTGCAATTCATTTCTTTACAATTTTCTCAATATCCTCAACATATATAGTTTTAAATGCATTAATGCTAATAGTGTTGACATCAATGACAACCACATATTAGCTACACAAACATAACATCCAATATTAATAACATATGATGGATTAAGGGGTTCTAAGTATATGTTTAAATTGATTTAAGGCTTAACTATCCTACGACGAAATGATTGCTTAAGGGTATAAAAATTGGTGAAGTTTCCCAAGGCAACAAAATTTCATTAAGTTAAATATATGCAATTTTTTAAAATGAACATGTAGGAGGTAATTAATAAAATATGATGGATTAAGGTGTCCTAGTTATAGTTTTAAGGGGAACTATGGCTTAATTTTCCAAGGAAAAAAATATAGTTTTAGGGTTTAGGGTAATAAGATGGCTTAAGGGGATCTATCAATTAAGTTTGTAGGAAAAAATGATATCTTAAGGGCATAAAATTTTGTGAAGTTTCACAAGGAAACCAAATTTCATTGAGTTATGTATATACTATTTTTTCAAATGTACATTTAGGAGGTAACTAAGAAATATGGTGGCCTCGACAAACATGACCTCATTTGCATAAGCTAAGATTTTTCGCTCTTAGTAAATGAATGACCTCCTCACATTTTATATTATGTTTTAAAATGGGCCCATATTTGAGTCAAACTTAAGCTTTAATGGACCATTTATCCAATGAAAATATTTATATTAAGGAATTTTTCAGATGTCATCAAAGTTGATTATTAAATTGTAACCATAATTTGAACTTATCATTGAAGAATTTGACAATGTGTTCAATCAAACTTGTGGTTTTAAATTACTCTACCTATCAATTTGGGATCCATCACACCTAATATTATGTTCTATGTAATGTACATAGTAGCCCATTTTTGATAATTTAGATAGTCTCTATGGTCTACCCTTGAATTTATATAAATGCCCATATTTAGAGAAAATCAAAATGTTGAGCTAGATATTAAAATGGTTATTGAAGCCTTGAGTAGTATTGCTAATTTTTATTCCTTCCCTAATCCTCTTCAAAGTCTATGAATAAAAGGAGTGGAAGGAAATGTGAAGTAGAATGCCTTAATTTTTAGATATAACAAGATATTAATGCAAGTGCATAACCTAGCATGGACTCATATGTGACACTATGGAGAGGGAAGGTTCATCCTCCCCTTCCATGAGAAGCCTACTTGAAATTTTTGAGGCCTTAACACCCCTAACAAGAGGAAGGTAGTTTCTAACATCCCCATATATTCCCTTACAGATGTGGTTATTTTTTAGGAAACTAGGTTTTTTGATGAGTATACTTTTGGTCTTCATTCTATAATTGGAAGGATATATTCTATAGTCTAATACTCAATGCATCTAGTGGTATTTGTATTATATAACATTTATGTAGGAGCATCCCTAGGAAGTGTGGTAATCTTGCATCATTTTAGAAAAGTGATCTTAGTTTAGTTATTTATTTTTTATTAGTTTATAGTTACCAATTTGTGGTGGAGAAAAATATTTAATTTCACCATAATTTGAAATTGGATTTTTCAATTTTGAGCATAGCTTGAGTTAGTGTTAAGAATGTCATGTTAATGTTTGAAGTGATTTGTATGAGGAAAATATTATAAATTATTGAGAGTGTTTATGGGTGGAAAATTTTGCACATTTATAATTTTTTTCTATTTTGGAAAGTTAGAGAGTTCATGCCAGAAAAGGAATATTTATTGGTTTGATTCCAAATTTATTAATTTGATCAAATTTTAGGTGAACCTTGTGAGTTTTTCAACCTAAATCATAAAGGTAGTTTAGGGATTACTCCAGTAGAAAACTATATGTATGTTAATATGTTAGAGAGTAGGTGTTTGTGCATATAGATTTGAAACATAAAGCAATGCAAATGAATTTTTTCCATTTTGAAATAGTTGCATACAGATATAAATATATAAAGAAATGCAAATGAAATGTTTCCATTTTGAAATAGTTGCATACATATTTAAAACATAAAGCAATGCAAATCAAACTCTAAACCCTAAAAATTGTAAATAGAAATAGTTTTTCTCAATTTTAGGTAATTTTTATTTTTTGAAAGGTAATTTTTTTTGTTTGATTTCAATTTAGGGTTGATTTTAATATTTGATTTCAATTTAGGTTTGATATTTTTTGTTTGATTTCAATGTAAGGTTTCATTAAACTTTGTAGGGAGAATCAAATGAAGAAACCTCAATACAATTACAAGAAAACAAAAAACAAACTTAAATTCATAGCTAATAACCTAAGAAAAAAAAATAGTATAATGGCTTAATTGGTAGCCGCTAGTCATTTTTGCTCACCCGGGATCCCAATTGAATCTCATAGTGAAAATGAGTTCATTGTCATTTAAAAAATAAATAAATACTTCTACGAAATAGGATCCTGCTTATTTCAAATTGGGATCTCGTTTCGTAGAAATTGGGATCCTAATTTTTAAAAAGCGGGATCCCATTTCTTAAAGACAAGCTCAGGACACTAAAATTAAATGGGATCCCATTTTAATTTTAGGCTCGGGAACCCAAAGATAAATGGGATCGTGATTGATAAAAAAATGGGATCTCGATTCATTAACCTAATTTCATATTTTTTCTAGGCCAAAACTTCCTCCTTAATTGGACTCAACTTTGTGCTTTCACCTAGTATAAAACATGATATTGGCCATCAACATCTCTCCACAATCAGAAATACTTTTAATCCTCATCTCAATATATCATCATGAAAAGAATTTTGTTGACATCAAACAAGGTATGACATCCAACCATGAACATTAGCAACACATCATCATATATCAATGACAATCCAAACTGAATGTTATCAATAATGAAAATCAATGCCAACCAACATAACAAAAATCTTCTCAACTGTTGACAACCAATGCCAACAATCTCTCATATACAAAAATATTCTCAAGTGTTGACATCAATGATAACTCTCATCAATGACAACCAATGACAAACATACAACAATCTCAAGTGTTGATACAAATAATCATCGAGTGTTGACATCAATGAAAACCACTACCAATAATCTCCCCCTTTGGAATTGATGGAAACACACACCTAATCACTCTCCTCCTTTGACATCAAGGATAAATGGCCACACACAACTACATAGTAAAATAGCAACACATTCTCTAACTTCAATGACAAAGGGCCAATGATCTTCAATTGAAACAATAACATATTCTTCCCCTTTACCTAGCAGCTACAAATCTTACACCAATTCTCCCTATCAATAGCACTTGTTTTTAAGCAATTGCACATCTCTCCAAACTCCCCCTTACACCAACTCCCCTTGAGGGGTAGCACACACCAATCTAGGAGAAAATGATATGATAGGAATTTCTCCCCTTGAATAGATGCACCATCTATGCATCTAGTTAGAACAAGGAGGTGAAATGACCCCTAAATTTTGCTAGAGATACTACAAAGTATCCTTTGAAAGTAACTTAGTGAATATGTCTAGAATCTGATCCTTAGTAGGCACATACTCCACTTTGACTTCTTGTTCTGCAACCTTCTCCCTTAGAAAGTGATACCAAATATAAATGTGTTTGGTTCTTGAATATATTATCAGATTATTGGAAATATTAATTGCACTAGTATTATCAAACAATATAGTGATTGGTTCATCATAAACCACCTTTACATCTTTCAAGGTTTTCTCCATCCAAAGCACCTGGATGCAATGATATATGTAGCTACTATTGTAGACAAGGACATTGAATCTTGTTTCTTACTAAACCAAGAGTCCAATCTGTCTCCTAAGAAAATGCACTTTGACTTGTACTTCTCTAGTCATCCACACATCCTACCCAATCAACATCAGTATAAGCATTTAGAGAAAAATTATTATCCTTCTTATACCATAGACCATAATCTGGAGTTCATTATCAAATATCTAAAAATTATTTTCGCTACCTTCTTGTGGGATTGCTTAGGATTAGCTTGAAATTTAGAAACCAAACATACTACATCCATGATATCAGGTCTAGAACTAGTCAAGTATGACAAACCGCCAATCATAGACCTATATAGTGTTTGATCAACTTTTAGAGACTCGTCATATTTCTTTAGGTGACATCCAGTCACCATAGGGTACCCACTGGTTTAGAATCTTCCATGCCAAAATTCTCAACATCTCCTTTACATACTTAGCCTGGGAAATAAGCATACCATCATCTTTCTAAATAATTTTAAGCCCAATGAAGAAAAAAAACTCACCAATCATAGACATCTCAAACCCTTTGTACATCTCTTTTGAAAACTTCTTACACATATCATCATCTCCACCAAAGATGATGTCATCAACATATACAACCACAATCAACAACTTATCTTCTTAAACCTTAATATAAATATTACTATTTGTAGTACCTTTCTTTAATTCTTGTTGAAGTACTTATCCAAATGAGCATACCAAGCTCTAAGAGCTTAATTGAGACCATATAAATATTTCTTAAGTCTTAACACCATGTCTTGATCTTCTAATACCTAGAAACAATCTAGTTGCTCAATATATACCTCTTCCTCTAGATCACCATTCAAGAAACATGACTTGATAGACTTTGAAGTTCTTATGAGAAAAAAAAGAAACATCCCAATAGCCTTTTACTAGAGTATCCATGTATATGTCCACAAAAATGCATGGAAAAGACTTTGTTTCCTAAAGTATGCAGATTCTTCTAACAAGCCTCAACGCATTCACTTATAACATTCACCTATGCAAGGAGTAATAACTTGAATTCTTGAATATAGCATCTTCACAACATGACCAACTTTTCTTCTAAACAACAAAGAAAAATATTCATTTGTAGAGAGATGTGGACCAAAATATCATGACTCAATTGTTGGAAATATGCCTCAATAATCACAGGCTGAAACCTCCATTTTAGCCAAGTCGGTGTGACGTCTTCATTGTCTGGCTACTAGTAGTTTGATTCATTATTGTTTGAACAGGTCACTGTGACCTTGCAGAAGTCTTGCCAAAAGGTTACACTATGGAGTCTATTGCTATGACAGAGTGTATTCATTATGACTTCATAGTGCTCGGGAGACCTTTGGCCGACAGGCCATTCAATCAGGCGTCGAGGAGACTCTTGGCAACCTTGGACTTCAGGGTAACCTTTATGTCTCAAGGAAAGGTCACGGAAAAAGACCTGAGTCTTGTCGACAGCATGGGCTTTGGGGTAACCTCTTTGTCTTGGAGACAGGTCATGGCGAAAGACATGAGTCTTGCTGACAGTATGTGACTTTCGGGGTGACATGAGATGTTTGCTATGACATCTCGACAAAGATGGTAGACCATTCGGTGGAAGCCTTGAATTTCGGTATGACGTCTCACTGAAACCGTGAGGTCTTGCTGATAGTAGTATGGATTTGGTGTATCATAAAGTGGTTAGTGGAAAGTATTGGCAAGAACAAAGTGTCTTGTTGAGAGGATAGCTCATCGATGTAACTCAAGAACTTTGATATGAGGTCTTGGCGAGATCAGTATGTCTTGCCAATGGAATGTGTGTTCGTTGTGGCTTATGGTTTCGATATGAGTCTCGCCGATAAGAGAAACTTTTTCCGATAGGAACGAAATGGACATTGATGGTTTTGGTATGACATGTGACACTCATTATTAAATCTTGCCGACTATTGGAGACTCAAGCTAATATCAAAGTGATTACTTTGTGGCATCGGGGAGACACTACTAGTGTCTCACCAATATGCCAACAAAGCTGAATGCCCTTGACTAGTTTGACCATCCTATGTGGAGCATCATGGACCAATCAGAGGAAGCAATTTTAAAACAAGATGACAATTGATTTTATGCATCAGTTGCAGCACTGGAAAAACTACATGCAAGGAAAAATCATCTACTCGAAAGGAAAATGTCTATGATTAGTGATGGTGGATAAGGATGCACAGAAGATGAAATTAGAATGTGAATGAAATAAAATCATTTCAATTCTGATTTGAATAAATGATGAGTGAATCAAGTTGTTGAGATTTTTGTTTTGTAACTGGATAAACAGTGAATGAAGCTACTGTGGAATACCAGAGAGTTGCATTTCTTATTGTATGTAATTGTGTTGTTACTGTAATACAAATAGATTCAGCTTGCTGTGGTGTGTTTTTTCCTAAAAGGGTTTTCCCACATAAATCCATTGTTCAGTTGTCTTTGTGTATTTACTCTATTTCTACAAATCTTTCATGTGTGTCTTAATTAAATTGTAATTTGAAAAATTAAAAGCCCTGCATTGCATTCTTCCCTGTGGATTTGACATTAGGAAAGTGTTTTAGCACCTCTACTTTCCTTACATCTATGAACCATTTATTTGCACCAAGACCTTCAAAAAGGTACATTCTTGCACAAAAAATATGCACACCAACCGATCTAAAAAAATTCTTCTTCCATGATAAAATCTTTAGCGTCTTACTCTTTTTAGGGGACTGCAATATTTTTGCAAATGAAATCTCCACTGGAGATAATTCTCTATCTCAGTTTGTCTTAGGGTCTTGTGCAAAATGCACAAGTGTGGAATCATCCTACCTCTCCTTTTCTTGAACATTTTCTTCCTTCAAAAATTTTTCATTAACCTTATCTTATTTATTAAGGGTTTCATCCTTTTTCTAATTCTAAACTAATGGCTTCATAAAACCACTTCTACAACTCTTTGCTTTATATCCCACTTTACTACATTTGTAGCACACAATTTTGTGCTTTGGAACAAAATTATTTCTTTTCACCTTAGCTATGCACTCAGTAGCTTTATGACCAAAGTTGTTGCAAGTATAGAAATATCCATGAAATGAAATAGAATTGTTTCTTTGAGGGACAAATTATCTTCTTCTCATTTTACTATTCCTTCTTTGTCTATATTTACAATCAACAACCCTATGCCTAAAATTATTGCAAGAAAAATAGAAGCATAAAAAATTTATTGATTAAACCTAGTCAAAGCATGTTTTTTGCAAGTGGAGGACTTCTAGATGCTTTTTTGTTTCTAGAAATGAATGAATCCACCTTCTCTCTTGTCATCTTGGTCTATATTTGTATCTTTATAGGCATTATTCTTAGAATCCCCAATACATTCTTTCTCCTCCTTTGTTCCAGACTTACCATTTGATTTGAAGCTATAATATAAGTTATCAAGAACAATCTTTTATTCATTTTCAATTTGTTCTCTTTCTTTTTCTAGTTCATTTCTTAGAGAGAAAATATCCTCCTCAAGTTTTAAGCTTTCAATAGTTTTATTATTGAACTTGTCTATCAAATCATAGATCACACCTTCTGCCTCTTTTAGTTTAATTCTAAACCTACTATCTGAACTTTTAGTTTGATAGTTTATTCATTTTATTTTTCAAGAAATCTCTCATATTTCTAATTCAGTGCCCTTGCTTCATTCAAATCTTCTAAATTAGACTATATTTTTCCTTCAAAATATATTTCCCAATCATCTTAATTGAAGTCGCAATCTTCAAGTTCCATTGACTCTAGATATGGTTTAGAAGAAAACATATCTTCATCATAAAAGGAGCCTGACTTCTTACAATTCTCAACATCACACTTTTTATTACCAGCTTCCGAAGCCATAAAAGGGGTTTCATCATTTGAATCATTCTCCTCATCATCTGAGGAACAACTACTTTCCTTGGAATAGGAACTCTTTTTAACCTTATATATTTTCTTATCACCATCAAGTTCTTTATACGAACATTTAGGTACAAAATGACCAATCCTTTCATAATTGAAACACTTGAAAGGTAACATACCTTTGCATTTTCTAGTTTCTTTCTTCAATATTCTCACAAAGTTTTTTTCAATCTCATCAAAATCATCATCCTAATCACTAAGTTCATCTTCCATCCTTTTACTAGTTTTGAATGCAGCTTCCTTCTTTCGAACATCTTTCTCAAATTCTCTCATTTAAAAGGCTATGAGAGCACTAAAAATTTCATCTACTGAACACTTATCCAAGTCCTTATATTCTTAAATAAAAAACACCTTATAATTATAAAATTTAGGGGGAGATCTCAGAGCTTTCTTCGCAATATCATCTTCTTTTACTACACCACCAAGACTTGTGATGCTAGAAACTCCTTCATGCACCTAGAGCATATAACTTGCAATTTCATCATATTCTCTCATCCTCAAGGTCTCAAATATGCTCCTAAAACTTTTTATCTTGGCTTGATTTACTTTGGTGTCTCCTTTATATATTTTTCTAAGTTTCTCCCAAATATCCTTAGTAGAACTACAATTCATCACCTTCAAGATTTCTAAATCAACCAACCCACACAAGATAACATTCTTAGCCTTGGCATTATTCTTATATAACCTAATTTTAGTTGGATCTATTGGAGGAGTAGTAGGAGCAACATAACCATCCTTGAATTATTTCCAAATACCAAACCCTAGAGAGTTTAGATGGCCTTTCATTCTCAATTTCTAGAAACTATAATTAGTCCCATCAAACCTAGAACCCTTGTATGGTACATCATGTGTCATCCTAGACATTTAACTCAAACGGTTAAGCTTCTTTAAAGGATCTTGATGTTGAACACTCATAATACTGAGAGGGGAGAATCTATATTCTATTAAACCATTCAAACATTGGTCATCCAATTACCAAAGCACATTTAACTGATATAAGCAAAGAAAGAATGAAGCATCCACAACATCACATAGCACATGAACAAAAATATTTTTAAGTGGAAAACCCAAAATTGGAAAAAACACGATGAGGATTAGCTCACAATATATTATATGTGGATATAGTATATTATAGAAATGCTCATTGTAGGTGGACTCACTATCTAGTGGACTCACTACACATAGAGAATAAGATAGAAGAAGGGGAGGCTTCACAGCCTATTTGAACTATTACAATTACATCTATAGTATGCTATATTACATTTCCAATGAAATACAAAATCAATCTTTGTGTTGATCTGGATCAATGCTCTTATCTTCTATGAATTCACACAATTCACACAACTATGATCACATTTGCATCACACACATGTACGTGAGACACCATACATGTCATCTATCACTTATAACTCACACATCATCCCAAAACATAGAAATAAATCCACTATATGTATCCAAATCAAGTGTAACATCAATTAGGCTAGAAAAATTGGATGTACTACACAAAATTGAATTTTTCATCCTCAAAACATTTCATCTAACCTTCAGGCCTTAATTAAAAATTCAAATATCCTCAAGAAAGGTTAGGATGGATCTAATATAGATCCTACATAAGATAAAATTACTTATTCATACTTCACAAAACATCAAACATGTTAGGTTGGCCCCAAATAAGACCAAAACACAAAAAACTTCATCTGTTTACCCAATTCACAATGTGAGGAACTCAAAACATGATTCCATCTAGAATTCCTATTTAACTAAAATCTAGAAACTTATCTTCAATACTACAACAAAAAATATTCATTTTCAGAATATGGAATCTCCCACACCAACATACTATACAGGAAAAGACTGTGATAAGCAAGACAGAACACTATCATTTATATCTTCCAAGATAATTCACCAAACAAAAAAAAATATTGGGTTTAGATGCACTTGATGTTCACCAGGTTACTATTAGAATCACAAAGCGATATCTCTATTTTTGGAGGAGTTTGGACCCAAAAATTGACACACTAAACCACTATAATGGTAGGTTTGATACTTAGGAAAATTTTTGAGTAACTATACTTTTCAGACCAACTTATCTTGTACAAATGTCTTCAACAACACTTTTAAATCATGCTAGGATGATCCACAACAATGTTAACATCAATGACAACACTGGATCATGCATTGTGTACATACCATGCTCATGTTGCTAGACTGCATCATCAATGACAATGTCCTCAAACTTCCAAAAATCTCCTCCTTTGTCATTGATGGTAACATGCTCTCCAAAAAAATAAACATCCTCCAAGAAATTTCTCTCCCCCTTACACATATCTTTCTTTCCCAAAACACTTTGAGTATCTCTCCAAATATTTCTCCAAGTATCTCTCCCCATTTGACATCAATGGTGAAGGGTGCACTGGTACCAAAATTTTGTATACTCCCCCTTAGACATATGTGAAAATAGAAATAACTGAATGAATGTAATAACTCCCCCTTATAAAGTTAACCAAAAACTTCTATATCATCTGCATATTTACAAAAGAATTTGAAAACTTGAAAAACTTGAAAATGCATAAGAATAGAAATGGTCAACCTAAAGATGCTGACCTCTGAAGCTTCTACAAAATGACTTTCCAAGCAGATTTATCTTCTTCACAAATTTCCTTTGTTGCTACAAGCATTCTATATTGAGACTCAAGCTCAACCAAGGTTTCCTCTCCTTCTTTTGAGGTACTAGGAGTAATATTTAACTTTAAAACTCTACTAGTATTCGCTAGGGAACTTTAGATGGGTATATGATTTTCCTTCACCAAGTCCCTTATCTTTCTAAAGTGCTTGATTATGTCTTCCTTCTAGCTCTGCAGGGTAAAGAAGTTGTCATGCAAATCCACTATGGTAGACCATGTCTGATCATCTTTGTCTAGTGCCAGACCATAGGCACTTGATGCATTACTTATTTGTGTATCAATTAAGTCCATGGAATCCTTTATGCTTTGTGTGGCATTTAGCCACTTCATGCAATATAAAAACAAAGTCTCTTCCTCTTCCTCACATGCTTGCACGTCCTTCAAAAAAAATTCAAGTTCATTGTGTGCAAATGCACACTTCTCTATAATGTCTAGAAATTTCTTTTCTACGAGCCTCATCTCAACTTCTATTTAAACTTATCCTTTTAATCTAGAGGAATATTTCTTGAATGAGTCAATCAAGAACTTGAAGTTCTCCATTGTAGATAAGGATGTATTAATGTTTATTCTGGGGGTTATCTCTTGCAATTCCTTTACAGCTTTATCCATCAATTTAGCACTCTTTTGGTTTGTTTCAATTATTTATTTTCTTGTTGATGTGTGAAACACATCTCCTAGATCCAACTTATGTGTGGTAGATAGTTTTTCTAAGACTACACTAACTTGTTGCATGGGAAATTATAATAACTGAGATGAAAGTACCAGTTGTAATCTTACTTGCTTAGACAAAAGACCTTTCCAAGGATTACTAGAGGAAGATTCACTGAAAGTATTAGGTAACTCCAAGGTTTCTTCAATTTCTTCATCCTTTTTAGACTCATATTTATCTTCTTCCTCTACCTTATCTTCTTTACTAGAGGCCTTATCCTTATCTTTTTCTTCATCATCCTTCTTTTCTTCATCTCCTTTGACCTTATCCTTCTTTCCTTGCTCATTCTACTCATTCTTGTCTTCTTCTCCTTCCTTCTCATCATCATCCTCTCTTCCCTTATTCTCTTCATTTTCTTTCCCTTGCTCATTGTCTGGATCATGCTTTTCACCTTCACTAATGGCCTGTTTTATGTATTTTTCAAGGAAGAGATGTCTCTGGATTTCCTTGATCATTGTTTGTTGGTGGGGGAATAGAAATTTCCCCTGTAGCATCATGAGTAACTACAGTAACAAAGGTTTTACCCTTAGTAGTTTCCTCTTTGATCACTATCTCTTCTTTTGCAACCTTTTCAACTCCATCATTTCCTTGTGTTGGTTCTTTCATATCTAGAGGAGCATTTTCAGTGTATTCCTATGCATTATTAACTCCAATATTGATCTCATTCTCATTTGAGCATAATCTTTGTGCATATATCCTTCCAAA
The DNA here is from genome assembly GCA_007258455.2 of Sequoia sempervirens. Taxonomy (NCBI): domain Eukaryota; kingdom Viridiplantae; phylum Streptophyta; class Pinopsida; order Cupressales; family Cupressaceae; genus Sequoia; species Sequoia sempervirens. The sequence goes on along the minus strand of VDFB02270651.1, from coordinate 207,514,856 downwards.
TTTGATTCTAGGGCACTAGAATCATCATTTAATCCTTCTTTAGTTACCAGGAGCATACCCAAATTTTGTACAATCTCCTTGGCCTTGTCATTGTCTTATTTTTGGATCATATCATCATCATTTTGATCCTTTCCCATAAGAATATTTACTTTTTGTTTAGTCCTTAGCTCCTTACTAAAGATGGTAGTCAATATGGCTTGGTTTGCTTCATTCAAGGGAGCATCAACTCTTTCTAAGGCTTCATCCTTCGGAATTTTATGTTCCATTACTACATCCTCTCTTCTTTTCAAAAAAACAAACCAAACATCATCTAGTATATCTTTTCAGATATTATGCATATCTACCTCAAATACAAAAATGTATTTGACTATGGCTTCAATTATGGTAGCTTTATCTACCTCATCTACTACCTTATGCATTTCTACAATTTCATTAACATTTCATTCTACACTACACTATTGAATATTTTGCAAGTATGAGCTAGTATGGTGGTGTTGTCATTAATTTTTTCATTAATGTCAATAGGGTTTAGTATGTTGCAGATTGTACATGTATAGCTGAGATAATGTTGAGATGTTCTGAGTACATGGATCTATCTTTATGTCATTGTGTTGTGTTGATGAGTTTCCAAGTGATTTTGAGAAAATTAATAAAGAGAAGTCAGAGTGATGAATGTGTTTAGACTATGCTCTAGTATGTGCTTTACATTTCTCCTATTTTGATCCTATGCTTGTACAGATCTAGAGATCTAATAAAGGTGATCTTGTGGTGATATATACTAAGTTTTAGCTTCTGGTGTGATAGTACATGAAAGTCACATTCACTGGTATGTCAATTGTTCTGGAAGAGTTGATATTTTGTCGATTGAGATCTTGTAGATCTAGGATATGTCTTGTGTTTTTATTCTCTAGGTTTTGGCAAAGAAGGTTGAATTTTGGTGATCTGGAAGTCATGTTTTAGTGTTTCAGTATGAGTTTGCATAGTCTAGATGGACTGGTGAAACGCATTCATAGTTTGAAGCATATTACATTTTTTGTGGATGTATCTGAAGAAATTTGAAATGTATTCTCATGCATAATGAAGCATGTTTTCGAGTCCATGTGTCATCTTCTTGTTGGAAAGCATGTACATCAATTTTCATTTGTTTTTTCATTTGGTTTGGCCAACCTGGTGTTTACACTTTATTCAAAGAATAAAATTAAATTGAGGAAGTGTGTGGTTGATCCAAAACATTATTTTTGGCCTTGGTTAAACATTTTATTGGTCCACTCATTTGTTTCCACCATGGGGATGTTGAGTTTCTAACCTAATTTGAATTTATGAAATGAGGTATTTGTGGCCAACCTTGGAGAAAGTTTTTAAGGTTGAGGATGGTATAAAATTAAGCCAAATTGCAAGTAATTGTATGATAATGTGATGCAAAGTTATGAAAGTGAGTCACAAATCATAAGAGCAGAAGTGTGTGTGTGAGTGAGTTGAGACAATAGTACTTCATTGTGTTGGATTCCTAAAGGTGGTGAGCTAAAGGTTTCTATAATCCTTATTCAAATTTGTTGATGTGTGTTAATTGTTGTGGTGGATATGTTGTTCTCTTTTGTATCTGTAGGTAGTGAGCCTCCCTATTAGACAGTGAGCCTCCCTTTTGGACAATAAGTCCTTTCTGTAGGCAGTGAAGCTTTGTACTTGGATAGTGAGTCCTCTTTTGGGTAGTGAGCCCTTAGTAGTGAGCCTTTGTATTTAGTTTTATAATCTTTTATATTGTGAGTTAACTCTCACTATGGTTTTTCTCTTATTGGGTTTTCCATGTAAAAATCTAGTGTTAATTTACTTTTTGTTTTTTGTGTTTCATGCTCTTACTTAATAATAGAATAGTGTGGTTGTGGAATTGATAAGTGTTAAAGTCTTAAGTTTGAATTTTGTGACAACCGATTCACCCCACCTCTCAGTTGTCCTACACCTGTTTAACAGAATAGTGCTTCAAGCTTCATAGAGGATTGAGTTCTCTCTGGATCTTTTGATTTCTTTACCTTTACTAGAGGCTTCTTTTTTCTTTTCTTTTTTTCTCTAGAAAAGCCTTCTTGGCTTCCTTCTCCTTTTCCCTTTTTAGAATTTTAAAACCTACTTTTTCTTTCTCAATTTCTTCCTCACTTTTTATATCCATTATGTCAATTATTTTCCTTTTCCTAACCAAAGGGATCTCATCCTATTCAAACTATTCTTCATCAGCAACATTGATGCCAATTTTATTTTCTCTTTTGGCATTTTGCTTTACTCTCCTCGTAGAAACAATGAGGGGTATAGTGGTGGTATACATTTTTTCTTTTGCTTTGGTGACATGAACTACTAAATGACTAGCTATAGATTTCCTTTTCTCACCAATAGTAGGAAGTGTTGTGGTAGTAGCTCTTGTTGATCGCCTTGAGCTACCAAAGGCTTCTTCTACACTCATATTAGCTCTAGCTCCTTCTCTAGCATACCTAACTCTTTCCTTTAAAAGATCACTTTCTTATGCATATATGTCAAGCATCTTGTCAATATTCTTTCTCATAACAGGTTTCTTGAATTCCAAGTGAACTTCCAATGATTTTTATTCATGATTTCCATAACATGTCCTATTGGGATCTTTAGGACTATTCAATAGCACCTCTACACAACCAACAAGTTTTTCCTTTGACACTTCATAACCCAATTCTGCAACCCAAATGGTCCTAGGTTCTATTGCTTCCATCATGCAAAAATCAATGGAAACTAGGAAAGTGATGTCATTTTTGTATCTTTCCACAACACTTATTGGATCCTCTATCTCTCATTCATTCTTCTTTGGAATACTGCAAAGAAGGTAGCAAGTGCATTATCTTGGGCATTGAGATCTCCAAGGCTTCTCATATAATCTACTATTTGGTGTGCAATGTAAGCCTTGTACTTGACCAATTAATCTTTCCTATCATAGAATCTTCCCTCAAGAAGTAGAAGATTAAACACATTACCAATGTGTCATACTTGAACACATATTTCTTTTTCTTAATCTCCTTTAGATTCTCCATCAATTGTTTCCTAAGCGACTCACACAAGTCATAATTAGCACCATTCTTTACCATTTTATGTGCCACATCGATTGTGGTGGAAAAAACTAAGTTATCTATGTTGGTGTAATAGATTTTGTATCTGATGAGAATAGTTGCATACCGAATAGCAGGACTTCTAATAGGAATCATAGTGAGGGATCTTTGATAAAATGTAGCACCAGTTTTATCCACTACCTCTTTGTTCTTGGAAAATTTTAGGATTGGAGTTGGTCCAGTAGACCATAAACTAGTTATATCTCTTATTGCTTCATTTGTAATCATGTGAGGTCCATCAATACACACAAATTGGTCTTGAATTCTCCTAAGTTCCATCCTAATCCATTTGTTGTCATAGAAAAAGTTTGGAAACCACTGCCATACATCTAATTTCTTTTCAACTAGGTCCTTGTACTCTAGTTTTAGGGTGAAATCCTCTCTAGTAAACTCATTTTCACATAATTCCCCTAATGATGGTGAATGTTCAACCATACTACTATGAATATATCCCCTAATTTCCTTATTTGGTAAAACCCCATAAGGTATATGCAAGAATGTGACTAATGGTTCATTTTTTATAGATTTGGTAGGATATATTTTGAACTTAGGTTATGGTTTCTGATAAATGTCTACAACCCTCAGTTTTTCCATAGTAAAATGTATTCAAAATAAGAATTCTAGAAAACTAGGGTATGCAAGAATCATTAAATACCTTTTACTTTGCTTATTTGAACTAGGGTTTTGATGCTCTACAACATTGAATCACCTTGAACTCTTCAAATTCACTTCTTGTTCCTCTATTCACCTTCAAATTATTTTGATGAAATGAATTTACCTTAGCATATTTTCTTTAACTCCTCAATTTGACCTAATTCTACAATAAATGCTTCATTCCATAAAGTTGGAAACCCTAAAAACTATATGCACAATCACCCTCTCAAGCTTCAAAAATATCCACATTAGCATATTTCCTTTTGAAATATTCTCCAACAAATCAAGCATTCCATTCTTCATGGCATATATTCATCTTGTGGCTTTAGCACCTCTTTTCCAATAGGAGGCATAAGATATCCATTAAAGCTCCCCCTAAGCCATAGCTCTAGGCTTAGTTTTAAGATGAAACATCTACACCAAAGGATGGTAGAGATTCTTCCTTTTTATTAGTATCTTCTTTTATTCTTGATATCTTTTCCATTTCTTTCTTTACTTGAACCGGATCAATCTTTTTTACTAGTTCATTCTTCTTTACCAAATTCTCCTTTTGTTTCTTCTTCTACAAAACTTAGCAATATATCCAAGTCTATTACAATTGTGACATAAAAAATTCCTTTGAACATAATTCCTTCCATTCATTCTAGATCTACATTGATTAGCCTTGTTTCTAAATCAATATCATGTATAAAAGTAACCATTAAAAGGTTGAATCATTCTACCATTATTATGTGCATTCATCATTTGACTTTTGTATTCATTTCCCTTATGTCCAAATTTTTGCCATGCAAAACATTAACTAGTAAAGGATGAAGTATTTTGATTCATTTTTATTCTTCATTCCATTGGTCTATATCCATATTTGCTTCAAGAATTAAAAAAACCATTGAAATATGGGTACCTTTGAGTATTTTGTTTTCTAACCAGAGTTCCTCTAGCATTGTTTCTTTAATTCTGGATCTTTCCATTGTTCTTCTTATCTTTATCTTCTTTGTTTCATTGATCTTATTTTCTACATTAGGTGTCTAAACTAATTTTTAGCTTTCTCCTTTTTCAAGTCCCAAACCATGTTTGTCCTTAGATGCTTTCTAGCCTGTAATAAATTCATCAAGCATTGTAGTACTTATCTTGAATTTATCTTCATCACTTCTTTCTTTCTCCAGATTTAATCTTAGATTTACCACTTCTTGCTCAAGCCTCCTGCATTCATCAAATTTACTTTTCACCATTGCATTTAGACATTCCTCAACTCTTTTCTTTTCTTCCACTTGCACTTTCAATCTTGTGATATCTTCATTTACTTGCTTAAATTGTTCATTAACTTCCTTATTCCTTTCTCTAAGATTTTTTATCTAATCTCTCAATTTTTTGATGCATTCATTTGCTTCTTTAATTTTTATCTTCATATCTTTGTTTTCACCTTCAACTTCATCAAAATCTTCAAGAGAAACTTTGATTTCTCTATCTTTTTTCAAGCATGCAATCTTCTTCTGTGTTTTCAATAACAAGAATCTCTTCTAGAGGAATAAGAAAATTTCTATTAGCCATGTGTTCAATCTCCAAGATCTTCCCAAAGTGGTCAAGCTCCTTCCAGGGATCCAAGTTCTGATACTGATTGTTTGAACACTTAGAATATTGAGAGGGGGTGAATCAATATTCTACTAAACCATTCAAACATTAGCCATCCAATTACTAAAGAACATTCAACTGATATAAGAAAATAAATCATGAAACATCCACAACATCACATAACACATGAACACTAAGATTTTTATGTGGAAATCTCAAAATGGGAAAAGCACAGTGAGGATTAGCTCACAATATATTATATCTAGATGTAGTATATTACAAAAATGATCACTGTAGGTGGACTCACTATCTAATGGATTCACTACCCAGAGAGAATAAAATAGAAGTGGTGGCTTCATACCCTATTTGAACTATTATAATTGCATCATAGTGTTCTAGATTATAGTTCAAACGAAGTACAAAATCAATCTTTTCATTGATCTGGATCAATTCTCTACTCTATTCTAAATTCACACAATTTGCACTATTTTTTATCACATTCACATCACACACATGTAGGTGGGACACCATACATGTCATCTATCACTCACCACTCACACATCATCCCAAAACATTAAAATCAATCCACTATATATATATATATATATATATATCCACATCAAGTGTAACATTAATTAGGTTGGCCTAATTGGATGTAACACACAAAATTGAACTTATCATCCTCTAAACATTTCATCTAATCTTTGCACCTTAATTCAAAATTTGAATCTCCTTAATAAAGGTTGGGATGGATCTAATATATATCCTATATAAGATAAAGTTTCTTATCCATCCTTTGTAAAACATCAAACATGTTAGTTTGGCCCCAAATAAGACCTAAACACAAAAACCTTCATCTATTTACCCAATTCACAATGCGAGGAACTCAAATAATGATGCCATTTGGAATTCCTATTCAACTAACATGTAGAAGCTTATCTTCAGCACCACAACACAAAATATTCATTTTCATGGGAGTGTGGAATCTCCCACACCGATATACTATATAGGAAAAGACTATGATAAGCCAGACAAAACACTATCATTCATATCTTCCAAGATACTTCACCAATAAACCAAAACTCTTAGATTTAGATGCACTTAATGTTTACCAAGATACTATTAGAATCATAGAGCGATATCCCTATTTGTGGAGGAGTGCAGACCCAAAAACTAATGCAGTGAACCACTATAATGGTAGGTTTGATATAGGAAAATTTTTGAGTAGCTATACCTTCTGAAGCAACTTATCTTATATAAATTTCTTCAAAAACACTTTTAAATCATGCTAGGATGATCAAATATCAATTTTGACATCAATGAAAACACTAGATCATGCATTATGTATATACCATGCTCATGTTGCCAAACTGCATCATCAATGACAATCTCCTCAAAATTCCAACACTTGGCTCTTATACCAATTTTTGAGCACACTAAATACTAAGAGAGGGGTGAATCAGTATCTTCAAAAACTTAAACCCCTCTAGACCTTAAAAACTCAACATAATTCTAACTTATCAAACCAACCAAAAACTCTTAAACAAATCAGCAACAATGAAGGATATAATAATTTAATCTCTTAAAAAGTTCAGCAACCCTTAGCCAAATCAACATAAATGAAAGAGACAAAAATTCAACCTTAAACAAGTCGACAGTAATGAAAGATAAAACAAGGAACAAACATGTACAAGATGACAATAGATTTACATGGAAAATCCAATAAGGGAAAAACCATGGTGAGGGCTAACTCACAATATATGAAGCTCATTGCTTACAAAATAACTCTAAAAACCAAAACAATTATAGAATAAGGTAAACAAACTTAGGGAAAGATACAAAGGACTTGTAGACAAAAGTGAAAAACTCTAGGTTAAGATACAAGGACATGATAAGATTCACTATCTCAGAGTAGGATAGATGAATATTATAGAAATTACAATATTTTTCAACACAACAATCTATTAACTTAGTTGTTAAAGCACATCTAATCTTTCTTACACACTTTCACACTTCTATGAGATATTCAACACACACTCACACCACCACACTCAATTTTCATCTAAAAATTTCATGCATTTATATCCACTACAGTGTTGATGGTGTTTTCATCCTAACAACAACTTAGACAGAATATGGAAATCCCATCTCTCTTGAAAGGTAAATCTCTATCAACAAGCCTCAAGAGATAACCCCAAGGTCTCTAATGTCAGGTCTTGACAATGCATAAACAACTTAGTGATAAATATAAAAATCTTGGTAATCACAAAGGGACCTTACTACAAGCAAATACTGAATCTTTAATGTATCAGATTTAGCAATATGATGATAATTCAATCCTAAATCTTACCAAAATGATAAAATAAATAGAAAAAGAGATAAGGTTTCAAAGAGATTCCTAGATTTAACACTAAACCTAATATTAATAATGCAAATGACAAAACACTTGAAAGGACCAATCCCTCATAAACTGATTTCTACTTGACCTAGATGGATCTGTAATCTTATAGAAATAGTGCAATCTTCTAAGCCATTAAATATTTTCAGATCATAAACATTCATTCAAAACAACCCTATTGCGATTGAAATGAATAAACCTTCACAATTGAACTAAGCTTAATGAATATAAAAGTCCAGGCTAAATTCCAAAGAAACTAATAGTCAGTTGGTTAGGAAAAGTATGGACCAAGGATTGTTGCAACACTTCAAGTACTGAATCATAAACACTATAAGTTTATCTAACATTAAACTTAACACATCTATCAAATAAACTTAAACAATTCTAAGATAGAATCATAAAAAACATTCCAAATAAAATTCAACACAAGAAAGGCACCAAATCACAATGTCTTCACTTGCATTAAATTACCCAAAGTAGGGAAAATTTCATAATTTTGTTATAGCACTTTCTTGCTTGAAAAAAAAACTAACTCCTAAATCTAGCTCTTGCTATACTTCTTAATTCACGCCAATAAAAACCATCTATCTATCTAGCCCTTACAAATGAGGCAGAATGCCACATTAATAGAAAGCCCCAAGATATGTTGGCTAAGGAGAATTCAAAAAAAAAATGCATTAAATGCATGAACTCCATCCAGGTCGGCCTGGGATCTTCAATATAGCTTGAACCAATGCATGCAAAATAATAGGGAAGCACAAATTCTAATGTAACCTCACATTAACTGCTTTCCCCTTTTCCTTTATTTTGGTCCACCCTATCATAAACCATCAAAAGTACCCTATCCAATTCAACTATAGGTGGCAGAGGTAAAACCTTAATTCTCCTTTCAATGGATTTAATATTTTCTCTTGATTGCTCCACCAACTTATCCCACTCAACCCTACTAGTTTGATATTTATCAATAACTACAAAATAGGTTGCTACATCATCCAACTGGTGCTCAATAACTGGATCTTCACTAACTAGAAAATATAAATCTCACCATCATTTCCTCAACTACACTAAGCTCAAATGCTTTGGTGAAAACTTCCTTCTCCTTGTCATCACCTCAAAGAAAGATATGCATCTATCATAGATATCAGTAAGGGTGTCTTCAATTTGCCTCCTCTACTTATATATCTTCTTCAAAACCTTCTGCCTTATTTGCAAAGCTTCAAACCATTCCCAAGGTTCTACAGCTCTAGAGGAAGGGAGAATTTCATCACTCACCAACTTATCCTAGTGTATTCCATGATAGTCTTGGTCTTCTGCAACAGGAGATCTACATCCTCTTTATCTTGAGCCAATACATCTTTCAACCAATTTTTTGCCCTCATTGCATCTCCTCTAGTTGAAAAGATGTCTTTGATAGAATTATCTCCCTTAGTTTTCACCCCTTTTCACCAGTTTGTTGTAGCAAGAGTAGTGGCCTTCATTCTTTCTAGCTCAGTTATGGTTTCTTGTGGTAGGAAACTCATAGCAGAAGATGAGTAACTAATGGATTGCAAGGGTTTCATCAAATCCTCCAAATATTTCTTAAGTCTTTCATTCTCTTTCTTCAACTCCTGTTTAGTTTGTGCTTCTTTCCTCAATCTTCCCAGGATCACAGCACTTGAACCCTCATATTCTTCAATATCCCGTTCCATGGAAGTGGGCACAAGGTTGATAGTCTGCATGTTGTAATCACTCCCAGTAACCTCATCTCTATTCTTTTCTGTGGCAGGAGTAGCAATGTGGACCACTTTGTTTTTTGCTTCATCCCTTTCGATCTTGGAGATGACCCTCGCCTTCTTCTTTCCTTTACTTTTACCTATTTTTGTCAGTAGCTAATCACAATTGGGAGGGATATCATTCACAAAAAATTGTTTTCTCTTTATTTCTATATCAATACAACCTAGAACAATAGACTCTGACTGTACTTCACTCTATCCCACTTCTTCCTATTGACCCTTGGGTGTATCTTCTGGCTTCTCAGGAAACTCCTCATATTTATCATGTTCTTCTCTGCCATACTTCTCTTCTTCATGCACTGGTGATGGATTCTTAACGGCCATTTCCTCTCTCTGAGGAGGTATGCATTCTTCACTTCTAGCAGGAGAATCCTCATAAGTTACCAAGGGAGTTTGTAGAATTTTCTCAATTTCTGCAAATGCACTATGGAGCTCACCTTCTTGAAATTCTTCCCCCCCTTCACTTGATGGGTGTTCTACATCTGCTAGTTGTTTTGATGCACCATGTGGTTCATGGGGTGGAGAAGCCTCTTTAGGTTCTTCTATAGTAGAGGTTGCTGGAGGAATATCCTTCTTTGGCACACTGTCCTTGGGAGAAGTTCTTGATCTCCTTGTGTATACTTGTGTCTTCTCTCTAGAATTTTCTACATTTACCACTATTGAAAGATCAGTTACACTTGTCTCCCTAGAAGGTCCACCCATCTTTCTTGAACCCCTTGTTGTTTTCCTCCTTTTAGGTGCTAGGGAACCATCCTTTTCTTCTCCCTCATCAAATTCTTCCTCTATAGATTTTTCTATCTTTGAAGTAGTAGTCCTCTTCTTTGCTTTTAGTTTCCTTTGTTTCTCTTGCTCTTCTCCTTGGGAACCTTTGATCTTAATCTTAAAAGGAGAATCCACCTTGGTTTTTCCCTTAGGATCTTCCTCAGCTGACTCTTCGAAAGTGAAATGGGATTTTAGATCCCCCATCAAATTATAGGTACATGGCACACATTCACTTTCAAGTTCCCACACCTTTCGTTTGAGCCACAACTTGGTGTATTTCATCATAGGGGCCATTATTTTCTCTAATTCAGTTTTTTCTTCTTCCAGCCTTTCTACTTCTCCAATTGGTTTATCCTTAATTGGCTCATAATCGTGACTTTGGATTAAGTCTCCATCATCTTCCACCTGATCGGGAACCATTTTCACACTATACATTCGGACCACATCAACTGGGAATCTAGAGAATTTCTTCTTTCTTACCTTGAACTCATCCTTGCTATTGGACCAGTAGTCCTCTATGTCATCTTTGTGGTGATATTCCCTGTTGGCTTTCTTTTCTGCTTTGCCAGTGATATCAAAACCCAGCCTTTTGGAATGGAAAGACAACCCAAGAGTGCTCATTTCCTCCTTAGAAGCATAGGCTGAATTAATTGAAGGGCATACCTCGCTAGTACCTATCTTCAAAGGAAAATCTCCACCAAATCTAGTGTTATGCTTATCTTTCTTTACAATAGTGTCAAAGTGACATATTTTCCTTGTGACCTCCAGAAGTATAACATGGTCTTTGGGATACCTCGGAAGCCTATATGGAGCCCTTTGAAAACCATCTATTCTTATGTAAGAGAAGGTGGGAAACTGTATGAACCAAGCCCCATACCTTTTGATCAATGCCTTAGCATCATTTGATATTCTCTCGTGCTCTACACTTTGGAGTAATCTAGTGATGTGCATGGTGAAGGCATCATTCACCCTTCTGTAACTTGAGCTTCCTAAGTGCAATTGAGGATAAACCTCATAAATTACATCCTATCCAAATATTCCTCTTTTGCTCAATCCTTTATAAGGATGGAATCTTGCAAGTGCATACACTAAATAAAAAGCCATGGTGAATGTCTTGGTTTGTAGCACATTACACATTTGTTCATGAATCACAACACTTATAACACCTAACCAATGATAATTAATATTTTCCTACTCCATCCTCACAATGACATGGAACATCCAGTTCTTGAACATACCTACACTCTTTAGGTCTACCACCCCGCTAAGCAAGGTGATGGCATAATAGACTTCTTGTTTAAACTTTTCCCTAGGCAACTACTTAAGCAATTTTGAGAAATGATACTTTGGCATTTCAAGCCAAGAATTGATAACCTTTTGTGACTTAATAGTCTCCTCATCAGAGTACCTTTTATCTATTTCCATATTAAAAGCCATTACATGAGATTTGTCTGGCATATCAAAAGTTTGTGCAATAGAGATAGGGTTAAGATTAGCCAATACCCTCCCTTGAGGGTTGACTATCCTTTGTGAATCCCTGTCATAGTGTCAGGCACATTCCAATACCAACTCATAACACTGAACTGTGGGGGGAAATCCTACTACATGAGATAATCCCAATTCCTTTAGTCTCCTAGCCAACACTAGAAGATCTTCTTGTCCCATCCTTGCCTTGAACTCCTCATAGTCCTATCGACCCACATTTGTGTCTGAAACTTCAAACTAGATGGTGGCTATCTTACTTTCTGGAATCCTACTCTTTATGTCCAATTTAACTCTTTCTACTTCTAAGATAAAGGATCCCTCCATATCACCCTTAGCCTTTCCAACCTCTGCCTTGCTAGATTTATCCTGTATCCATCGAATACTAACGTGAAAATCCAATTGTTGATAACATATTTATCAAAGTGTTAGCTTAAAATCATAATAAAACCATCAAATCAATTGTAAATCACAATAACTAAGAAGTTCAGGATTCCAAGCTAATCGAGGAAAACCAGTCTAGGAGGAACTTCAAAAAATTCCAAACCAGACAGATTTTCCCGAAGAAGACACAAATATCAATAATAGATTATCAAAATGACGAAAGGATGCATATAACATTGTGTAATCTATCAGTTTAAAGCATGGAATGTTAAGTATTCATCATTAAATTCATCCATTTCATCCAATTTCTAAATTCCACAAAGCCTCCCAAAGAATTCAGAAAAATCAGGTCAGACCAGAATTCTACAAAGTACCCAAAACTTTGAATTCTCTACACACACTCCAGAACACTAAAGGTTAAATAGAATTCGGGAAAATCTGGGGATGCGAAAATTATGTGAAGTCTTCAAAATCCTAGAAAACTATTATTATGTTTGATTTTCCCTAATATGATCAAATGTCCATGAATCTCAAACCTCTTGAGCTCGACTCGAATCTAATTCATGTTTCCTATCAACCCCTTTGGATCAAGACTACTTGATGTGTTAAATGATGAATGTTCATAACAAAGCAATGATGCCCTAGATTTGACTATTAAAACCTTCACCATGGCTGAAAGGAACTAGCTCAGATTAAACCTGGATTGAGCTCGGACGCACTCAACAATGAACCAAACTAAAACATTGACTTAGGGGGCAAGACATGGGAACCATTTGAGGATGTGGAACATCACTAAAATCTGACTGGTTAACTAGGGTGGAATATAAGATAGGCATTAAGAATCCTCAAACATTAAACACAACCCTAGTTTGAAGCATTTAATCATTAAACATGCAAAATCAAGCTCCCAAATGGACGTAAAATGGCCCTGGACAACCAATCAATAACATTTCAAAGGCAGGGACCATACTTACATACCATAAGTAAATCAAATTTGACCACGAGGAAAATAAGTAGTGAACTCAGATGCCCTAGCAACCAGATCAAACTGAATGTAAGAAATCCAAGTGCCTTAGCAAGCAAATCAAGAAATTTGAATGCCCAAATCACCAAATCTTAGATGCAAGAGTGATACACAACGAAAGATGATAGAAAATGATGCAAAATCCCCTTAAATTTGACCACACTCGTGCCGTAGAGATAGTACCTAGGTGCATTAATTCCTTTGACAAGATAGGCTGAAGAAATTTGAAAGACGGTAAAATAGAATCTCAGAAAAATCTGGTCCATGTGGAATTCCACAAAGTCCCAATTTCTTGAACTGTAGCGTTACTCTCTTCTCTGAACTTTGAGTGAAATCCGGGAAAATTCAAATGGAGCGGAAAATCTCAAAATGAAGTAAAAATCTGAACTTTGTTCAAAACTTAAAATTTTCAAAGTGCTTTCTACAAGGGGGCATTTGCACGAATAAGATAAGCTTTCAAGCACATGCAAAGGTAACAAAACCTCAACATAATAAGGTCCTAAAACCAAAAGCGAAAGAAAAAGAGGGTCCCTGCTTTTTGCGGGGCGTGTATTTAAAAACTACACAACAAATGGTGACTCTGCTGGGAAAATGCTCCAAAGCATTTGATGATGAACAAGAATCATGAACCCAAAATCTCTGGTTTCGATCTCCCTATCAGATAAACAAATCAAAATGAAAGATTAAAGAATCAGAACCAAAGGTGGACTGAAACTTCCATAAACTAAAAATTTGAGTGTGCACATGAGTTCATTTCCCTCCTTGAGCTACTGAAGAAACCAAGTTTAATCAGGTTAGGCTACGTAAAGATTCTAACTCCAAAAGCAATCGGGATAGAGCCTCACTGCCAGTCAAGTGTCTATAGCCCCAACGAGGTTATCGTTGTGACTCTCCTGAACATAGCTCTATTGCCAGCTAGGTGTCCATGGCCCTGATAGAGATATTCAGATACTCCTGATAAGTTGAATTCATTTTATTTTCAATATTTTCTCTTTTCTTCTTTTGATATTTCTTTTATTTTCACTTTTCATTTCAACCTATGAACAATGAAATTCACACTCAAGGCTGAGAACCACAGTGGCACTAAAGCATAAATAATATTTTTCACCTAACAAGACCTCACAAAGATCCCCAAACAACCTCAAGAATCTTAAGATGTATGAAAGATATAAGATTTCAGAATACTTCAAATTCAAATCAAACTAGTGACCCATCCTCCTTAAATTAGACATTTAGACTGCTTGACCATAACAAATATCTCAACCATCCATTCAAGACACATGATTAAAGTTCATCAATGAAATACTCAGAACAGTCCTAGATAAAAGTATATTTTCCATGCAGGTGCAACACATCTAGAAGAAAACAAGAAAACCTCCAAAGCAAGAGTAGAGAAAAACTAGAACCAAATTGAAAGCAACCTAAACTAACCAAAACAAAAGCAAAGAAGAAAGGGAAACCTACTCTAACCGAAGAAAAATAGAGCAAACCAAAACATAAAAGAAACTTAATCTAACTATATACAAGGAAAGAGTTGTACATAGCTCAAGATTGGAAATAATGCTTCAAATACTACCCATTGATAGGCAGTGGAATATCTTCCCCAGTGAGAGTTTTCAAGTGAAAAGCATTATCCCCTAGGATCTCTAAAATTCAATAAGGGCCAAGCCAAAGTTTGTCAAATTTACCATGCTCCCCCTTATGATCATGGGCTTTATCCCAGTAGCGAACCAAGTCATAGATTCGAAAGGATTTTACCTTAGCTCTTCTATCAAACCACCTTTTGACCACCCCCTAATGTTTGGCAAAGTTTCCAAGGGATTTATCTCTTTTCTCATCAAGGTTTAACAACTCAGCAAGTTTGGCCTCACGTTTATCCCCTTCATCATAATATGCATTAATGAATTGTAAGGTGGGGATTTTTAACTGAATAGGAAACATAGGTTCTAACCCATAAACCAAGTGGTAAGGGGATATTCCTATGGAAGTCTTGTGTCTCGTACGATCTGCCCAGAGAGCAAATCTAAGCTAGGTGTGCCAATCCTTAGGATTTCTTTCTAACAATTTACAAATAATAGTCAGGAGATTTTTATTGGAACACTCAGCCAAACCATTACTCTGAGGGTAATAATTGGATGCAAACTTAATTATAATTCCATGATCAAAGGACCAGTTAGAGAATTTCAATGATGCAAATGCAGGACCATTATCATAGACCAAAGACACAAGACATCCAAAATGGTTAATAATACCTGATTCGATGAAATTGATTACCACCTCAGAAGTACATTGCTTGCAAGCAAGGGCCTCAGTCCATCTTGTGAAATAATCAGTAATAGTAAGAATATACATGTAACCTATAGAGGAAGGCAAATTGATTGGACCTATGAAGTCCATTCCCCACTACGCAAAAGGTTTTACCTCAAAGACTGGTTGAAGTGGAAGTGTTGCATACTTCTCTCTGGTTTTTTTAGTATGACACACATGAAAAGTTCTAACATGGTTGTGTGTTTCCTTGAATAGTGTGGGCCAATAGTAACCAACTCTCATAATCTGATTCACTATAGAAGGTGTAGATCCATGGCCTGTACCATATCTATCATGAAATTCCAACATTACTCTTTCAGATTATGCTTTTCCTAGGCACCTTAACTAAACACCATCATGATTTTTTTTATATAGAACAACTCCCTTCGGCATGAAACTATCACTCTTAAAATGCAATTCCCTTCTTTGTATTGCATTAAGATGATCAGGACACCTTTGAGTCATGAGATAGTAAACAATATCATCATACCATTCCCCGGGAGAAACATCTTCTAGATTGTAATGTTGGGTTGCAAGATCAGGGCCCATTTCTACCATTGTCCTTGTAATTCCTTGCCCTCTTACCAACTTCATGGGTTGAATCTCAATATCATATTCCTGTAACATAGTTACTCACTTAGCTTTGTGCTCTCCTAGCTCATTCTACATCAACAGTAGCTTGACTGCAAGATCAAGAACTATTGCAAAGACCTTGCTTCTGAGGATATAGTGTCTAAATTTCTTCACAACTCTAACTAAGGTGTAAGCCTATTTCTCCACACTTGGGTACCTTAGTTCTGCATCTTTCAATGGTGCACTCATAAATGCTATGGGATGTTCATTTCCTTGATTAGATTTTTGGGTCAACATAGCAGCACAAGAGTGATCAGAAGCAAACGAATATATATAGAATGTCTTAGCATAATCTAGACTCACCAAAATTGGAGCTTCAACAATAGCCCTTTCTATCTCTACAAATGTTTCCTTAGCTTCTACACTCCATTCAACTTTGGCTTCCTATTTCAGCATTGCATTTAGTGGCTTGACTATTTCTGCAAATCCAGTGATGAACTTCCTTACAAAGTTGATTTTTCCAAAGAATGATTTCATTTCTTTCTTGCTAGCAGGTGGCTGGATCTTGAGTATAGCTTCCACTCCTTCAGGGTCAATGGAAATTACTTTATCAGAGATAACGTGCCTCAACAATTTTCTTTCTGTAACTCCAAAGATGTATTTCTTTGGGTTGAGAGAAATGCCAAACTCTCTACACTTCTAAAACACTTTGCACAAATTTTCTATATGATCATCTCTCTTTTTTGAAAGGACTGTCAAATCATCCATATAAATGATTATGCATTTACCAATTATGTCCTTAAAAGCAATGTCCATGGCCCTCTGGAAGGTGGCTCCAGTATTGATCAAACTGAAGGGCATCCTCCTGTAAGCAAAAGTACCCCACTTGGTGGAGAAAGCAGTTTTATGTTTATCCTCATATTGTACCATAAATTGATTGTATCCCGAGTAGCCATCCAAGAAGACATCATTTGAGATCCATTGAAAATATGAAGTACTTCATCCAGCGAGGGTACTAGATAATTATCTTTTTCTGATGCTCTATTAAGGTTCCTAAAATCCACACATAGTCTAATTTCATCATTCTTTTTTCTTACAGGAACTAGGTTTGCAACCCAAGTTGAATGTCTAACTGGGAATACGATTCTGGTAGATAATAACTTTTGTACTTCCTTTTGAATTACTGGTTCCAGTAGAGCATTGATTGGCCTCTACCTCTACCTGAAGGGTCTTACTCCTAGATTAAGAGGGATAGTGTGAGTTATAATTGATGTGTCATAGGTTTTCAAGTCTTCATAACTCTAATCTATCACATCTTGATATGTATGTAATGCATTGATTATTCCATTCCTCTCTTATGGAGTACACACATTGCCAATGAAGACATTTTTGACATCAGCTTGAGTCCCCATGTTATACTTCTCACATTGTCCACTGATGGACTCCTTCTTGGCATCTTGTTCTTGATCTCTAACCTTATCCAGATCAAAAATCCTTTCTAGCTGCACCATTCCCATCAGAATAGTATTAGTCTTCAAATTAATTACCCCTTCCAGATCCATTTTTGCTTCTTTGAGTTCAATTTCATCAATACTTTGAGAAGCAAAGACATCTGAGCTTGTGATAAAATCCAAAATATGTTTATCATCTTCAAATACCTAGAAATTGGTAACATTGTCAGGTACTAAAGGTACTAAGGTTAGTTCCACTATAAACTTCTTCAATCAAGAAAGAGACAAGGCTACAACGTACTAGCTACCTGAGCAAGGGAGTTAGCTATTTGGTTTTTACTATGTGGGATCAACTAAATGTTGAAGGCATCAAATCCTTCAATAAGGTCCCATACTCTATGCCTATAATTGGTCAATCTTTGGTCATGACATGAGTACTGTCTCCTGACTTGTTTGACCACTAACTCAAAGTCCCCAAAGACTTGCAAAATCTTAACCTTTTTCTTTAATACCATGAGCAACCCATGAATCAAAGCCTCATATTCTGCTACATTATTTTTACAATGAAATTGAAGTCTATGAGTAGTAAAGAAAGTTTTACCTCTTGGACTGATTAACTCAAATCCTGCCCCAGCTCCTTGCTTTGATTTGGATCTGTCAAACCTTAAATTCCAACAACCAACAATTGCAAACTTGCTCACTATAACTCTTGCACTGTTGCTACCAAAGGGTTCTTTAGAAACCATCAATTTCTTTCCTTTAGGATCCTCTTGGACATTTTGGATATTAATTTTGACTGCTGGAGTGGGGTTGATACACTTCTGTATTTGTTCTACTACAGCCTAGCACAAGCAACAGTCCAATTTTGAATGGGAGGCATTATGAACCCTACATCAATTTGGCAAGAGTAATTCTCCAAAATTCATTCCTCTACCCAACTGAACCTGATCTTCAATACATTTTTGAATGAATTTCTAGAAACTATCCAACAAGCCAAGTTGATTATCTTGAGGGACATCCTCACTTATTGGTTCCACCAAGGCTTCAGTACCACTGGATTTAGCTATGTGATCAATAGGTGTTGAATGTAACATAAGGATTTCTTCTACCTTAGATTCCTCAAAAGGGGTTGCAAGCACATAATTTCCCATGCTCACCTTAGATATCAGAATCTCATTTGAAGTGTTCTGATATTCTATAATCATGTATTTCATCTTGGGTTCCTTTTCAATCTTGATTTGATTTGGCACTCCCTTCTAGGGAAGCCACATATGAGAGTGATCAGTTGATACATATCCATTCAAGGCCCTAATAAAGTCTCTTCCCAAGATTAGACCATAAGCATCAGGTATATCAGCCACCTGTATGTTAATAACCTGCTGAATTCTAGGGTTAGAGGCAACCTGCATATGAATCATGTTTAAATCCCTTACAACATTAACCTCAATTCGATCCAATTACGTAACTTTCTTTTGGGAGTCAGCAGGAGTGATACCTAAGGCTCTACAAACACCAAAAGGAATTACATTGGTAGAAGCAACTGAATCTAAAAAATAATTGTGCATATTTTTACCAAATATGTGGATAGAAATCAAAAATGGAGTAGTGTTTGTTTTCCCTTGGAATAGAGTCAAGGGAGTATCCACCTAAGCAACTTGAGTTCCATCCTTTTCTTTTCCTTTATCTCCAAGTGGTATATGAATCTGATTATGAATCTGATTTTGTACTTTTACCGGTTGAGAATTGGATGCTTTATTGACACTTTCATTAACTGATTTATCTTGTGATACTGAATTTGCATTGCAATATCCTAGAACTACATTTCTAATAGTTGGAACTCTCAATAATTTGAATGCAGAAAGACTTACCTTTAGCTTTTTGAGTTCTTCTGCAACATATATGGCCAGTTGTTCCATATTCAGATCAGCAGGAGCCTTGTTGGGACATTCCACCACCCTATCTTTGCTTGCTTGAACACTCCTTCCTTTTGATGGATCAATTTTTTCTTGTCCTTCTTTTGACAGGTAATATTTAGACACATGAGGATATAGTGGATTATTACTGGCATTTGGATCTGGAGGTGTGGTGAAGTTGTTTGGAGGAATGGAAGTGGTGAAGGGACCTCCATCATATGGACTTCTGTGTGGCAAGTCTCTAAGATCATATTTCTTAACAGGCCTCTAGAATGTCTGCACCTCTTCAACATAAGCTTCTTCTTCATCCATGGGGTCATTTTCATTCACTGGATTTTCATCAAACAATTGTGTAATCTCATCTCCATTGCACACCTGATCCGCCTCTTCTTTAAGTTGGTGTGATTCTTCTTCAGGCACATTCTCCTTGCTTTGTGGAAAAGGAGCATGATTTAGTACCAATAATGATGAATCATAGGGAGTAGATGACACCATCTCCTGGATACTTGCATTATTCTCCACCTCATATTGGAAAATTGAACCTGCTTCTTGAAATTTAGGGCAGTCCAGTTCAGAATGTTGACTTGTTTTATGGAGCCTACACCAGCCTGATAAAGAAACCTCAACTAAATATACACCACTCGGAGGCTTTTCTTCATTAACTGGTTGATTGAATGGATGATCCAATGAGGTGGGAATACCTCCATTGTTAGGCCTTGTATTCCAATTCTTGTTTTGTCTAGGTGGTTGTCTCCTATCGAACCCTTGTCCACTAATCTTCCCTTTATCAAAGTTTTGGCCTGAAGATTTTCCTCTATCATAATTCTTCCCTCTATCATTATTATATCCTCTATCATTGTTATATCCTCTTTCAAGATGTTGTCCCCTATCAAAAAAATTTCCTCTATCAAAATGTTGTGCTTGTTGAATTTTTGGATTTTCTCTATTATGATTGGACTGCATAATTCTTTGAGTAGCCTGGAGCTGACGGTTCTGGTTTCTCAAATAATTCACCTCCATATTCAGCTTCTTCACTTGTTCGGTCAATTCATCTAGTCTCTCTTGGTCAGGATTTCTATATGGAGGTCGATTCACATTATTTTGGGGATATCCTACTATAGTATTGGCATTCGACAATTGGTTCAATACTTCAGAATTCTACAGATATGTGGGAAAACTAGCCTGAGGTTGTGGATGAAGATGTTGATTTACATTTTGCTAAGGGTAGTTGATTGTGGGTGGAACTTGACTCACTGAAGGTCCTGGGTGGGGAACCAGGGGCAACTGAGGTACCAGATTCAAGATAGGAGTGTGATTGGTGAGAGCTTGATTGAGGGTTGGGACTTGCCTAGGGTGACCAGTGGGTCCTAGTGACAGTAAAGGCCCAGATAGGTGTTGTATTAAAGCAGTGCTTACCTTCACAACCTCTACATATGCATCAAGTAGGGTGTTAGGAGGGTTGTTTCTCCATTTCATGAAGGTAGCCATCAAACTATCAAGTCCCTCATAATATACTTCTACAGCGGTGGCTTCATCAACAACATAAGGGGCCTACAGTCAAGTATAGGCATGATGAAAATTGCTATTAAAGGACCCTATAGGCTCATGGACTTCTCTCTTAACATTAGTGAACTGAAGATAAAGCTCATTAGGACTAATGGGAATCCTAAACTTCTGCAAGAATGAAGTCTCCAATTCATTCCAATGTTGAATAGACCTGGTAGGTAAATGATTGTATCAATAGAATGCATCTTCTCCTAAGGAATAAGGAAAGAGCCTACATGCTACATCCTCATGATTTATTCCCATATCCTTAAGGCTAGTTTGAAGGATCCTGATGTGTTCCTCAATAGTTCTATTGGGATCATTAACATGGAACTTTGAACAAAATTGTTTAGGGTTCTTGGGCATGACATTGTAATTAGCGAAAGTCAATGGAGATGGGTTATTAGCTAGGAAAGCCATTTGTGGAGATGGGGGTGGTAATGGTTGATTTATAGTTGGTTGATGTTGTTGAATGGAAATGTCCTCTAATTCAGATGAAGATGAACTTGATGAAGATGGGGATGATGGAGACGATCAAGGTGGCTGGGTGGATGATGATTCCCCTCTTCTTCTAGTCCTTCTTGACCTAGTAGGGGCTGGTAATTCTTCCTCCTCCCCTGGAGTAGATCTGGTTCTTCTTCTAAATATTTCAGGAGAGATGACAGACATAAATCAATCTAGCTTGCTTATTCAGGCCCTCCTAGCACCAATCTATTGATGGTGTTTTCTGCCCAGCAACAACTCAGACATAATATGGAAATCCTATCTCTCTTAAAAGGTAAATCTCTATTAGCAAGCCTCAAGAGATAACCCCAACGTCTCTAATTTCAGGTCTTGACAATGCATAAACAACTCAGTGATAAATATGAAAATGCTGGTAGTCACAAAGTGACCTTACTACAAGAAAATACTAAATATTTAATCTATCAGATCTAACAATATGATAATACTTCAATTCTAAATCTAACCTAGATGATAAAAGAAATAGAAAAGGAGATAAGGTTTCAAAGAGATTCCTATATTTAACACTAAACCTAAGATTAACAATGCAAATGACAAAACACTTGAAATGGACCAATCCCTCAGAAACTAATTTCTACTTGACCTAGATGGATCTAGAATCTTATAGAAATAGTGCAATCTTCTAAGGCATTAAAGATTTTCAGATCATGAACATTCATTCAAAAAAACCCTATTGCGATTGAAATGAATAAAACTTCACAATTGAACTAAGCTTAATGAATATAAAAGTCTAGGCTAACTTTGCAAAGCAACTAATAGTTAGTTGGTTGTGAAAAGTATGGACCAAGGATTTCTGCAACACTTAAAGTATTGAATCATAAACACTATCAATTTATCTAACATTAAACTTAAGCAATTCTAAAGATAGAATCATAAGAACCATGCCCAATAAAATTCAACACAAGAAAGGCACCAAATCAAAATGTCTTCACTTGCATTAAATTACCCAAAGTAGCAACAATTCTAGAATTTTGTTACAGCACTTGCTTTCTTGAAAACAAAACAAATTCCTAACTCTAGCTCTTGCTATACTGCTTAACTCGCTCCAATAAAAACCATCTATCTATCTATCCCTTACAAATGAGGCGGAATGCCACATTAATAGAAACCCCCAAGATATGTCAGCCAAGGAGAATTCAAAATAAGATAAAATATGCATTAAATGCATGAACTCCATCTAGGTCGGCCTGGGATCTTCAATATAGCTTGGACCAATGCATGCAAAATAATAGGGAAGCACAAATTCTAATGTAACCTTACATTAAATGCTTTCCCCTTTTCCTTTATTTTGGTCCACCCTATCATGCACCATAACAAAGTACCCTATCCAAGTTGGATATAGGTGGCAGAGGTAAAACATTAATTCTCCTTTCGATGGATTTAATATTTTCTCTTGATTGCTCCATCGACTTATCCCACTCAACCCTACTAGTTTGATATCTATCAATAACTGCAATATAGGTTTCTGCATCATCCAACTAATGCTCAGTAACTAGATCTTCACTAACTAGAGAATATACATCTCACCACCATTTCCTCAATTGCTCTAAGCTCAAATTCTTTTGTGCAAACTTCCTTCTCCCTGTCATCACCTCAAAAAAAAAATGCATCCATCATAGATATTGGTCAGGGTGTCTTCAATTTGCCTCCTCTACTTATATATCTTCATCAAAACATTCTACCTTATTTTCAATCAAACCATTCCCAAGGTTCTGTAACTCTAGAGGAAGGGAGAATTTCATCACTCACCAACTTATCCTTAGTGTATTCCATGATAGTCTTGGTCTTCTGCAATAGGAGATCTGCATCCTCTTTATCTTGAGCCAATACATCTTTCAACCAATTTTTTTCCCTCATTGCATCTTCTCTGGTTGAAAGGATGTCTTTGATAGCATTATCTCCCTTAGTTTTCACCCCTTCTAACTAGTTTGTTGTAGCAAGAGTAGTGGCCTTCATTCTTTCTAGCTTAGTTATGGTTTCTTGTGGCAGGAAACTCTTAGTAGAAGATGAGGAACTATTGGATTGCAAGGGTTTCATAAAATCTTCCAAATATTTCTTAAGTCTTTCATTCTCTTTCTTCAACTCCTATTTAGTTTGTGCTTCTTTCCTCAATTTTCCCAGGATCATAGCATTGGAACCCTCATATTCTTCAATATCCCATTCCATGGAAGTGGGCCCGAGGTTGATAGTCTACATGTTGTAATCACTCCCAGTAACCTCATCTCTATTATTTTCTGTGACAAGAGTAGCAATTTGGAGCACTCTGTTGTTTGATTCATCCCTTTCGATCTTGGAGATGACCCTGGCCTTCTTCTTTCCTTTAAGTTTTCCTATTTATGCCAGTAGCTCATCCCCATTGGGAGGGGTATCATCCACAACAATTTTTTTTCTCTTTATTTCTCTATCAAGCCAACCTAGAACAACAGACTCTGACTGTATTTCACTATGTCCCACTTCTTCCTATTGACCCTTGGGTGTATCTTTCAGCTTCTCAAGAAACTCCTCATCTTTATCATGTTCTTCTCTACCATACTCCTATTCTTCATGCACTGATGATGGAGTCTTAATAGGTGTTTCCTCTCTTTGAGGAGGTATACATTCTTCACTTCTAGTAGGAGAATCCTCATAAGTTACCAAGGGAGTTCATAGAATTTTCTCAATTTTTGCAACTGCACTATGGAGCTCCCCTTCTTGAAATTATTCTCCCCCTTGACATGATAGGTGTTCTACATCTGCTAGTTGTTCTGATGCACCATGTGGATCACGGGGTGGAGAAGCCTCTTTATGTTCTTCTGTAGCAAAGGTTGCTAGAGGAATATACTTCTTTGGTACACTGTCCTTGGGAGGAGTTCTTGATCTCCTTGTGTATACATGTGTCTTCTCTCCAAAACTTTCTACATTTACCACTATTGAAAGATCAGTTACACTTGTCTCCTTGGAAGTTCCACCCTTCTTTCTTCAACCCCTAATTTTTTCCTCCTTTTAGGTGTTGGGGCACTATCCTTTTCTTCTCCCTCACCAGTATCTTCCTCTATATATTTTTCTTTCTTTGAAGTAGCAGTCCTCTTCTTTGCTTTTGGCTTCCTCTGTTTCTATTTCTCTTCTCCTTGGGAACCTTTGATCTTAATCATAAAAGGAGAATCCACCTTGGTTTTTCCCTTAGGATCTTCCTCAACCGACTCTTCAGAAGTGGAATGAGATTTTAGATCCTACATCAGATTATAAGTACATGGCACACCTTCACTTTTAAGTTCCCACACATTGTGTTTGAGCCACAACTTGGTGTATTTTGTCATAGGGGGCCATGATTTTCTCTAATTCAATTTTTTCTTCTTCCAACTAGTCTGCTTCTCTAATTGGTTTATCCTTAATTGGCTCATAATCGTGACTTTGGATTAAGTCTCCATCATCTTCCACCTGATCGGGAACCATTTTCACACTATACATTCAAACCACATCGACTGGGAGTCTAGAGAATTTCTTCTTTCTTACCTTGAACTCATCCTTGCTATTGCCCCAGTAGTCCTCTATGTCATCTCTATGGTGATATTCCCTGCTGGCTTTCTTTTGTGCTTCACCAGTGATATCAAAACCCAGCCTTTTGGAATGGTAAGACAACCCAAGATTTCTCATTTCCTCCTCAGAAGCATAGGCTGAATTAATTGAAGGGCATACCTCGCTAGTACCTATCTTCAGAGGAAAATCTCCACCAAATCTATTTTTATCCCTATCTTTCTTTACAATGGCATCAAAGTCACATATTTTCCTTGTGACCTCTAGAACTATAATATGGTTTGTGGGATACCTTGGAATCTTGTATGGAGCCCTCTAACAACCATCTATTCTTATATAAGAGAAGGTGGGAAACTGTATGAACCAAGCCCCATACCTTTTGATCAGCTCCTTAGCATCATCTGATATTCTCATGTGCTCTACACTTTGGAGCAATCTAGTGATGTGCATGGTGAAGGCATCATTCACCCTCCTGTAACGTGAGCTTCCTAAGTGCAATTGAGGATAAACCTCATAAATTACATCATGTCCAAATATTTCTCTTGTGCTCAATCCTTTATAAGGATGAAATTTTGCAAGTGCATACACTAAATAAGAAGCCATGGTGAATGTCTTGGTTTGTAGCACATTACACATTTTTTCATGAATCACATCAATTATAACACCTACGCAATGATAATTAATATTTTCCTATTGCATCCTCACCACCCACCTGCACTCTTTAGGCCTACCACCTGGCTAAGCAATGTGATGGCATCATAGACTTATTTTTTAAAGTTTTCCCTATGCAACTGCTTAAGCAATTTTGAGAAATGAGACTTTGGATTTTCATGCCAAGAATTGATAACCTGTTGTGACTTAATAGTCTCCTCATCATAGTACCTTTTAGCTACCTCCATATTAAAGGCCACTACATGAGATTTGTCTAGCATATCAAATTTTTGTGTAATAGAGATATGGTTAATATTAGCCAATACCCTCCCTTGAAGGCTTACTATCCTTTGTGAATCCCTGTCATAGTGTTGGGCACATTCCAATACTAACTCATAACACTAAACTGTGGGGGGAAATCCTGCTACATGAGGTAATCCTGATTCCTTTAGTCTCCTGGAGAGCACTAGAAGATCTTCTTGTGCCATCCTTGCCTTGAACTCCTCATAGTCCCATTGACCCACATTTGTGTTTGAAACTTCAGAGTAGATGGAGGCTATCTTACTTTCTGAAATCCTAATCTTTATGTCTAATTTAACTCTTTCTACTTCTGATATAGAGGATCCCTCCATATCACCCTTAGCCTTTCCAACTGTTGCCTTGCTAGCTTTAGCCTGTATCCATTGAATACTAACATGAAAATCCAATTGTTGATAACATATTTATCAAAGTGTTAGCTCAAAATCATAATAAAACCATCAAATCAACTATAAACCACCATAACTGAGAAGTTTGGAATTCCAAGATAACCGAGGAAAACCATTCTGGAGGAACTTCAAAAAATTCCAGACCAGGTGGATTTTCCCAAAGAAGACACAAATATCAACAATAGATTATCAAAATGAAGAAAGGATGCATATAACATTGTGTAATCTATCAGTTTAAAGCATGGAATGTTAACTATTCATCATTAAATTCATCCATTTCATCCAATTTCTAAATTCCACAAAGCCTCCTAGAGAATTCAGAAAAATCCGGTTGGATCGAAATTCTGCAAAGTCCCCAAAACTCTGAACTCTAAATGCAAACCCCGGAACACTGAAGGTTAAATAGAATATGGGAAAATCCAGGGATGCAGAAATTATGTGAAGTCCTCAGAATCCCAGAAAACCGTTATTATGTTTAATTTTCCTTGATACGATAAAATGTCCATCAATCTCAAAAATCTTGAGCTCAACTCGAATTTAATTCATGTTTCCTATCAACCCCTTTGGATCAAGACTACTTGAGGTGTTAAATGATGAATGTTCATAACAAACCAATGATGCCCTAGATTTGACTGTTAAAACCTCTGCCATGGGTGAAAGGAACTAGCTCAAATTAAACCTGGATTCAGCTTGGATGCACTCAACAACGAACCAAACTAAAACATTGAATTATGGAGAAAGATGTGGGAACCATTTGAGGATGCAGAACATAAAATCCAACTGGTTAACTAGGGAAAAATATAAGATAGGCATTAAGAATCCTCAAACATCAAATGCAACCTTAGTTTGAAGCATTTAATCATTAAACATGCAAAATCAAGTTCCCAAATGGATGGAAAATGGCCCTGGACAATCAATCATTAACATTTCAAAGGAAGGGACCATAGTTACATACCATAAGTAAATCAAATTCAACCACGAGGAAAATGAGCAGTGAACTCGGATTCCCTAGTGACTAGATCAAACTGAATGTAAGAAATCCAAGCGCCTCAACAAGCAAATCAAGAAATTTCAATGCCCAAATCACCAAATCTCATATGCAAGAGTGATACACAATGAAAGATGAGAGAAAATGATGCAAAATTCCCTTAAATTTGACCACACTCATGCCACATAGATAGTACATAGGTGCATTAATGTCGTCGAGAAGATAGGCTGAAGAAATTTGGAAACCTGATGGTAAAAGGGAATCTTAGAAAAATCCGGTCCATGTAGAATTTCATGAAGTCCCAGATTTCCCAAAGTACAGCGTTAATCCCTTCGCCAGAATTTGAGTGAAATCTGGGAAAATCCAGATGGAGTGGAAAATCCTGAAATGAATTAAGAATCCGAACTTTGTTCAAAACTTAAGATTTTAAAGTTTCTTTCTAGAACGGGGCATTTGCATGAATAAGATAAGCATTCAAGCATGTTCAAAGGTAACAAAACCTCAACATAACAAGGGCCTAAAAGCAAAAGCAAAAGCAAAAGAGGATCCCTGCTTTCAGTGGGGCGTGTGTGCAAAAACTACACAACATGCAGCATGTCACAACTTCAATTAGGTTATCCAAGAAGATGATAATTGTTGTGTGGTCTCACAACACACCCCAAGACTATAAGACTTGGGGACCCAAAAAAAAAATCTCTTATGGTAGGAGCTAGCCAGTTTAAAAGATCACAAGAAATGAAGAGAAAAGAGAAATCTTTAATAAAAGAGTACTTTGTAATGTAGTGTTTTGGGTACTGGATACTAGGAACTAGGAATGTTTGAAAAAGAAGGTAATAAAAATGTGAGTAGAATGTTCCGGTCTGATAGTTGATGTCCGATAAGATGGAAGTTTCGATAAAACTGAAGTCCAGGGAAAATTCATGGGTAAAGCTGAATATCAGGTACCGAGTAACGATGTAAAGTGAAGTTTTAAAATCATAAGGTTATCCAATGAGTCTGATAGTCTGGTTACCCGGCATATTAAATATAATCATGCAAGAATTTGTAATATGCTAGAAAGTGTGTTATTTATCAAAATTTTATGTGATAACTATTGAATGATGGTTTTATTAACATGAGATATTTATAAATGTTTGTTTTAAAAGGGATTTCATGAGTGGAATTTGTGATTGTAGTAGATACAGAGTTTGGGCATGGATGGTTAGGAAAATCCAATTTGTAGACAGATCCGATGGTGTTTCCAGGTTCAACAATACACTTGAAAAGCTCGGGCTGGAATAAATTTTGTTGCATAGATACGCTAGATACCGAGAAACTGGAACTCTAGATTTTAAGCATGCAGAAGAGAAGTGTATCTATTTCTAGGGTTGCTCATTTCTAGAATTTTCAAACCGAGGATGAACCTGAATGTATGAATGAAAATTTCACTTGATCATTCCAAATGTATTGGAATTTCCTACATTTTTTTGAGAAAATTTGTTTGGTTCCAAGAAGGAACCCTGATAATAAAAGGATTAAAGCCCAAAGTGCTTCAATGTGCTATTGGATTTGACCTTCACTGACTTCAATTACAATTCTCTTACAAGACATTACATTCCACATGCCTTGATGTGATTCATCCCTTGGATTTTCTCTCATGTATTTTCCTTATCCTATATGTGCCTTACTTCTATAAAAGGTTAGAGAAATCATTTTTTAAGTTAAGTTTAATTGAATAATTTGTGGATGTTAGAAGAGCCAAAACTTCTCTAAGTTTTCTTCTTCTTTTTTGTTTTCTAAATCATTTCAATCTAAAAAATTGTATGCATGTAGATATTAATCAATATTGAAGCCAATTTGATACCTACCTATCTCATGAATTTTTGTAGCTGGTTTTGTTAGTTCATTCAAAAAAGACTATGTGTTGTTTCGTTTAAGGATGCATGCAGAACCTACTAGGTGTCCAAACTAAAACCCCTCCCTTTAAAAGCTTGCACCATTTTATATGTAGTTGTGAAGCAATCTAGTGAAGTACAAAGCAATTTGCTTTTATTTGGTTAATTCTTTGGGGCATGCTTAGAAAATAACTGAGAGAAATTTTAATTTTCAATATTTTTTATGATTTATTTTAGAATAGATGTTTAAATTCTAGATAATGCTTCAAAAATAGATGAATGAATGGAAACATTTTGAAAATATTTTGTTTCCTATGAAATTGTTGAATGCTTAAAGCTAAATCTACATAAGTGATAGTAAAATTGTTGATGTGCATGAAATACTATTTCAAATCTTTCGATTTCATGAGGGTATGTGTAGCATCATGATGGGCCAAAAAGTGGTGATATGATGGGTATGTGTAGGGTATGTAGCTAACGACTTTTTTTTACCCAAAATTGATGAAACAAAAAGGGTTTTTAAAGGAGATTCTCAGCTTTCCACTAATATAAATTATGCTTTACTTTGAATTTAATAAATAATTATTATTCATTTTCTACTTGAAATTCAACTAAAGTACTGACAGATAGGCTGATTGAAAAACATGTATAGCTTTCAAACGATATCACATTTTTTTGAATCTAAAACATGTGCCACATTCTATGCTTCGCATACTATAGAATTAAAAAAAAAATCATGAAGTTTTCACCAAGTTAAGGTGGTCAAACATACGAGTTTTTTATATTTTTTAAAATTTGTAATAAAAAATCCATAATTAATTATTTACTTGGAAAAGTTTTTTAAAAAAATATGCATCATATCAAGACATGAGTCCTTTACTTATATCTAAAATATTATAAAAAAAATATTATCATTTTATTGTGGTTAGGTTGGTTAGAGACACCTACTTTTTATTTTTCCCCTAAAATTTAAGTACTACTGCATTGAAATTTCAAATTTTCACCAAATAGATTTTTTTTGTTTAAAATAAACCTAGTAGTTTAGAATCTACATTCAATTTTCTACAGATTCTATTCTTAAATATTTTTTAAATAATATAGATAACTTATTCAATTTTTTATGTCAATTTGCCTAACTCTAATTTTTTTGAATTTTTTGCCACTTAAGGGCCTATTTTTTCCATGATGATCCTGTACATACCCATGATATTATTTATGATCTAAGTGAAAGTTTAGTGTCTAATACATATGATTTCAAAGAAACATATTCCCTTTGAGATTAACAACAATATCACATCATACCCTAAAGTAAACCTGGTATTATCAAGACCTGACTACCGAAGACTTAGGATTGAACTAAGCCAACCTTTGTCCTATCATATGAATCCCCTAGGGTTGCCTTTAGTTAATTATTTCAAGAAGGATAGGCTCTTCGTGATTTTTCTGTGAAAAATTTATTCACCCTATTGCTACGAGTAACATCATCATCAATAGGAACTGGCACTAGAAGGAGAGCCTATATTGAAATTTGTATTAGTCCTGATTTCAAGGAGAAAGCTTGTAAAGCGAAAACTTAGTGCAAGCTAGTATTTCAATATGGAAGTTGAGAATCTTCAGAAAATATTTAATCAAAGATTATATCCTTTGATTTTATTCAACTTTGGTAGAGTCACCGAGTGTAGAATTCATGATACAGTTGATCATAGTGAACTTGATTGTGAAATTTTCTTAACTAGGGTAAGTTTGGCCATTTGTAAAGTGATTCGGTTAACAGATAAAAAAAAAAGTTCTAGCTACTAGAAGACAAGAACCATTAATGAGAAATATGTTCAACCCTAGTGGAATTGAAAATATTAAAAAATTATCTGGTACATCAAAATGGTTTGATCACTACAATTATTATAAAGAAAATCTTAACATTTTTTAGGAAAATAGGTGAGTATGCCTAGATTTAGAGACATCGTATCAAAAAAAAGGAAACGGTATTGATGAGTCATCATTCTCCTTATACCTGGAAAACACAAATGAAGAAAGGGAGTAGGAAAATTGAGCAGGAGACGTGCGTATTTTTCTCCAAGTTGAAAATTCACAAGTTAAAAAAGGAAATTCTCCTGATTTTATGCAAGATATAGAGTATCAAACTTTTACATTTTCTCTCTCTGATAACAATATAAATTGTGGTATATCTTGGTTTGACAAACTGCCAAGACATGAAAAAAATTTAGAAGAAAACTGCAAAATGGACATAGCCATTCATGGAAATGAATAGAGTAAAGAGGCAAACCATGAACTAGGGATGAACGAAGGTAGAGTATGGTTGCATCATACAAAGTGTGTGCAATCAACCTTTAATGAGGTCATTTTCATACATATGAGCCAAGTTATTGGTAATTAAACCTTTGAATTTATGATTATTAAATGCAAGAAATTTAGAAGAATTCAATGTTACAGTAGAACTGTTGAAATTTTTTTGAATGAATTTAAGGATAAATCTGTTGTAATTCATACTAGAACAACAATGGAAATAGTCATTGAAATCAAAATAAGTTGTTTTATGAGGGTTAACCATTTATTAAATTAGAAGTTTGGTTAGTTAGGGTTAATTTTATTTTTGTAGGGCTTGTTTTGTTTTGTTTTGTTTTGTTTTTTCTTTGGTGTCGCTTTTCTTTCTTTCCTTTTTCTTTTCTTTTCAGTTTTGCCTCTACATTAGCAAATTCTACTTAACTTATCTTACACATGAGAGTTAATCCAAACATTTGTGAAATTATACTGTGAAATGAAAATGATAAAACCATGCATAGTAAATATACACTTTAATATGTACTAAAAGGCTATATATATATATATATATCTGTGTGTATATCACATATATACATGGAGTATCAAAATTCTTGCTTTAAAAGATTAAAAAATCAAAAATGAGTAAGTCAAGTTGTAGATAGGAGTAGCCATTCAGTTGATATGGGATGCATCATCTATTAGGGCCAAATACCCTATGTATTCTAGTTCCCAGTGAACCTCAAAGTCACAAATATGGAGGTCAATGAGGAAAGGCTGGAGTGGAAACACTTCCCTATGTTCTAGGAATTGAGGAATATCATCCATGGAAGGGACTTTGATGTTTTGGTGTGCAACAAAATAGTATCTAGATTCTCCAAATATTCAAGCCTTACTATCAGATTGGTAGTTGAGAAAATATCTTCAACAGGAAGCTAAATATCTAGAAGTGATACTACAAAATGAGAAGCCACATCGGAATAGAAACAAAAGTAGTAGCTAGATTCTACATACTTTTCTCCAAGAACTAAGCACAAATTTGGTACAGTGAAACTAGAAGTCTGAATGAAGAAAACCTTTTCAAGCCTTTGTGGTTTGATACTTCCTAAGAAAACATTCTAGTGGTGAGAGAAAGTTAGGAAAATTGGAGTATCCATAACCTAGAAGCAAGCAAGAACTAGCAGAGCAAGAAATATAGAATAACAAGAAAGTTAAGTAAAAGCATGAAGAATTTGAGAAGTGTGAAATTTATAGAAATTTGTGAGGAAGTTTCAGTACATAGTTGCCTTGAGTGAATTCTTAGAAATCATAAGCAAGGTGACAACTGGACAATTTTCTTTAGAGGGGAATGTTAAATAAAATTAATTATTTACACAAATTTGGTGATAAATTGCTTCAAATTTGATTAGTACAAAAATTATGAATCAAGTAAGTTGGAGATTTCAAAGTTAATAGTGGTCATTTCATGTATTTTTTAAACTATATTAACTATGGAGGTTCTTGTGTGTGAGGAGTAAAAAGGAAAATGAAGCCAAAAAGGCAACACATATGATCACCTGAGTAATTTCAAAGAAGCAATATGTGTGAGTTAAGGTGTGCGAGTTTAATGCAGAATAATGTGATCATGTTTCAATGTCATCATGAAATTCCTGATTCATTAATGTGGTGCAACACCATCAAATTGGAAGTGCTAGCCAAGTATTTAGTAGTTGTCATAAAATTTTATTGGAAGGGTGGTGACTAATGGTTCTAAATTTAGATTTAAATTTGGTGATTAAATTGGTAGTTGCTAAATTTTTATTTATGTATATTTTCTAACATATAGCGAGTTGTAGTCAGCTAGAATTTGGCATAAAGTGGTAAAATTTAGCCAAAAATACGCGCCAACAAGGAATTATTAAATGAATTTTTGGGAAGTAGTGAATTGATTAAGGGATTTGCATTGAATGAAAAATCAAAAGGTAACCTTCGCTACCACTGTAATTCCCAACCTAATAGTGAGCTTCATTGCTTTCAAGTTGAAAATGAGCTATTATTGAAATATCAAAAGAGAAAAATGAGCTATCATTACAATATCTATAAAAAAAATCAACTCTTTAGGCTATCCAAATATCTCTACCGGGGCTATAGACGATTGACTAGTAGTAGAGCTATGTTTTGGGAGAATAATGGAGATAACCTTGTTGGGGCTATGCTTGACTAGAAGCAAGGCTCTATCCCTAGTTGGCTTTGGAGGATTACCAAATTATGTAGTTCAATGTCAATGAATTGATCCTTTTCATTGAATTCCAAAAACTAGAATTAATCAAAGCACACATAGATGTTTCTTGGGGAGTTTTTCTTTTTTAATGCTTGAATCTAGGTAAAGGTAAAAGCTATTGTTTTAAAATATACATAAATTATAATTTACAACTGGTGATTTAATCTCAAGTTTTGTTTTAAATTTGGTTTTATTGGTTGCAAGTTGTTGTGTGGTCTCACAAAACACCCCAAGACTGTAAGACTTGGGGACCCAAAAAAAAAACTCTTATGGTAGGAGCTAGCCAGTTGAAGAGATCACAAAAATTGAAGAGAAAAGAGAAATATTTAATAAACGAGTAATTTTTAATCTAGTGTTCCGAGTACCAGATACTGAGAACCAGGAATGTTCGAAAAAGAAAAAAAGGTA
Source organism: Sequoia sempervirens (assembly GCA_007258455.2). NCBI lineage: Eukaryota > Viridiplantae > Streptophyta > Pinopsida > Cupressales > Cupressaceae > Sequoia > Sequoia sempervirens. The sequence continues at coordinate 207,480,703 of VDFB02270651.1, read as the reverse complement.
ATACAAATGTGAGCAGAATATTTTGATCCAATAGTTGAGGTCTGGTAAGATGGAAGTTCTAGTAAAACTAAAGTCTAGGGAAAAATCATGGGTAAATTTGAATACCAGGTAGTGGGTACTAGGTAGCGATGTAAAGTGAAGTTTTAAAATCATAAGGTTATCCAATGAGTCTAATAGTTCGGTAACTGGTGGTATATAAAGATAATCATGCAAGGATTTGTAATACACTAGAAAGTGTGTTATTTATGAGAATTTTATGTGATAACAATTGAATGATGGTTTTATTAACATGAGATGTTTATAAAAAAAAATTCTTAAAAGGGAATTAATGAGTAGAATTTGTGATTGCAAGAGATGTAGATTTTGAGTATGGATGGTCAAGAAAATCTAATTTGCAGAAAAATCTGATGGTGTTGCCAAGTTCAACAATACACTTTAAAAGCTCATGTACTTGGAATAGAGTTTGTTGCAAAGATACACAGATACAGAGAAATCAGAACTCTAGAGTTTAAGCATGTGGTAAAGAAGTGTATCTATTTTGGGGGTCGCTCATTCCTGGAATGTTCAAACCGAGGATGAACCTGAATGTAGGAATGAAACTTCCACCAGATCATTATGAATGTATGGGAAGATCATACATTTTGTTTGAGCGGAATTTTTTGGTTCCAAGAAGGAAACTTAATAATAAAAGCATTAAAGCTTGAAGTGCTTCAACATGTGATTGGAGTTGACCTTCATTGACTTCAATTACAATTCTCTTACTATTCATTACATTCCACATTCCTTAATGTGATTCATCCCTTGGATTTCCTCTCATGTATTTGTTTTATCCTATCTGTGTATTACTTCTATAAAATGCCAGAGGATACCTTTTTTAAGTTAAGTTCAAAATTTGTGGATGTCGGAAGAGCCAAAAATTCTCTAAATTTTTTTCTTTTTCCTATTTTCTAAATCATTCCAGTCTAAAAACTTGTATGCATGTAGATATTAATCAATATTGAAGCCAATTTGATAGCCACCTATCTCATGAATCTTTGTAGCTAGTTTTGTTAGTTCAGCTGAACAAGACTATGTGCTATGTCATTTAAGGGTGCATGCAGAACCTACTTGGTGTCCAAACTAAAACCCCTCTCTTTAAAAGCTCTCACTATTTTATATGTAGTTGTGAAGTAATCTAGTGAAGTATAAATGGTTTTCTTTGATTTAGTTAATTCTTTGGGGCATGCATGGAGAATAACTAGGAGAAATTTTAATTTTCAATATTTTTTATGCTTTATTTAAGAATAGATGTTTAAATTCTAGAAAAAAATTCATTTCCTATGAAATTGTTGAATTCTTAAAGCTAAATCTACTTAATTGATAGCAAAATTGTTAATGTGCATGAAATATTATTTCAAATCTTTCAATTTCATGATATTAAGTTATGATCTAACTAAAATTTTAGTGTCTAATACATATGATTTCAAACAAATATATTCCCTTTGAGATTAATAGCAATATCACATCATACCCTGAAGTGAACCTAGTACTATCAATACCTGACTACCAGAGGATTGGTATTGAACTAATCCAACCTTTTTCCTATCATACAGACCCCCTAGGGTTGTCTTTGGTTAAGTATTTCAACAAGGATAGGCTCTTCATGGTTTTTCTATGAAGAATTTATTCACCATGTTGCTACAAGTAACATTGCAATCAATAATAAAGGATAAACTTAACAAGGCTGGCATAAAAACATAAAGTTATCCTATCCAAAAGATAGAGAGTACCCAAAAAATTCTTATTACATCTTCCAATTTGATCCAAAACAATTCACATGCTAGCACACATCAACCCAAGTTAGAAATAGGGAAACATGTAGATGGAACATGAAGCACATAACCAGTCGGCCTAGAAACATACTTTCAATTCAATTCACTTAATGTGGTTCTAACTAAGATAGGTCATGACTGAAATACATCTTAACACAACCTCATATATTGGCCCCAAACCCTCAAGTAGATAGGGCAAGCAAGATAACAATCCCTGTTGGCCAAATATCCATAAATTACCTAGAGAACCAACTAAAACACAATACAACACCAAAAGAGATCAACCACTAATGTGTTGGTCACAAAGAGATGTTCCTTGTACATCCAACAAAACTTCAAGACACTTCTTTCATATTAGCATGCCACCAACAGCTATTACAACCCAATCAAGCATAAAATACTTCTTCCTAGAAATACTAATGCATAACCATGAGATATAACATTAATAGAACAACTTGCAGACCACTTCAACACATGAAATTTGACATAATACACTACATAGACATTGAGTGCACATTTCCCAAGCCACAAGAGTATAGACATCAATGCAGAGAAATGTGGTGCATTTCCCAGACCTATCTAGACAACCAACAACACTACCAACCTTTTGCAATTAACAAAAACCTCCTTGAAATACTAGCGACCTAAAATATATAGGAGTGCAACATCCATAGAACACAAAAATTGAATCTCAAACTGCAAGAACACAACTTCAATAATGGAGGAATGCAAAGTATTCTCCCAAACAATCTTCACAACAACATTCAAAAACAAAACCTTCTTACTCACTTGTGGGGGCCAGAATGAACTTGCATCAATACATACTTCTTCAAAAACAATAGGAGAGAACATACAACATGTTATTGTCCACCAACAACATCTTTCCACCATTAATAATACTTCTAATCCTCATCTTAATATATCATCATGAAAACAACTCTACTAATATCAAACAAGGCATGACATCCAACCATGACCATCAATAACACATCACCATACATCAATGACAACCCAAACTGAATGTTGTCAATAATGAAAACTAATGCCAACCAACAAAACAACTATCTTCTCAACTGTTGACAACCAATTCCAACAATCTCTCATACACAACAATATTCTCAAGTGTTGACATCAATCACAACCACTTCCAACAATTATGCTTTGCTAAAGAACAAGAACACTTTTGTGTTCATGAAGAATTTGATCCTCTTAATCTTATCTATTTTTTTTTTTAAATAGTAGTTTAGAAACTAGGTTCAGGGTACTACAATTCTTGTTCTTTTGGTTGTTGAACAAGACAACTGAGAGGGGGGTGAATCAGTTGTAACAAACTTTAATCTTTAAAATTTTCACCAAAACTTTTAAAAATCACAAATTCTTTACTCTACTAGTATGATTAATCACTAAGTGCAAAGGCATAAACTAAAAAGCATCACACATACACAATAACACCATATTTAGATGGAAAACCCAATGAGGGAAAAACCATGGTGAGCATTAGCTCACAATATCGATAATATCAAAACTAATTACATAGGCTCATTGCCAGAGAAGGCTCACTACCAAAAAAATACTCACTATCTAAATCAGGACTTACTCTCCAACAAGGGTTAACCACCCGAAGGGCTCACTACCACAGAATTGCAAATAAGATAGAAGATATTTGTTACATAGAGAAAAACAATCTCAATACAACAAATATTTCCACCACAATTCGCTCAAACACTTGTAGACATGCATGAATGATAGAGTACACCTTCAGCTCACTGCAACTAAAAACTCACAATTATATTTCACACTAATTTGCACCAACTCACATCACATACACACTAATCTATCTCACTCTATTTCATTGTACTTTCTTTTCACCAATATCTCATCATGTATTTATACTATCTTCAACATTGAAACATATCCAAAGTGGGCCACACACCATTTTTATTTACAAATTCAAATTAGGTTAGTGCAAAAATATTCTAAGGTGGAATTAGAATGAGGGCAACCCAAACACATGCTTCAAAATGTTTCCATAAGCTTCAAAAGTAGTGCTAAACATAAGGTTGTTCAAACTAGTGTAAAAAACATAAATCAATTAAGCACATGCAACCTTAACATGATCCAATCCTTCCAGTTAATAAAATTAACTTTAACATGATCATATTAGCTTAACTCCAAAACCACAAGTCATAAGACTTGAACAAGAAGAAATATAGAGCAACTACATTTCTCTTGGACCTCAGCCAAATACACTAAAAAACATAGTTCACAACTAGTGAATAGAACTTGCACTATACAATGATCCAGAAGCTTAAAATTTGGATATAGAAACTTCCAACAACCATGAACAACATATCTGAATCACACAAACATAGGAGCAAATCTTCAAGCAAAACCAGAGCAAACACTGAACACTTGCAACCTTTTTCTTTCATAATTTTCTCAATATCCTTGATATATACAACCAATAACCTTCATCCATGACAACAAAAACTAGTAGAAAACTAGTTAACTAGTTGACATCAATTACAACACCTTCATATTTTCTTCATACTTTCAACAATATCCCCCTTTGTCCTTGATGGCAACACATGATATGAAAAACCATCAAAGAAAGCACAACAAATATAAACACATTTCCTTATAATTTTTGTTTCTCCCCCTTGGTAGATAACCTTTTTCACATGATAATTTTCTCTCTCTCATCTTTCTATCCCCCTTTGACATCAATGGAAAAGGCAAAAGATATTTTACATTGATTTCCCCTTTGAATTTAAGAATAGAATACTCTTTCAATGACAACACATGACATTACCTACTCCTCCTAAGAGGTAGCCACCAAAGCATTAGTCCAAAAGAAATATCTATCCATAGATCCACAAGACTGTTGCATATCCATATGAATCTAGTTCAATAAAGGTGGGGTAGTAACCCCTACCTTCTCCAAGAGATAATCAAAAGTATCTTTAGGAAGATCCTTCATAAATATGTCAACCACTTGATCCTTCATAGGTACATACTCAAGCTTTACTTCATTCTCCACAATATTCTCTCTCAAAAAGTAATACCTGATATATATATATGCTTTGTCCTCAATTGCATGATTGGATTCTTTGAAATGTTAATTGTACATGTATTATCACATAAAATTAAAATAGGATCATCATACATTACTTTGATATCTTTCAATGTCTATCTCATCCACAAAACTTGTGTACTGCAGGATGCAGCAGCAACATACTCAACTTTAGTAGTGGATAAGGAAACTGAATCTTTCTTTTTACTCAACCAAGCCACCAATCTGCAACCAAGAAAGAATGCACCACCACTTGTACTTTTCATGTCATCTTCATAACCGGCCCAATTTGTATCTATGTAACCACTTAGTGTAAAATCAATATCCCTAGGATACCACAAGCAATATTCCAGAGTTCCATTCAAATATCTGAATATCCTCTTAACAAAAGCAACATGTGTTTCTTTAGGGTCTTCTTGAGATCTAGACACAAGACAAACTGCATGCATGATATTTGGTCTAATAGTAGTTAAATACAACAAAACTCCAATCATATATCTATATTTTCTCTTATTAACCTTAGTTGAATCATCATCTTTACTCAATTTTCAACCAATCACCATAGGAGTGCATACCAATTTGGAACCATCCATCCCAAACTTCTTCAACATTTCTCTTACATATTTTGACTATGAAATAAAAATCCCTTTCACTATTTGATTAACTTGTAGTCCAAGAAAGAAATTCATCTCTCCAAACATAGACATCTCAAATTATTTTTGCATTTCTTTAGCAAACATATTGCACATAGTTTAATTTCCTCCAAAGGTAATGCCATCAACACATACAACCACTATCAATATTTTGTCAATTTCAATCTTAAAAAAAAAATTACTATATGTCGTACCTTTATTGAAACCTTGTTGAATCAAATACCTATCTAACCTTGTATACCAAGCTCTAGGAGCTTGCTTCAATCCATATAAATCCTTCTTCAATCTGCAAACCATATCTAGTTTATTTTACAACTGAAATCCTTCTAGTTGTTACATGTAGTCTTCTTCCTCTAACTCACCATTCAAGAATGTAGACTTAACATCCATCTGATAGACATTGAAATATTTATGAGAAAAAATGCTAAAAATATTCTAATAGCTTCCATTCTTGCTACTGAAGGAAAAGTCTCTTGAAAATCTATACCTTCTACTTGTGAGTAACCCTTACACACAATCCTTTCTTTTTTTCTAACTACTTCTCTATTCTCATTCAACTTCTTTCTGAATACCCACTTTAATCCAATTATGGTTTTATCTGTAGGTCTAGACTAATTCCCAAGTTTTATTCTTCTCAATCTACATAAGTTCTTCTTTCATAGCTTCCATCCAATGCTTATCTTTACAAGCTTCACTTACAGTCTTTCATTCAACCTTAGAAAGTAAACATAGATTTATCTCACTAGAAGTAGTAGCTCTTCTTCTTTTCAATAATTGTTTCCTTTTATCTCCAATGATTTGATTTTTTTAATGATTTTTTTGTACATATTTAGGTGTCTTAGGGGAGACCACTAGAGCTTCTTCTTCATTCTTCTTCTCCTATTCTTCCACAACTTCTTCAATTCTTACACAATCAAGTTCATCAGATACATATCCATCAACTGAACAATTGCATTCTTCATTGTTTCATCAAACTTTACATGTGTGCTTTCCAAAATCTTCCTTATTCTTTTATTGAAACATATGTAAGCTTTTCTCTTAGTAGAATATCCAATGAAAATACCTTCATCACTTTTATCATCAAACTTACCTGAATTTTTTTCATCTTGTTTGATATAGGATTTGCTTCCAAACACGTTCAAATACTTAATAGTAGGAATTCTTCCACACCATAGCTCATAGGGGGTCTTAGTACTATTAGCTCTTGCTTGAACTCTATTCAACACATAAACAGTAGTGTGAATGGTTTCTCTCTAGTAAAATTCTCGTAAACCAGCTTCAATAATCATTGATCTAGCTACTTCTTGAATTGTTTTGTTCTTTCTTTCAACAACTCCATTCTATTGAGAGTTCTAGGAGTAGCTAACTGTATTTTTATTCCATGAACTTCATAAAACATATTAAACTCATGGGAGGTGAATTCACCACCTCTATCAAACCTCAAGCATTTTATTCTCAAATTCACTTCATTCTCTACCATAGCTTTGAATGTCTTGAATCTATCTAATCCAACAAATTTCTCTCTAAGAAAAGTGACCCATGTATATCTAGAGTAATCATCAATCAAAGGATTAAAGTACCTTTCACCTTATAGACTTCTCACTCTTGTAGGACCATAGAGATCTGTATGAATCAAATCTAGTAGTCTGGTAGTAGATTGTTCCTTTGATCTGAAGTTATATCTTTCTTGCTTTCCAAACTGACAATTTCTGCAAATAGCATTAGAAGGCTTTGTAATCCTTGGTAAATATCTTATGGCTTACACTACACTGATCCTTGCCAAGTTATCAAAATTCATTTGACATATTCAATGATGTCATAACCAACTGTCATTAATCTAAGTCATAAAGTAATGTCCATTAGTACCCTTAAGTTGATATAGATTTCCTTAAGACTTCTCTCCTGCAAAAATCACTAGTTTGGATCCTTTCCTAATTTCAAATCTCTCATCCTCAAATACAAGATTATATTCTTTACTACACATCCATCCAACACTCAAGATATTATGAATTAAACCTTTAACATAGTAGACATTGATAGTATTATTCTTTCCACCAAAGCTTACTGAACCTATCCCACAAATTTTAGCACCAGTATCATCTCCAAACATAACTAAGCCTCCATCAAATTTTTCAACAACCCAATAGTTTTTTTCTTATTTTACATGTAGGGTAGAGATTACAGTATCTTCATCTTTCCCTTTCTCTGGAGGAAATTGTTTCACCTATCTTTCATATTTAGTAGAAGTAGGTTCATCTTCTATATCGAAGGACAAGCATTCATTTTCATCAAAATCTCCATAATCAGATTCTTCATCAGAAATACTAGCATCCACATTCACATAATATGCTCTATTGATCTTCTTTCCTTTGTTTTCTTTGTTAAATATTTATTTGTTCTTCTTAGCCCTTTCCAAACATCTTGAAGCATAATGACCTATTCCTCCACAAATAAAGCATTTAAAGGGTAACTTACCTTCATACTTGTCGGAGCCTTTCTTCATCCTTCTCACAACGTTAGCTTCTACTTCATCAAGATTCTCTTCATCTGGACCTTTATCTCTTGTATCCTTGAAAGCAATTTCTAATTTGGATAGATTTCTCATATTTGGCTTTCTCATCTTATAAGATGTTAGAGTTCCCAATAACTGATGTTTATTATAAGTCTTGTGATCCACATATTCTTCAATAGTATATACCTTTTCACTATATGTATTAGGACGAGTTCTAAGAATATTCTTCACAATCCTAGATTCATCTATTGTAGTGCCAAGTCCTCGCATTCCACCTACTAGCTCACCCACTCTTTGTACATAGGATTTAATGTTCTCATCTTCAAAAATATGTAGGACCTCAAACTGTGCCTCCAAACTCTACAACTTTGCTTCTTTGACCTTTTCATCTCCTCTGTGCATCCTTTCTAAAGCATCCTAGACTTCTTTATTAGTCTTCAAATTTTGAACTTTAATCAACTTGAAATATGAAAGATTATTCTTTAGAATAAACTTCTCCTTGTTTTCTCCATCCACCTTCATTTCATCAACTATACTCAATTCATTATCAAGACAAGTGTAAGTAATCTTATAGGATTTTTCAACATCATATCCACAATACTCCAGGTATCCTTCCATCTGTATTTTCCAAATAGCATATTTTTTCCATCGAACTTAGGGCATTCAAAAGTGATCTTTCTCACCATCCCAAACCTTGCTTAAGTGGTTAAGTTTCTCTTCAAGGAACCAAGATCTGATACCAATTGTTGAACAAGACAACTGAGAGGGGGGTTGAATCAGTTGTAACAAACTTTAACTTTTAAAACATTCAACAAAAACTAAATAAATCACAAATCCTTTACTCTACTAGTATGATTAATCATTAAGTGCAAAGGTAGAAACTTAAAATAATCACACATACACAATAACACCATATTTATGTGGAAAATCCAATAAGGTAAAAACCATGATGAGGATTAGCTCACAATATAGAGAATATCAAAACCGATTACAAAGGCTCACTACCAAAGAAGGCTCACTGCCAAAATAGGACTCACTATCTAAGAAGGGTTAACCACCCAGAGGGCTCACTACCACAGAAATACAAAGATAGAAGAGATTTGTTACACAGAGAAAAAAATCTCAATGCAATAGATATTTCCACCACAAATCACTAAAGCACTTGTAGACATTCATGAATGATAGAGTACACCTTCAGCTCACTACATCCAGAAACTCACAATTAGATTTTGCACTGATATGCACCAACTCACATCACATACACACTGATCTATCTCACATCTATCTTGCTCTATTTCTTTGTACTTTTTTTCACCAATATCTCATCTTGTATTTATACCATCTTCAAATTTGAAACATATCCAAATTCAGCCACACACCATTTGCATTTACAAATTCAAATTAGGTTGGCACCAAAAAATTCTAGGGTGGAATTAGAATGAGGAAAAGCCAAACACACATTTCCATAAGCTTAGAAAGTGGTGCTAAACACAAGGTCAGCAAAACCAGTGTTCCTTTCAGATAACAAAATTCACTTGAACATGATCATATTAGCTTAACTCCAGAACCACAAGCCATAAGACTCGAATAAGAATAAATCTAGAGAAACTACATTTCTCTTGGACCTTGGCTAGATACATTGAAAAACATAGTTAACAACTGGTGAACATAACTCACACTATACAATGATTCAAAAGCCCAAAATCTGGATATTGTTGAATAGGACAACTAAGAGGGGGGTGAATTAGTTGTTATAGATTTTAACCTTTAATTTAGTCACCAGAACTAATACTTAATATTTCTTAAATGTTTAATCATCAAATGCCAATGTAGAAACTCAAATCCAACACATAAACATAGTAACACCAAATTTATGTGGAAAACCCAATAAGGGAAAAACCATAGTGAGGATTAACTCACACTATAGAGAATATGAAAAGTGATTACAAAAATAGCTCACTGCCTAAGATAAGGCTCACTTTATAGACTCATTGTCCATAGGGCTACAACCCAAAGGGCTCACTCCCATACAGATACAAATAATACTTGCTATAGAGGGACTACAATCTTAATTAAACAAAGGATTCCACCATAGTTACTTGACCAACTTGCATGAATGATAGAGTCCGCCTTCTACTCACTACATCTGGAAACTCAACGTTAAATTTGTACTAATCTCCCACACACAACTCACACACACTTTCTAAATAGCATCAAAATCATGTCTACTCTTTCACTTATCTTCCTTCTTTTCTCTTGTATGATTTTCATTAATTTCTCATCCTATATTTATACTCTCTCCAACCTTGAAAATGATACAAATTCAACCATCCAACTTCAAATTCAAATTAGGTTGGCGCAAAACATCCTACGGTGGAATTAGAATGAGGGTGACCTAAACACAAACTTCATGAGGACCCAATAATAGATCCATCATGCTTCATTAACTTTGAAGATAGTGCTTAACACAAGGTCAACCAAACCAGTGTAAAACACATAAAAATTAAGCTCAAAACTTCTAGAAATGAGAAATATCTTCAATGCAATAAAAACATCTTAACTCTAGAACTGCAAGTCAAAAGACTTCATCAAAGAGAAATCCGGACTAGCAACCTTTCTCTTGAACTTCAATTAGAACATACAGAAACATAGTTCACAACTAGTGAACACAACTCAAACTTCACAACTAACCAATAGCCAAACATTTGGATATAACAACCTTCAACAATCATGACCATCATATCTGAATCACATGAACATTGGGGGAAATACCAAAGAAACAATTGAATAGCTATAATATTCATTTAATACAATTTTCTCAATATCCTCAACATATACAGCCAACGACAACTAGTAGATAACCAATTGAAAAGTTGACATCAATGACAACACCTTCATTCCTTTCTCTATTCTTGCAACAATCTCTCCCTTTTTCATTGATAGAAACACATGATGTGAAAAACCATCAAAGACACCATACCAGATTTGAATATACTTCTCAATATTTTTCTTTTTGTTTCTCCCCCTTAGAAGATCTTCTTCTTCATTATTTGCTTTCTCTCACTAGTTTTTTCTCCTTTTCACATTCTTTCTCTCCTCCTTTGACATCAATGGAAAAGGAAAAATATATGTTCATTGAATCTTCCTTTGACATGAAAAAAGAATACTCACAATGACAACACTTGAAAACTACCTGCTCCCCCTGAGGGGTAGCCACCAAAACATCAGTCCAAAAAGATAGAACCATGAATACACCAAACTAATGCATCTCCAGCTGCATCTTAGTTTATGAAAGGAGGGGAAATAACACCTAACTTCTCTTAGAGATACTCAAAATTATCTTTAGGAAGAGCCTTCATAAATATATTTGCAATTTGATCCTTTATTTGAACATATTCAAGCTTGAATCCATTCTCCATGACCTTCTCTCTCAAGAAATGATATCTAATAGATATATGCTTCATCCTTGAGTATGGAAAGATATCTAAGATAGAAATGGGATCATCATATCACACTGTGACATCTTTCATTGTTTATTTCATCCATAAAACTTGTGTATGGAAAGATGTAGCATCAATATACTTAGCTTCAGTAGTAGAAAAAGAGATTGAATCTTTATTCTTACTCAACCATGCCACCAATCTACATCCAAGAAAGAATGCACTGCCACTTGTACTCTTTTTTTCATCTACACATCCATCCCAATATGCATCTGTATATGCACTAAGTGTAAAGTCAATATCTTTAGGATACCACAATCCATAATCCAAAGTTCCATTCAAATATCTAAATATTGTTTTAACTATAGCAACATTTGTTTCCTTCAGATCTTCTTGAAATCTATCCACAAGATAGACCGCACACATAATATTTGGTCTATTAGCAGTAAAATATTGTAATCCGCCAATCATAGATCTATACTTGCTCTGATTAGCCTTAGTGAATCAGCATCTTTACCCAATTTGCAACTAGTCACCATAGGAATACTTACCAATTTGGAACTATGCATCCCAAATTTCTTAAACATCTCTCTTACATACTTAGAGTATCAAATGAAAATTCCTTCTCTGTTTGATTAATATGCAGCCCAAGAAAGAAATTCATCTCCCCAAACATAGAAATTTCAAATTATTTATGCATCTCTTCTGCAAACATCTTGCACATATTTTAATTTCCTCCCAAGATAATGTCATCAACATAAACAAATACAATCAAAAAAATTCCATTTTCAATCTTAAAGTACAAATTATTTTCTATCATACCTTTGTTAAATCCTTGTTGAATCAAATACTTGTCTAACCTTGCATACCAAGCTCTAGGAGCTTGCTTCAGTCCATATAAAGCTTTCTTCAATCTGAACACTATATCCAGTTGATCTGTTAACTAAAAGCCTTCTAGTTATTCTATGTACACTTCTTCTTCTAGCTCACCATTTAGAAATGATGACTTGACATCCATCCAATAGACTTTAAAGTCTTTATAAGAAGCTATTTCCAAGAAAATCCTTATAGCTCCCATTCTAGCTACCAGGGCAAAAGTCTCCTAAAAATATATGCCTTCTACTTGTGAGTAGCCTTTACACACAAGTCTCTCTTTATTTCTAACAACTTCTCCATTCGCATTCAACTTATTTTTGAAAACTCATTTTGATCCAATGATATTTTTATCTGCTAGTCTTGGAACCAATTGATGCAGGAACATCCTTGGTTCTTTGCAATCCTACATCAACCAAAAAAATATTTTCATTTCAATTTTTTCCTTGTTTAGTTCTTGTTCAGTTCAAGCATCATATTTGCTCACCGAACCCTACAGATATATGTTTCATTGTGGACATGTTCATTTTCCCTTATTCCAAGATTTCAGAATGATTGGATCTTTTGCCAGCAACTTATCACTTTTGGATTAAGTGGCAGTTTCTAGAATAGAGTATCCACGCAATTTCAAGCCTAATGGCTAGTTTTTTCTCTTGTAGATCCTTCTTGTAACTTGTGGATCCTTGTGGCATGTTTTGAATTGTTCCGTGGAGTTTCCCCAACCTTAATTTAGGTCCACACTTCATCCTATGTACCTGTTGAGGAGAAATTCAAATTCAAGGCCGACCTATTTCATGCACATGTTACATTTCCTTCATCGGAGATTGTAATTATCTTTGGCTTACGCAAAAGATTCTAGATCCTTGCATGTGATATAAATCCTTGTAACCAATCATTAGGATAGTAATGAGATGAATATTAGATTTTATATGTAAGATCTCAGCTCTCATTAAGGAGTATATGGGAGTATTATATTTTGAGCATGTTGTATCAAGCTTGTGAGCCCAATCTGTAAACCTGAATGTTATTAGCTGATTGTAATTGAAATTTTCATTAATAAGAATGTTTGAATCTTCATTTTCCTCCATATACCGAGTAGATTTTGTTGTGTAACTCTTGTTGCATGGCCCAAACTATTCTCTTTGAGGATCCTCCTACTGTGATTGCACCAAATTGGTATTAGAGCAAGAGTCATTCTATGAGAGATCGTCAGAGTTTGTAGTCATGTTGAAGATTTTTTGTGGGGTGGAAAATTGAGGATCTGACCTGTAGCTATAGAGGACTTGTGTAAAGATGGAAGGAAGAATAAATGGTAGAGGAAATGGAGCACATAGAAATGAAAACCCAGCTATGATGGAGATGATGAGAGGAATTGATGCTAGATTAGAAGCAGACAAAATGGCCCAATGGAGAGGTCGACCAGCTAATGATGTGAGTGATGAAGAGGTAGAAGAATAGGAAGAAAGGGAAAGAGAAAATCAACCTAGCCTAGATCAACAAGAAGAGAGGTTCATAAGATCCCTAACTAGAGTAAATACTAAACCACATTTCAATCCACTGGATTATATTGGTAAGTTGGATTCAAATGAATTGCTTGATTGGATAATGGAGATGGAGAAGTTTTTTGATTTTGAAGGTACCACCAAAGACAAGGTGAAATTTTTTTGTACAAAGTTGAAAGGACATGCATCCCTTTGGTGGGAATATTTGTAGATAGATAGTAAAAGAAGAGGAAAGGAGAAGATAAAATCATGGGATCGAATGGTGAATAAATTAAAGATGAAGTTTATGCCTATAGACTATCAAATCAGTTTGTTCCAAAGGTTACAGAATTTGAAGCAGAAGGAGTCAAGTGTGATAGAGTATAGTGAGGAGTTCTACAAGTTGAATATCAAATCTAGAAATTCAGAGGATGAAGTCAAGAAAGTAGCCATATATGTGAATGGCTTGAGGTTGTCTATATAGGATGAGATCATTTTGATCAAATTGTTGAGTGTGGAAGAGGCATAACAATGTGCCATAAAAGTAGAAGAGAAGCTGAATAAAAGACATGAGCAGAGACAAAGAGGAAGAGGAAAAATATTTCAGAGGAAGAAATTTTAGCAGAGGGGGAAGAGGATCCTTTGCAAATCAGAATAAAGATAAGGAAGTTAGTAAGAATGATAATTCATACCATAGAGATTATGGAAACTCTTACTAGAGAGGAGGATATGGTGGTTACTGGAATGAGGGTTATAGAAAAGATGATAGAGGATAGGAGAAAAGAGTATTCAGGGGAACTTGTTTTAAGTGTGGTGGAGAAGGACATAAAGAATTTGAATGTAATCAGGGAGAGACAAGCATAAAGATAGAGAATATTAGAAGAACAACCTTTTCTGAGGAGGATCATGTTGGATCATCTAATAAATCAGAAGAGGGAGGAGTGTTGGTGAATAGAAGATTATTGTGTCAAAGTGAGATGGAGCAGGAACCGTTGCAGAGGAATAATGTGTTCCAGACCAGATGCAAGGTAGTTGGTAAATGTTGTAGGGTGATTGTTGATAGTGGAAGCTATGAGATCCTAGTTTCTAAAGAAATGGTGACCAAATTGAAGCTAGAAAGATTGAAACACCTGAATCCCTATCAAATAGCATGGATTCAAGATGAGCATAAAATACTAGTAAGTGAACAATGTTTGGTGAAATTGAAGATAGGAAACTATCATGATGAAGTTTTGTATGATATCATGCCTATGGATGTATGCCATGTTTTGTTTGGAAGGCCTTGGTAGTATGATAGACAGACTATTCATGATAGACATAACACATATACCATTGTTGTTGATGGGATGAAGAAGACTTTGTTTCCATTGGAGGATGTTCCTCAATTTGAGGTTTGTATGAATGCTAGAATTTGTTTGGTTGATGGAAGGAAATTTTTGGAGGGATTGATACATGAAAAAAACATGCTATGCCTTGGTTCCTAAGAAGGATGAAGACTTGAAGCATGTAGAAGAACAACTGGAGGAGATAAAGGAGTTGTTGGAAGAATATGAAGAGATCATTTTAGATAATGTACCTGATGGATTGCCACCTGTGAGGAGTATTAGTCATTGCATGGATCTAATTCCTAGAGCTAGTTTTCCTAATAAAGTAGCACACTAGATGATACCAGCAGAGAATGAAGAGTTTAATAGACAAGTGCAAGAGTTGTTGAGGAAGGTTTTGATCAGAGAAAGCTTAAGTCCTTTTGTAGTACCTGTTGTGCTAGCACCTAAGAAGGATAGAGAATGAAGGATGTGTATAGACTCTAGAGCCATAAATAAAATCACAGTGAAATATAGATTACCTTTGGCCCAAATGGATGACATTATGGATTGTTTGAGTGGAGATAAATACTTTACAAAGATAGATTTGAAGAGTGGATATCATCAGATCAAAATCAGAGAAGGGGATGAGTGGAAGACAACATTCAAGACAAATGAAGGATTATATGAGTGGTTGGTGATGCCTTTCGGACTAAGAAATACACCGAGTACTTTCATGAGGCTGATGAATGAGGTATTGAAGAAATTATTGGGTAAGTTTGTGATTATCTATTTGGATGACATCTTGATTTTTGGTAAGATTAGGGAAGAACATTTGTTGCAAATAAGACAATTTTTGCAGAGGTTGAGAGAAGAGCAATTGTTGATAAACATTAAGAAGTGTAGTTTCATGAAGGAAGAATTTGTATATCTAGGATTTGTGATATTTGCGGATGGATTGAAGATGGATCCTAAGAAGGTAAGAGCAATTTTTAAATGGCCTACACGAGAAAGCATTGGAGAGGTAAGATCATTTCATGGATTGGCTAGTTTCTATTGGAAGTTCATTAGGAATTTCAGTTCTATTTGTAGACCTATGATAGAAACAATGAGAGGGGATAAGAAAGATTTTAGGTGGACATCTAGAGAAAATTGGAGTTTTGAGTTATTGAAATAGAATATGATTGAGCAACTTGTGTTGGCTTTACCAAAATTTAGTAAGGTATTTCAGGTAGACTGTGATGCAAGTGGAAATGCAATTGGAGCAGTATTAAGTCAAGAAGAAATACCAGTAGCCTATTTTAGTGAGAAATTTAATGATGCTAGGTGAAGCTATTTAGTGTATGACCGGGAGTTTTATGCCATAATTCAAGCCTTGAAGAAGTGGATACATTACTTGTTGCCTCAGGAGTTTTTGTTGTATACAAATCATCAAGTGTTGTAGTATTTGAACAGTTAAGGTAAGTTGAATCAAAGACACATGAGATGGGTAGAATTCTTGTAGAAATATACTTTTGTTTTGAAACATAGGAGTGGAAATTCAAATAGAGTTGTTGATGCTTTGAGTAGGAGTAGGAAATTATTGGTAGAGATGAGAGTGCAGTTATTAGGCTTTGGTGAATTGAAGAACTTGTATGAGGAAGACCCAGATTTTGTAGAACCTTGGAGAGCTTGTAAAGAACCAATCTTGGAGGATGGGATTCAATGGTTGGATTATTTCATTCAAGAGGATATGTTGTTTAAAGGGAATCAATTGTGAATACCATGGAGTTCAATGAGGGATAGCTTGGTGAAAGAAAAACATAGTGGAGGATTGGATGGACACTTTGGAATTGATAAGATAGTAGTATTGGTAAGTGATAATTACTTTTGGCCACAAATTCATAAGGATGTTAGGAAATTGGTGCAGAGTTTTAGATTTTTTCAAGCTACAAAAGGGAGTAGTCAAAATGTCGGATTGTATAATCCTTTGATAGTTTTGGAGAGACCTTGGGAGGATATCAGCATGGATTTCATACTTGGTTTGTCAAGGACATAGAGAGGTAATGATTCTATATTTGTGGTGGTGGATAGATTTTCTAAAATGGCATATTTCATACCTTGTAAGAAGAAAACAAATGTAGTACATGTAGAAGACTTTTTTTTCAAGGAAGTGGTCAAACTGCATGGATTACCCAGAAGTATTGTTTTAGACAAAGATACAAAGTTTGTTGGTTACTTTTGGAGGACACTTTGGAAGAAGTTAAAAATAGATTTAAAGTTCAGTTCTACTTTTCACCCACAGACTAATGGACAGAAAGAGTTAGTAAATAGGAGTTTGGGGAGTTTTCTGAGATGTTTGGTTGGGGAGAAGACTAGAAGTTGGGATTTATTCCTTGCACAAGTAGAGTTTTCTTACAATAATTTAGTGAATAGGAGTACCGAAAAGACACCTTTTGAGATTGTTACTGGAGTTCATCCTAGAGGTATATCAGAGTTGTGAGACATCAGTAAGGAAGATAAAAGGAGTGTAGAAGTAGAGAAATTTTTTGAACATATGAAGAAAGTGCATACTCAAGAGAAGTAGCAATTGGAAGATATGAACCAGAAGTATAAGGAGTGAGCAGATGAAAAGAGGAGACATAAGGAGTTCAAAGTTGGAGATGAAGTAATGGTGTATTTGAGAAAGGAAATATTTCTAGTTAGCACATACAATAAGCTCAAGATGAGGAAGTTTGGATCCTATAATATTTTGAAGAAATTTGATTTAGGAAATGCATATGAAGTAGAGTTATTGAATGGCATGAGTATATCACCTATATTCAACATTACAGATCTACACTAGTACCATGAAGCAGAATTCAGTGAAGATAGTAAAGAAAAATTGGAGAAACAATTTCCTAAACAATAATCAGATGAGATAGAAGAGATTTTGGATATCAAATATGGGAGGAAAACATGTGGAAGATAGTACAAAGAATATCTTGTGAAGTGGAAAGACAGACTAGTGGAAGATTCTTCCTAGATTTCTCAGGCTAAGGTAGATCGTATTGGTTTTCCTTTAGCCCTAGAAAAGTGAGGGACTCACTTTTAAAATAACCCCAAATGTTTGATGCAGGAGCATCCTTGGTTCTTTGCAATCCTACATCAACCAAAAAAATATTTTCATTTCAGTTTTGTCCTTGTTCAGTTCTTGTTCAGTTCAAGCATCGTATTTTCTCACTGGACCCTATGGATCTATATTTCATCATGGAAATGTTCATTTTCCCTTATTCCAATATTTTAGAATGATTGGATCTTTTTTCTGGAAAGTTATCACTTCTGGATTAAGTGAAAATTTCTAGAAAAGAGCATCTGAGTAGTTTCAAGTCTAACAGCTAGTTTTGTCTCTTTTGGATCCTTCCCATAACTTGTGGATCCTTGCAGTATGTTCTGAATTGTTCTATGGAGTTTCCTTGGCCTTAATTTAGGTCCACACTTCATCCTATGCACCTATCAAGGAGACATTCAAATTTAAGGACAGCCTATTTCACGCACATGTTATGTTTCATAGGCACATGTTATGTTTCCTTCATCAAAGATTGTAATGATCTTTGGCCAACGTGGAAGATTCTAGATCCCTAGATGTGATATAAATCATTGTAACCAATCATTAGGATAGTAATGAGATGAATATTGGATTAGATATGTAATATTTCAGCTTGCATTAAGGAGCATATAGGAGTATTGTATTTTAAGCATGTTGTATCAGGCCTGTGAGCCCAATCTGTAAACCAAGATGTTGTTGGATGATTGTAATTGAAATTTCTAGTAATAAGAATGTTTGAATCTACATTTTCCTCCATATCCCAAGGGGCTTCTATTGTGTAACTCTTGCTGCATGGCTCAGGTTGTTCTCTTTGAGGACCCTCTTGTGACTACACCACCAGTTCCCAAGTTTGATTCTTCTCAATCTACAAAAGTTCTTCTTTCATTGCTTCCTTCCAATGTTCATCTTTACAGGCTTCACTTACTATCTTTGGCTCAATCTCAAAGAATAAACATAAATTAACTTCAGAAGTAGCTTTAATTTTGGTTAACACACCTTTTATTTTTTCTCCAATAATCTGATTTTCTGAATGATTCCTCTATACATATTTCGGTGTCCTAGGAGTCATCACTAGAGAATCTTCTTCTCTTTCATTCTATTCATCCTGCTTCTTCTACTCATCTTTATCTTGTTCTTCCACAATTTCTTCTATTCTTGCACAATCATGTTCATCAAACATATATCCATCAATATCAATAGAGTTCTTCACTATCTCATCTACCTTCACAATCGAGCTCTCTAAAATATTCATCAATCTTTTATTGAAACATTTGTATTACTTGCTTTTAGTAGAGTATCCAATAAATATGCCTTCATCACTTTTTTCATCAAACTTACCCAAAGTTTCCTCATCTCTTTTCATATAGAATTTTCTTCCAAATACCTTGAAATATTTAACAATAGGAATTCTTTCGTGCCATAGCTCATAGGGAGTCTTTGTATTGTTTTCCCTTTCTTGAACTTGATTGAACACATAAATAGCAGTATGAATTGCTTATTTCTAGTAAACTTCCAATGATTTGGCTTCAGTAATCATTGACCTAGTAGCCTCTTGAACTATTCTATTTTTCCTTTCAACAACTCCATTCTATTGAGGAGTTCCCAAAGCAGATAGTTGTCTCTTTATTCCATGCACTTCACAAAACATATTGAACTCATGGGAGGTGAATTCTCCATCTCTATCAGATCTTAAGCATTTTATCTTCAATTTCACTCTATTTTCAACCATAGCCTTGAATGCCTTGAATCTATCTAATGCATCAGATTTATCCCTAGGAAATGTAACCGATGTATATATAGAATAATCATCAATTAAAAGCATAAAATACCTTTCACCAAGTCGACTTCTCACTCTCATAGGACCACAAAGATTTGTATGAACTAAATCTAGTAGTCTAGTAGTAGATTTTTCTCTTGATTTGTAATGATTTCTTGGTTGCTTTCCAAACTTACATTTCCTACAAATAGCATTAACAGGCTTTATAATTCTTGGTAAATCTTTTATGGCCTAAAAAACACTAATCCTTTCCAAGTTATCAAAATTCATGTGACACATTCTCCTATTCCATACCCAACTATTATTTATCTAGGTCATAAAGCATTGTCCATTAGCACCCTTAAGCTAATAAATATTCCCTTCAGATTTCTTTCCTGTAGCAATCAATGTTTTGGATCCTTTCCAAATCTCACATTTCTCATCCTTAACACAAAATCATATCCTTTTCTACACATCTAACCAACGCTAAGAAAATTATGTCTCAAACCCTTAACATATTAAACATCATCAATATGATGCTTTCCATCAAAACTTATTGAACCTATTCCACAAATTTTAGCACCAGTAGCATCTCCAAACATAACCAAGCCTCCATCATATTTATCAAGCTTAACAAACTTACTCTTATCACCAGTCATGTGATGTGAGAAACCACTATCAACCAACCAAAAATTCTTTTCTTCTTTAGCATGTAGGGAAAATACAATCGTACCTTCATTTTTCTCCTTCTTCTTTGGAGGGCTTTCCTTTACTTATTTATCTAAATTAGTAGAAGCAAGTTCATCATTAATTACCAAGAAAAAGAATTCATTGTCATCTAGATCTCCATATTCTGAATCTTCATCTAAAATACTCACATTCTCATTCACATACTAAGCTCTATTAATTTTCTTTCCTTTCTTTTCCTTCTCATATCTTTGTTTATTCCTTTTAGCTCTCTCTAAAAACTTTGTAGCATAATGATATATTTCTTTGAAACTAAAGCATTTAAAGGGAAACTTACCTTCATACTTCCTAGAGCCTTTTCTCATTCTTCTTAAGAAGTTATCTTCTATTGCATCAATTTTTTCTTCATCCAAATCTTCAGCTTTTGTAGCTTTGAAAGCAGTCTCTAATTTTCCTCCATTTCTTAGATTCAGCTTCCTCATCTCATAAGATGTCAAAAAACCTAACAATATATCCTTAGTAGAAGTATTATAATCTATAGTCTACTCAATAGCACTCACCTTCTCACTGCAAGCATCGGGAAGAGCTCTAAGAATCTTCTTTAAAATCTTGGTTCCATCTATACTAGCGCCAAGTGATCACATTCCAACCACTACCTCATCCAATCTCTGAACATAAGCTTTAACATTTTCATCTTCAAACATATGTATAAGATCAAACTATGTTTCCAAATTCTGCAATTTCACTTCTTTAACTCTTTCATCACCATCATGTGCTCTTTCTAAAGCATCCTAGACTTCCTTAGTTTTCTTCAAATTCTAAACCTTAATCAACTCGAAATGTACTAGACTATTCTCTTTAGGTGTGCTCAAACCATTAGCAAGAGGACTATAAGGATTCTTGTAATCTTTTTCTACATCATATCTACAATACTCTAGATATTCTTCCATCAATACTTTCCAGATACCATAATTAGTTCCATCAAACCTTGGATAATCAAAGAATATGTTTCCAACCATCCCAAACCTTCCTCAAGTGGTTAAGCTCTAATACCAATTTTTGAATAGGACAATTGAGAGGGGGTGAATTAGTTGTCATAGATTTTAACCTTTAATTCAATCGCTAGAACTAATACTAAAACTACTTAAATGATTAATCATCAAATGCCAATGTAGAAACTCAAATCCAACACATAAACATAGTAACACCAAATTTATGTGGAAAACCCAATAAGGGAAAAACCACGATTAGGATTAACTCACACTATAGAGAATATCAAAACTGATTACAAAAAAGGCTCAATGCCTAAAACAAGGCTCACTACCTGAGATAAGGCTCACTTCATATAATAAGTACTCACTATCCATAGCACTACAACCTGAAGAGATCACTACCATAGAGATACAAAGAAGAAAAAGAAGACTTGCTACAGAGAGACTACAATCTCAATGCAACAAAGGATTCCACTGTAGTTACTTGATCAACTTGCATGAATGATAGATTTTTTCTTCTACTCACTACATCCAAAAACATAGCATTAAGCTTTGAACTGATCTCCCACACACAACTCACACATACTTTCTGAATAGCATCAAATTCATGTCTACTCTTTCACTTATCTTACCTATTTTCTCTTGTATGATTTTCATTACTAGCTCATCATGTATTTATACTCTCTCCAACCTTGAAAAAGATACAAAGTTTGCCATCCAACTTCAAATTCAAATTAGTTTAGTGAAAAACATCCTAAGGTGTAATTAGAATTAGGGTGACCCAAACACATGCTTCACTTGGACCCAAAAATAGATCCAACATGCTTCATTAACTTTGAAGATAGTGCTTAACACATGGTCAGCCAAACAAATGTAAATCACATAGAAAAATTAAGGTTGAAACTTCTAGAAACCAAAAATATCTTCAATGCAATCAAAACATCTTTAATATGGAACCACAAGTCAAAAGACTTCATCAAAGAGAAATCCAGACAAGCAACCTTTCTCCCAGACTTCAATTAAAACATAGAGAAACATAGTTCACAACTCGTGAACACAACTTGGACTTCACGACGAACCAACAACCAAACATCTAGATATAACAAACTTCAACAATAATGACCATCATATCTAAATCGAACGAACATAGGGGAAAATACCAAAGCAATAATTGAATATCTATAATCTTCCTTTAATACAATTTTCTCAATATCCTCAACATATATACAACCAACAACAACTAATAGATAACTAGTTGACAAGTTGACATGAATCTCAACAACTTCATTCATTTCTATATTCTTGCAACAAATATAGCAACTTACAACAACCACTAACAACATATCTGAATCACACAAACATAGGATCAAAGCTCAGAGTAAATCTCAGAGCAAAACTGGAGCAAACACTAAACACCTGCAACCTTTTCCTTCACATTTTTCTCAATATTCTCAATATATACAACCAATAACCTTCATCCACGACAATAGAAACCAATGGAAAACTAGTTAACTAGTTGACATCAATGACAACACCTTCATAATTTCTTTATACTTGCAACATTGGGGTATGTGCAGGATCATCATGGAAAAAATAGGCCCTTAAATGGTGAAAAATTCAAAAAAATCAGAGTTAGGCAACTTGATGAAAATTTTGAATTAGTTATTTATATTATTTCAAAAATATGCAAGAATAGAATTTGTAGCAAATTGAATGTAGTTCCTAAACTACTAGGTTTTTTTTTTTTTTAAATCTATTTGGTGAGAATTTGAAATTTCAATGCAGTAGTACTTAAATTTAGGGTCCAAGTAAATAATTAATTATGAATTTTTTATCACAACTTTTTAAAAATATAAAAACTCGTATGTCTGACCACCTTAACTTGGTCAAAACTTCATGAAATTCAACTTTTTTTTAATCTTATAATATGTGAAGCATAGAATGTGACGTATGTTTTAGATTCAAAAAATGTGATACCGTTTGAAAGCTATAGATGTTTTTCAATCAGCCTATCAATCAGGACTTTAGTCATAATTCAAATAGAAAATGAATAATAATTATTTATTAAATTTGAATTAAAGCATAATTTATATTGGTGTAAATCTAAGAATCTCCTTTAAAAACCCTTTTCGTTTCATTTATTTTGGGTAAAAAAATAGTTGTTAGCCACATACCCTACACATACCCATCATATTGCCAATTTTTGGCCCATCATGATCCTACACATACCCATTGGTATCTTCAAAATTTTAGTGCATGAATCTCAAATTACTCCTCCAAGTTCAGGTTTAGCTGATTTTAGAAAAAAAAAGTGGCCACTTTTGACCCTCTTTTTGTGCACTATCTTGGTGCACTTACCCCCTTAGTTTCTTTGTGCTTCCTAATATATGAGGGATTTTTGGTATTTTAATTTTCCCAACCAGAATCTTATGAAATTCTATAGAATAGCTACTTCAGATAATTGAATTTCATAAGGTGTTGGCCAATGAATAGGAGATGTATTCTACAATTATCTCCTCGGTAGTTTAATCTCTATAAAACCTAGGAGGGAAATCCTACAATATTCGCTTGGAATTTTTAGAGTGATTGAGTGGATATAGAAGATCCACAATTATATATAATATTGTTCTAAACATATATGTTCTTTGTTTATGCAACCAAGAATTACAAGTAAAAAAAAAATGAGCTAGATCCTTGGGATTTTATGCATTCACTGCTTCAAGAAAATGATAAATAAATTTTATGCAACAAATTATTACAAAAAGGGAAATTCATTATATTTTTTAAGTTTGATGACCAAGGAGTTGTATCAAAAACAAGCTCAAGAGACCGGTGCCTTAACATAGGGCACATAGTTAAAATATATGTGAATGAAACTTATATAACTATATTTTCCCTAAGCATCATGAAAGCTTTGTAAGAAGGAATTACTTTAGAATTCCTATCCAATTCTACTTACAACTCCTTGTATACATTCATACCATTCAACATTTCTTGCATAACATTTAATTCACTCTTTGAGAAAAAATAAAACAAGAAATTTCTAGAGACAAATAAAAGGATGCTTGATCTAATTTCATTCATAAACAATTTGGTGCACACATGTAGGAGACAATTATCTTCAAATTGTGTCATTGTATATTAAAAATTTGATGCTATATTGCTATACAACATTTACAATTTACAAACAATTCTATTCTTAGAAAAACCTAGACTAAAAGTACAAACTCTATTACAATATGCCAATGTAAAATTCTCTAAGATCTATAGCACAAGGCCCAAAATTCCCTTTTATAGAAAAAGGGAGAAAACAAGCTTCATGCCTTGTGACAAATGCCATTTTTTCATTTGACAATATTATACATAACAAAATATCAGTACAACTACTAATAAGGGGATATCCCATATTAGACAAAATTTGTTGCACGCAGTTCTAGAAGATCCCCCTTTCCTTGTCAAAGTTGAAATTGGTTGTACTTGTACATGATGCTACTTTTTTCTTCACTTTATTTTATCTCCAAAAACTCGAGAAGTGCGAGCATAAGTAGAAAAGAGAAGAAAGTAGGTCCCACCACAATAGAAAAGTAGAAAATAGTCGAAAGGTGGCTCATTCAATATACTTTTTGAGCCAAGAATTGAATTTTTCTTAGGTAGGCTAGCTGAATGCAAGTAGTTTCTGCACTTTTTTGTTATGTGCATTATACCTTGTATCAGTTATTTCTCTAGCCTCTTTGGAAAAGTTATCCAAATTCATCTCCAATTTAATCAAATCATCAATTGAAATGTTTTATAGGGCTAGCTCAGGTTTAACATCTTTATATGTGCAAATAATGAAGGAACAATATCTCCAATCTTAGTTATCCATTTATCTAAGGGTCTTATTCCTCTTGAATCATCCAATATCTTTGACATAATTCATTTCTACATTTCTCCAAATATTTTCAACTTTGCTTTAAATTGGACGTCTAGCTTTCTTGGGAATGGTGATATCTCCCCTAATAACTCAATTCTCTCAAGAATCTAAGCCAAGTTCTTTGGGGATTCTAGGTCTGCATCTATTGATTTAATCATTTCCTTAATAGCATTGGCTCTCAAGCTCCATTTACTTAAAACATTTTTGAATATGTTGGGATTTTTCATATGCCTTGTGTAATACATCAAAATCTATCCATGCACCTTCAATTTTGTGCAAGACACATGCCAACCTATGGCCAAGGATGTCATCAATCATATCAATCACAATTTTACTTGTCTCCTCCTCTATTTTCCTCATTTTCTTTAATTTGTTTCAAACCCTCCTTCAAAATTTGAATTGTAAGAGTCAAATTCTTTCTATCTTGTGCAGAAAATCGCTCTAATGAAAGAGGAGGGGTTTTAATTTGAGGAACTACAAGTTGTGGTGGTGGCAACCCAGAAACCACTTTGTTGTATTCATCTTGCAATTTATTAAAATTCTACAACAAAGCATCATACTGCTCCTATGTAATATTTATTGTGTCTACACTCAACATTGCAATGTGTACAACTAATTTTGTAGCTTGCTTAGTAGTAATTTCAGATGCCCTCTTAACAATTAAATTCCAAGTGATTTCTCCAAATGATTTAATAACTCTTAGCTTATTTTTGGTAGGATCCATTGACCAGATTGCCAAGGTATGCATTTTGTCACTAAATAAAAAACCAAAAAGAACATCATCAACTTGTTCCTCAAAAGTAAATACTTCAGTATATGTATTTCCAATTGTATCTAGGGGAATTTTTGAAGTCAAATCCCAACCAGGCAACAAAAGGATGCCACTTTGTTTGACCATCCTCCTCCCCTCAATAGGGGTAATGTTGGAGATCTTGTTATCTATTTTATGTGTCATCTTTTATTTAATTTCCTCATATAAAGAGGGGTCAATTCACTCCTTTTCTTTCTCAATCCTTTCCTTGAACTCCATATCCTTAAATTGGATGAAAAACTCTTTAAAATCCTTTTTCCTGATGAATGAATCATTATCCATAAACTCATAGCATGCTTTGTACCTTATGTCATCAGGTACATGTTCATCATACACATCAATAATTATCTTGTTCTCAAGAACATGATCTTCTTCTTCTCTAACAATGTGGGGATGGAAACCGTTGGTTTATCTCCTCATCACCAATAACATGTTTTGTAGATTGTTCCTCCATTGTTTCCCTATCTCCAAGTTGTTGTAAATACTCAACCAATGGATGAACCACTATTTGTTCATCAATCTACATAGGCTCAATGAAGGCAGCAGGGTTTGAAGACTCGACAGGATTAGCCTACAATTGTGCCAATTCTTCTTCTCTTTTCTTCTTGGCCTCTTCCTCTTCCAAGGTTACCATGTTCATAAAAATTTCATCTACATAGGCAAACGACATTTTCTCTACCTCCTCCATCAAATTTATGTACTTAGAAAATGGGCTTACATACTTAGGGTTTACTTGAAGCCTTTTCTCCTCCACTTGATTCATATGAAGCCAATCCTTCTTTCTTTTCTTGACTTGATCATCAGTGCTTAAATTTTTTATTAACATCTTCATAATCATGGTAGTGGTGGTTATAAGAATACCTTCCTCTCTTGATCTCCTTTCACTATTTATAAATCCCTCAGGGGCATAATTTCTCACTAGTTAAACTTTCATGCCAAGATTCTTCAATATAGTACCAAAGTTCTCCACTCCCTCCTTTGAAGTCATGGTGAAGTGAGAAAAATTGAAGTGGCTAGGTATAAATTATCCCTTCTTCATCAACCTAAAATACTCTCTATCAACTTCATCTAACTACCATATTATTTCAATGAATGTTAGTCTATCAAATACATAAATAGGTAAGAAATGTGGTTGCACTGGAGTTCCATAAATTCTAAACACTGTTGAATTACCAGGGAGATACCAATCTCCCCAATTGTGCTTCACTCCTTTTTTAGGATCATATTGCAAAGGTCTCAATATCTTCATTGTATTCATTGAAATCCTCTTCCCAAGCTTGAAGCCTAGATTTCCCAATATATTGTGAACCAAAATATTCTCAAAATTTATGAAATTGGAATTTTTGTAGTTTTGATCCCAAATATGATTCCACATTTGGACTAGCAATATTCTATATTTTTCACCATTTTTCCTTAATTTAATCAAATTCTTCCATGTCTTTTTAGCACTATGCATAACCATATGCATCAATAGAGAATAATATCTAAAATACAAGGGAGCTACAAAATATTTCAATTGATTATGTATATTCTCTACAATATATGTAGAAAAATAAAAACTCTTGTTAACATCCTTATGTTGGATTTCTACAACTAGCATAATCATGTATATTAGAATTCTTAAATCATAATTGGTGTCAACAAGGATTGTGCCCCAAATGCTAAGCTATTAAGCTCAACAATCCTGTGCAACATGGAGACATCCTCAGGACTATGGGTTGCCTAAGATGAGGATGAACCTCTAGATTATGGGTTAGTTCCCTTTGAAAAACCTCCTAAATATATTGCTTGATTAGGAAAAGGGGAAGAGATTTCTTTGGAAATGAAATTTACTACTACTAGGAGGTGATGCACCATTTTTTTAAACTATACTAGCTTCTCTAAACTCACAATCAGATTCAAGCAAAAGGTTTGGATGTTCATAACTCAAAGATAATCATGAAATAAATAAAAAAAATTATGAGAAGGTTTTGTTCATCTTTTGTTTGAAGGAAAACAAGTTTCACAACTCCAACTACTGGAACATTTTAACACAACTCATAACCTATATTTAACATGTGTTCTTATACTTCCACAATGCATAAATGAGACAAATTTAAAAGTTTTTATAAAGAAAACAAAATTAAATGCATCAAATCATCCATTTTCCATGCTTAAAATAGAAGATATTTGAGAAAGAACTGCTACTTTTGATTGAACCTGAAAGGAATCTTACTATTATAACTGAGAAATGCTTTTAAAATACTAAAAAATGGTTGAAAAATATGAGTTACAATGCTTTTTTACCTTTTTGTGTATCCCTTAACCTCTCTGATGTCCCCCTCACTGATAGCTTAGGCTTTTGGTGTAGTGGCAATCTGTCTATGTTAACAAAACTAGTGCCTCTATTGGGGAGAGTTTGTCTCCCACTCTTAACACTCTTTCTATCTTGTAGTTGACTGTATCTATTGACCTCTCGATTGGGGGGTAAATTGTTGTCATGTGGGACCCTCAACCCTCACCGGTACCCCTTAACCTATTTGATGTCCCCCTCACTAATGGCTTAGTCTTTTGGTGTAGTGGTAGTTAGTCTGCATTAACAATAATCTTTTCCCAAGACCTAACACAATGCATAGTAGGTGTTTTTAAAGTAGTCCTCAAACTCATCACAACTAAATGGTTCCACCTTCCTTTGAGTGAATATTGCACCATTCTTGTCTTGATCTCTTCTCTTGTTTTTGGGAAGCCAATATGCCCTATAAGTGTGCTTGTCTTTTTCATACTCTCTATACAATAAGTTGAAGTTGATGGTGATATTTGCTGATGGATTAAAACCAAAAGTTTGAACTATCTATCTTCTTAAAATTTCCATTAAGGGTGTGCCTTTATCACTCTTAATCATTCTCTCCTTCAGGTCATAGCATTTTTCAATTGGCTTCACCAAATCCACATTCACAAATACCTTTGGCACCACTAGCTTTCCCAAGTTTTGGGTCCATAAGTTTGAGGTTGGTTATGGAATTGTTCCTCTTTTGAATGCATATTCAAATAGATTTCATCCATAATGTGGGGTTGTAACATAACCAATTGACTATGCAGTGTCTTGTAATCTATCACTGAGAATTCCAACACCCTGAGCATATTTTCCTCTCTTTGTAGCACCAAGAAGTTGAGTTACAAGGTCATTCTCCATAAACCTTTCCAATCTCTTGGTTTTGGATTTATATTTTTCACTTACTTCACTCATTTTGGGAGGGTTTAATAAAAATAGGTTTTAATATAACAATTAAAAAGCTTCAAGGGTTTTATAATTGCTTTTCAAAAAATTTAGGATTTAATAATTTCTTTTAGAAATTCACACAAGAAACCCTATCAACCCCAATTACCCTACAAAAACCCTTACAACCCTTTCCTTTTACAATTCAAACAATTTTAGCTCAGAGAGATAGAATTGGTGCACTTACCCAAAAACCCTAGTTTTTCTCTTCTTGAATTTTCTCATTGCAAACTTTGTTCACTAGAAGGCTTGAATACAATTGTGATTATGGTGAAAAACTAAATAATTTGATGTTTTATTACCTTAGAAAATTAGTAGATACGCCATAAATGTGCCATGATGGCTCACACGTATGAAACAATTCATTTTCTAGTCATTCCAATTTGAATATGGATCATTGACCTGATTGCTTTAAAGCAAAATCAACAGCTATCCCAAGTTCACATTAAATCACAATTCCCATTTGAATATATGCTTTTATGAAATTATGATGTGAAGGCCCAATTTTTTGCACTATGGAGATGGAACGCATCTTGACTTTTCCTTTTGAACCGATTGCATTTTGGCACTATGTTGGGAAGCCAAAAATGTGATGCATTAGAGCTATGTGATGGGCAGGTGCAAAAAGATGGGGAGCCAAATTGTGGCCAAAATTTTTAAAACAATTTGATGGGGCTATAACGTGAGCACATTATAATGTTAGTACATTATAACACACTCACGTTATGGCTTAGTGTGACCGAGCCTAAGGCTCGGCCACATCGAGCCTATTATGTGCTCGCAATATAACATGAGCGCGTTATAAGTTATTAAAACAAAAAAAATCAAATCAAATTCATTTTTTATGTTGACTATTTTTTTTGCTTCTTGAGCCCAGAAATCATTCTCTTGTGCACTCATGTTCTAGGACGATATAATCTTTGCATTTTTTTCATCGATTTGTTGCTATTTCATCACAAGGATTCTGCCACATTGATGGGGAGGTTGAATAAGTAAGGATTGTTTGTTTTTTTCTTGTAAATTTAATAGTTTTAGGTTATTTTTATATTCATTTGTTTAATTTGTAGGAAATGATAATGATCCTGAAAATCCTCAAAAACTAGAGCAACAATAACATGAAAAAATTCCTCAACAACCACAACAATAATCTCCTCCACCAATCCCTCAACATCCTCCTAGCACTTAGTAGAATTTAATGGGGATAATTGAAAACAATAAAAAATATATTGAGTTAATCACAAGGTTGAACAATCCTTTAGGTTCAACCATGGAAAGAAAAACACTTACAAATTCACTTAAAGAAATGTTAAAACATGTAGATGCAATCAACAAACAATTAAGTGGTTGGCAAGATAGGAGGCACTTGGCTAGGACTTTTTACACAAATAAATTATCATATAAAGATGTAAAAGATAAAAAAATCACAAAATATGATTTGTGCTCATTATTCACGAACACATGCATAAATAAAAATCTTGACCTCGATGCAAAGAGGTTTCCTATCCATTGGTGCCACCACCAAGGGATTAGGAACTATTTTTGGGATAGGTGGTACATAGTTTTTGATTACCCACCATGTAATAATTACAAATTCCCACAATATTTCTTGAGAAAACTCTATTGTGAGTTCATCCTAAAAAAATCCTAAATTATTTTGATATGAGGGACTTCTAGGGGAGAGGTGGGGGATCAGCTCAAGATAGAATTGATGCAGGATAGGATCCTAGGCGGCAAGCGAGATGACCTCTCGCTAGGTTAGCTCATGAGAACATCATTATCCCTTCCATCATGAAGGAGAGTGCTAAGGTAGACACTGTGTAGGATATTAGCTCTTTGACCCATAGTGTCATCCAACATGCCAGTCCTATAGTACAATGCCATCCAGGGGAGTCTTCCAGTGGTACGCTTCCACCCCATTCATGTCAAGTTTGCAAGGAAAATTGTACATATGACCCCACCGACACTTAGGAGGTTGCTACATAGGATACATCTAAAGCTACGGAGATGGTGAGGGTAGCTAACATTTTGAATGAGGCTTGTGGAATCGATACTCAGGTAAATGTTAGCATGTTCATTGAATTTAATTTATTAAATTTCATTTTTGAAATGAGAGATTAACTAATTTATTTTTATGATTGTAATAAAATTTTAGGGTCATAGTGTTGATAATGGATACATCATCCCTACACCTACTTATAACCCCATTGCATCTATCATTGAGGTATGTAACTAGTAAACAATATAAATTTATTACATGTTAATAGCATTGTTATATGAATGGTATTCTAATATTTGATTTTGGATGTTGAATAGGCTAATATTGGAGGTTTTGTGGGAACACCTCCTAGTGCCAGTGGAGTTAGACAAACCTTCATGTAGGTAATAGAATAAAGAGTTTAAATAATGAATTGTACTTAATAGATTTGTGTATTTTATATTCATATCATTGATTACATTGCATTGCACATGTTTTAAACTCAACACATTACTTCACATTCCATAACTAATAACTAGATGTTGATAGATGACAAAATTTCAACTACAATATAGTTGTTTAGAAAGTCAACATAAGCAATAATGAAATTACTTCATATAGCATAAGTAATAACTAGGAGCAACTGTCAATTGTTTCTTGTCATGGCATTCCATGAGACCACTTTTTATTTGGGCATCTTTTCAAATAGTTCAATGCCTTTTCTATGTTGTGGATGCTTGGAAGAAATATATGAAAGAATAATAGCAAGCAATAGCATAGACAAGGCAATGATTTGACCCAATGTCTTTGAGGAATTTTTTCAAACAGCTCACTACCTTTTCTACACTACCACATTTTCCATGCATTTCTATCAAAGCATTTTATCAAACAGTTCACTTCCTTGCTACTATAGCTAAAAGCCTAGAAAAAGGTGCTTTCCAACAAACTATGGGTTCTTTGAAAAAAATCTATCAAAGAATAATGGTAAGAAATAGCATAGACAAGGCAGTGAGTAGTTTGAAAAACACCTCAAAGAAATGTGGTCTCATGGTGATGGAATTTCATTCCATCACCATGAGACCACTTTTCTTAGAGGCATTTTTTCAAATAGCTCACTACATTTTCTATGGTACCACATTTTCCATACATGTCTACCAAGAATTTTATCAAATAGTTCATTTCCTTGCTGCTATGGCTAAAAGCCTAAAAAAGGTGCTTTCCAACAAACTATGGATGCTTGGATAAAATCTATCAAAGCATAATAGTAAGCAATAGCGTAGACAAGGTAGTGAGTAGTTTGAAAAAAATCCTCAAAGAAATGTGGTCTCATGATGATGGAATTCCATTCCATCACCATGAGACCACATTTCCTTGAGGCATTTTTTCAAAAATCTCACCACCTTTTCTATGCTACCACATTTTCAATACATGTCTACCAAAGCATTTAATCATCTACTCTATTAGAACTATAAAATTTTGAATTTTTTTATAGTCAATGGCATTCATGAGTTCCAAAATAAGTCCTCATCATAAGCATAAAATTCCTTCCTCATGGCATCTCGCTCATATTTTGTCATATGATTCATTTGAATTCATCTAGTCTTTGATATTTTATTGTATTACTCATGTCAGCAAGACATAGTGAAGGTCTCCCCGACCTATGTATTTTTCACTAACACTTGTTGTAGACTATCAACAAGACACATCTTCTGTTTCGGTAACAGAGAAGATTCATATCGGCATATGAATCATATTCAAGATGAGGTCATAGCGAAGTATTTTTTCTTGCCGACCGGCACATAAAAAAATATATCGGCAAAGGGTTAAGGCATCAATGTAATGTCATAGCGAAGTCAGCATGTCTCACCAACTAGTGCATGGAGTGATGTATTGGCCAAACAGAAGACTATCAGAGTAATTTCTTATCGAAGGCAGTAGGTCTTGCCGACAAGGTGCAAAGGGGTTATCGGCATGAGTTTCACCGAAATGTGAAGGTTTCGCCAATTGAATATTTCAGGGAGAGTCTTACTGAATAGAGTAATCTGGAGGAATCGGTTCGGTGAGACATTTGGTGTCAGTATGAGTCTTTCCAAGTTTTCAGACTTGTCGATGGAATTTATTTCATCAGTAAGATTATTTTCATCGGCGAAAGGGTGATTATGTCCCAACGACTAGAGAATACATTGAAGAATGCATATCGGTAAGACACAATGATATCTATGAGACATCTCCCCGACTCAAAAATTGTCACAACAACATGAAAAACAAAAGTGATAGTCATCAATTTGATTCCAGGTGTCGGTAAGACCATAGAATTTCTTGGCGAAAGGTTTAGTAAATGTTGTAAAAGGACTTTGCCCTAGATTTAAAAATCTCTCACCAACAAGACATTTGATGCGACAGTACCAGTTTCAAATGAGTTTTTATTTGTGCTTCATTAATGGTGTGACAACATATAGCAGGGAAGGTTTAATCAATGCATCAGTGTTGAATTGACAACAAAGGAGTTAGCAAGGCAAACGGAGAACTGGGACATCTTTCAGTCTGAGGAGCTCGAACATAATACTGTAAGTAATTGCATCTCAGCCTTCCAAATTTAAGTTCTATAATCTTGAATAATGGAGTCTTCTGGTTCTATAAAGGCTAAGGGTAGAAAGCTTGGTGAGAGTAGTCAATCAAAAGGAAAGAAACAAAAGGTTGATACAAAGCATGAGCGCACCGAAAGAAGATTAAATTTGGATCTTATTGACTAGTTACCTGGTTCAGGGCCTAAATCCAGAAGGTTTGCACAACTTAGGGCAGAAGTTGATAAATTGGGCAATAAATGCAAGTTCATAGGTGATGTCTGGATTGTCATAAGAGGTAATGAGCTATTCAATTTCCATTATCACAGAAGAAACTACTTTGAACTAGTTTGTAACCCATGGAAGCTAAATGTAGGGAAACTAGTGTGCCCTAATGTATTTGTGAATACAAAACTAGTAAAATTGCTTTCAAATCATTATGATCCAAAACATAAAGCTATATGTGACCCATCTAGAAAACCACAGATATATGTGTCAAAGGAGGCAATAGGTGAGGTTTTCAAATTAGAAGGGTTCTGCAATGAGGAGATTAGTTGTGAAGAATTGGAGAAAGAATTCTCAAGAATGGATACAATCTATAAGGTTTGGAGGTTTCCAATTCACAGAGTTAAACAAGGCCGCAAGCCAGATCCTTTGAAAGATAGTGAGGGCCCTCCTTATCATGTGGATTTTCTTGAGCCCTATATGAAGTACACCTATTTCTCAGTGTGTCAAGTGTTGGGAATGGATGCCCCGAAATTCATGTCAATTGTGCCAATGATTATCATAGCAAATATCTAGTATCACAATTCCAGGCCATTTGACTATGCCTCATACATTTCTAGGGAGCTTGATTCAGGATTGATGGCCATCAAAGGTGGAACTTCTATTGTTCATGTTAGGCATTATTCATTTTTGATGCACTTGGTACTATATTTTGGACAGGAGTTAAGAGTATGGCCTCCAGAGATGAGAATTTTTCAGATTGGTAAGGAGGGTGAGGTATTGCCTGTTCAATTATGGACTGCTATTTGGGACAGCAGGTTTTCTAATTCTAGTTTCATTCATTTTGAGGAATATTTTGTAAAAACATTGTATAAGCTATATCAGTATCCTTGTAATTATTCATTGACTGATGAGATTAAGATATTTCTTTGGCCAACAGACTTCAATAGGCCAATTGATCATAATTGGGGAGATTGGTATTGTTTGGAAGGAGCTACAATGATCAGAGTCTATGGGTTTGAAGATGCCCCTTTCATTTTTCCAAAGACAGTTCCAAACAGAGTTGCATATTTGGAGATTGTCAGACAAATGGACTATTGCAGTGTAATGCATTTCATCTCTTTTGGGAAGCAAGCATTTATGCCTAGTACATTGTGTTTTGGTGACTTCACTATGTTGGCTAAGGAATGATACAATTCAATCCTTGATAGATTTTTGCATTATAATATGAAGAGAGGACCATTTAGAAAGGATTTTGATCTAGAGGGATATATGAATTTTGCTAAGATGAAGATAAATTTTGGAGGGTATCAACATGTACCCTGTCCCTTTGATGATATGATCAGAAATTTAGATGAAGATGAAGCTGAAATGGTGGTTGAAAGGTATAACCAAGGGCTGTAGGAAATAGAGCAATTGTCTTCTAGAGAAGAGGAGGCACCAAAAGATAATGTGCCATAGGGAAAACCAGAAAAAGTGTCCAAGTTGAGAACTCAGCACTTTGTTTTCCCAACTAGAGCCCAGAGTATTGAAAGTGGTGATGTAGATGCAAGGCATATTGAATATAGATCATTTGTCTCAGATGATGAGTTTATATATTCCCCAGAGTTCAAAGCATTCTTGTATAAGCAGAAGGGGAAGGAAATAAGAGAAAATGTTGATGATGTCACTTCAGGGAATGAAGAGCAATTACTGGGTCAATTGAGAAAATGTGTGAATGATGAAATGACAAATATGACCCCTGAAAAGGGGAGGAAAATGTTGGAGAATGTTGGTGTCATGATTTTTCCTGGAATTGATTTGAACTCTGCATTATTTTTTGATAGTTTCTTAAGGGATAGTAATGCTACACAAAAGCTTGATAAGGAAAAAGTAACAGAGGTGTATGTAGGCTCTAAGTAAAATACTGATGAAGGATCATTGATGATATGGGATTTATACCCACCCCACAGGAAATCAATGGTAATTGACACAGAGAAGGCATTTGGCCATGTCATGACCCTAAAAGTTGGAGAGGTTGATCCTGTGGCACCTATAGAAATTGGAGTCAATATTGCAAAATTCAATAAAGCACAGATACAGATGTTGATAAAAGAAAGAGAAATGTACAAGACAAATAACGAAAGGATGATAAGAGAATGATAGACTGAAATATTTGGTTGGTATTTCAATGGGGCCAGCCAAAATGCTCACTCAAAGAGAAAGCTCTCAGGCAAAAGATCATTGGGTAGGATCAAGTGCTTATTCCCAAGGTAAGCATGATGCAATTGCAGCAATTGATAAGAGGAGGCAGGATGGTTTAACACCTTGGTTGAATAAATTGTGAGGAAAATATTCTCATAGTCTAGCCACATTAAAAGAGCATACAAGGATGGATGGATGAATTATGGAGAATTTTCATGAAATAGCTCAGACTGATGTTTCTAACAGTGTAGCACTTGAAGCTACCAATCATATTATAAATTGTCATCACAACTTCTATGTTGAACTACAAGGGGATGAACAGGGGTTGATTGATGCTGCTAGGAAGACTATGATTACATTCTCTGATGACAAGGGGGAATTGAAGGATGCCACTAGATGGAAGAGTGAATGTGAATCAATATTGAATGAAGTCATGAGGCTAGCTTATGTAGAGGATACAGGAATAGAAGAAGTGAGTGAGCAGAATGAGGAAATGATAAAGATAGAAATCACGATCTGGAACGTAGTTGGAGATGCTGACACATATGAGCGTCAGGATTATTTGGATCATCTTGGTAAAACACACTTGTGGCTAAATAGAGCCTAATTATCCTCTAATCTTTTGTTTTGTAAAATATGACATTTCCCATTTCCAAAAGGATGCATCCTTTCATATTCTCAATGTATAAATATATGTTTCAGAAATGAAGCAGGGAGATAAGTAGAATAGGATAGAGGATAGAGGGGATATAGTAGAATACAATTTTTTTTTGGTAAAGATGAGACTATGTTGCATATGTAAAATCATGGAGATATCAATTGAAATCTAATACTATGTTGTAGTTGTTTTTGGTATCGGTTGTTTATGGTGTTCATTGAAAGCATTATTGAAGTTGTCTCCAGTATGGTGTTTTTTTTATCATTTAAATTGGTGTAACAAGTTTATATCTAGTTTATCAGTGCACATTTGCTACATCTGTATGGTCAATTGATTGGTTCTTTCCAGTAAATATTAAATCCTTTAAATTGATCATATTAAGTAGAGAATGTCAATTGGATCACTAAAAAGAACTCAGTAATCATAATCTTGCATGTTTATACAAGCTATAAACCAAATCAAATGCTAAACAACTTGAATGTCTACCAGAACGAAGTACTTGTTTCAGATTTCTCTTGACTCCGCATACCCTATAAGGCACTGGTCTTTTTGTTTTCATTCTTGAGTTTCACTCATATTTTTACATCTGTTAACCAAACATATTAGGGTTTAGTTTTGAATATTGGTATACAATTTATACCAAATTTTATTTTATTTGTCCATTTTCATCTACCATCATGGAAAAATCATTGCATGAAAGATAATCATAAGTCAAGTCTGCATCATTCAGATAGGTACACCCACCTAGGTCTTGTTGATGTGCTTTTTATGCACTTCTCAACACAGGTAATGTATAGGTGCATCACCTCTCTTGAAAGACAATATTCCACAATCAAATTGCAAAACACTCTCCCAAGGTCTCTAATGTTAGGTCTTGACAGTGCTTGGAATATCTCAGTTATTTGATGTGATTTGCTGGAATCACAAGGCGGTCTTATGAATGAGTTGCAAAGCATGGCAAGTTGGGTCTTGAAATGATGGAGAAAATGTTGTGCATTTGTTGTAGGTTCAAATAGCAGTCTTGAACTCCATTTTTATCATTGGATTTAGATTTACAATGTGCAATGAACCTTCCTGAGGTACCTATTAAAAAAAAGGAAAAAAGGACAGGGAAGAGAGAAGGTTCTTGGATCTAAAACTATGAATGAATAGTGACAATGGTGGCTCCCATAGTAGACAAGCTTTCTAAACTGGGTTTTGCTTGATCAAGAGAAACCTACAACTACATAAAACCAATGCAATCTCCTAAGGTATTTTGATTTTCATATTGCACATGCACATCATGAACATGCAATTGAACTAAGTTGCAGCATTGGAATAAAGAAGCCCAGGCTAACTTTGCACAATAACTTGTCATCAATAAGTGCTAAAAGTATGGGCTGAAAGCTCATCAAATACCAAAACAAAAATTTCCATTATCACCTCCATTCAAAAATCTACAACTAAAACTACTATGGAAGGTGAACCATGCATACATAAAGAGAAAACTCAAAAGGAACACCCACAAATCATGCAATGTTGCTTTCTATTGCTATAGAATGTTTTTACATTAGTTCTCCAGCCCTTACAAATGAGGGGCAAGCCCCTATTTATAGTTTTCCAAAGCCAAAATGAATGGCTAGGATCAATTTGCAACTAATGGCCTAGATTCAATTACATTAGCGTTTCACCTTCCCCACAATATTCAGCAATTTTATAATGCATCTTTGTCCTTTCTCTATTTTGTCATCTAGTGCCCAGGTGTTGTAGCAATTTTGTCATTTAGCTGATTGCCCTTTTACTGTAGCTGAAACTGCTTGAAAGCTACCTTCTTACTTGATGTGTTTGCAGTGCTCTTCCTTGGATCAAATGAGCCCATCGACGATTGGCATCAATGGATTGGTTGCCCCTGATTTGGTCGGACAACTCTCTTATGCTTTCTTCAAGGCCATCCCCTTGCATTTTTGTCCTTGACTTTCTTTATACAAGCCTTTTTCTAGTGCCGACCCTATTGGTGGGTGATAGCGAGAGAGGCGATCATGAAATGAATGGTGAGAGGAGCTATGTGTATTCCTTGTTCAACTTTCTCGATGGGTCTCCTGATGGACCTACAGTATGCTCCTTGAATCTTGCGTACATGAAGTGTCGTAAGTGCTTTCATACACAAATCAAGGAAAATGTTAGTCAAATTTGAAAAATCCTTGT
Source organism: Sequoia sempervirens (assembly GCA_007258455.2). Classification (NCBI taxonomy): domain Eukaryota; kingdom Viridiplantae; phylum Streptophyta; class Pinopsida; order Cupressales; family Cupressaceae; genus Sequoia; species Sequoia sempervirens. The sequence continues at coordinate 207,441,284 of VDFB02270651.1, read as the reverse complement.
TAGATCCATCCATGCATCATCAAAAGATCATAATATTCATATTTGGAGCTCATTTGGACCATAAACATTAATCCGGGCCACTGGGGCTCCATGGATGTTCCAAAACAGCCAAAGGGGGACAAAGCTCCAAAACCACCGAAACTTAACAGAACATTGACGAAACTTTGTCAATTCACTTAAGCACCACAAACACATCCCAGATCCACCAAAAATTTGGCCCCAAAGCCAAAAATGTGGAAATCGGACTGATAGGGGTCATGGATGTTTCCAAACAGCCAAAGAGGGACGAAGCTCCAGAACCACTGAAACTTAACAGAATGTTGACGAAACTTTGGCAGTTCACTTAAGCACCACAAACACATCCCAGATCCACCAAAAAGTTGGCCCCAAAGTCAAAAATGTGGAAACCGGACCAGCAAGGGTCCACGGATGTTTCCAAAATAGCCAAAGAGAGACGAAGCTCCGGAACCACTGAAACTTAACGAAACATTGATGAAATTTGGCAGTTCACTTAAGCACCACAAACACATCCCAGATCCACCAAAAAGTTGGCCCCAAAGTCAAAAATGTGGAAACCGGACTGGTAGGGGTCCACGGATGTTTCCAAAACAGCCAAAGAGAGATGAAGCTCCAGAACCACCGAAACTTAATGGAATGTTGATGAAACCTTGGCAGTTCATTTAGGCACCACAAACACATCCCAGATCCACCAAAAAGTTGGTCCCAAAGTCAAAAATGTGGAAACTAGACTGGTAAGGGTCCACGGATGTTTCCAAAATAGCCAAAGAGGGATGAAGCTCTGGAACCACCAAAACTTAACGGGACGTTGACGAAACCTTGGCAGTTCATTTAGGCACCACAAACACATCCTAGATCCACCAAAACTTTGGCCCCAAAGTCAAAAATGTGGAAACCGAACTAGCAAGGGTCCATAGATGTTTCCAAAATAGCCAAAGAGGGACGGAGTCCCGAAAACTGCCACGGAGTGGCCAGGCTCCAGAGGCCAGGCCGCCGAGGCTCCATGGATGTTCAAAATGGCCAAAGAGGGATGGAGTCCCAGAAATCGCCATGGAGGGGTTAGGCTCCAGAGGCCGGGCCACCAAGGCTCCACGGATGTTCAAAATGGTCAAAGAGGGACAGAATCCTAGAAATGGCCACGAAGGGGCCAGGCTCTAGAGGCCAGGCCACCAGGGCTCCATGGATGTTCCAAAACAACCAAAGGGGGACGAAGCTCTGAAACCACCAAAACTTAACGAAACGTTGACAAAACTTTGGCAGTTCATCTAGGCACCTCAAACACATCCCATATCCACCAAAAAATTTCCCCCAAAGTCAAAAATGTGGAAACCGGAGCAACGGGGGTCCATGAATTTTTCCAAACAGCCAAAGTGGAAGGGAATTCCAGAGGGAAAGTTCTGAAACCACTGAAACTTAACGGAACATTGATGAAACTTTGGTAATTCATTTAAGCACCCCAAACACATCCCAAATCCACCAAAAAGTTTCTCCCAAAGTCAAAAATGTCGAAACTGGAGTGACAGGGGTCCATGGATGTTTTCAAATAGCCGAAGAGGAAGGGAATTCTAGAGGGAAAGTTCTAAAACCACCAAAACTTTATGGAACATTAACAAAACCTTGGCAATTCACTTAAGCACCACAAACACATCCGAAATCCACCAAAAAGTTATCCCCAAAGTCAAAAATGTAGAAAAAAGTGAATCGAGCGATCAAGGACTAAGTCAGCAGAAACACGACAATGGGAAAAAAAGGGACGGGGGATTTCATTTCTCCACGAATTTGAATACCCTAAGTAGGTGAATTTGGTCAGGGGGATTTGATCATTTGAAGGCACATGACCAATTTGGGCTTAGAAAATGGGGCACGCAAAACAAGACATGAGCAAAGCAGCTTGTCGAGAGCCAAAAAAAAGGGGGTCCCTGCCTATGATGTGGCGTGTGTGCAAAATATGCACAACAGGTCTAGCAGTACCTGAAGAGTAGAAGGTCCAAAGTCTTTTGACCTTGTATGTTACCCTAAAATGTTGTGAAAGCTTGGCAACCTTTCATGGTTCAAACCTACATTTTTGAGAGCTAACATACTCATTTCCTTGCTGCTATGGATAAAAGCCTAAATTAGGTGCTTTCCAACAAACTATTCCTATCCGGGAATGCAGCGTGTGGGTGGCAAGAGGAGTGAGGCAAGTGGTTTGAATTATCCTATTAGTGATGGAGATGGAGGAGCAGACTTTGATTAGGATGATTCATATTTTTGGTTACCTGGGCTATTGTGGGTTTCTTTGCTGGTTACTAGTGGATGGTGGTGCTTGGTTGGATTTGGGACCATCCCTCTTGAGTGGCCATTTGATTCTTTTGTTGGGTGTTGGGTGGTTGTGGCTAAGCTTGGACTCTCCTTCTTCGTATCGTCTGGTGTTGTTTCCTTTCCTTTGTTGGAGTGGTTGTGTTCTCTATAAGGTTTGTGTCATTTTCCTATGATGGTCCTCCTATTCTGGACTCAATCGGGTGCCTTAGCATCTAGTATGGTTTATGGGGTTTGGTGTTTTTTGGTTCCATAGAGGTGCTTATCCAATGTAGGATAGTGTGGCATCCTCTGGTTTTGGTTTCTCCCAGATGTTGGTGCTTGAAATGGTGTTTTATCTCTTGGGAGTGCCTTTTTTGGTTTTGGGGATGGGCTCTTTCCTTCAGGTGATCTGATTTTGTAGCTCCCCTAGTACTTTTGGCTAGCTTGTGATTGGTGTTCCTTATGTGGTTGGGCTTCAAATATTTTAATTTTTTTAAGGTTGTAGGTGAGTGATTTTGTTCCCTCCTCTCTACTGCTAGAACTAGTTCTCTTGTTGGCAATGGTTTCCCCTCTAGTTTTTAGTTGGTGTGGATTCCCCTTTGGGCCTCTTTGCTCTCTATATGAAAGGGGTGTGGGTTTATTTTGGAGAAATTTTATCTCCTAGTTCTTTCTCCTGACCTTTTGGCTAGGGTTTTTTCTTGGATCTTTCTCATGACTCAACTTCATTTGTTCCTTAAGGGTACATCTGATTTTTTCATGGAGGTGTTTCTTTCTTTTGTGGAGGTGTTGAAACAGCATGTTCTAGATAAATGGTTGATGGTGTTCTTGGATGGGTTGGATGGATTTCTCTTCATGTTCTTGTTTTCCCATATTGTTATTTTTAGTGTTTGTGCAAGGTTTATCCTTGTGGTTCTCTTTTTTGTGCCTTTGTCTCAATTTTTTGTTGGATTTCATGTTTTTCCTTGCTACTGGTTGGGTAGCTCTCTTCTCTTTTCTTCAATGTAAGTCTTCTATTGAGGTAAAGATTACTCCTATTGAGGTGGATCCCTCTCTTCTAGAGGTAGAGTTGGGGATTGTGGATTTGTGGAGGTGCTTTCCTTGTTGCTAGTCATCTTTGTTAGAGTACCTCTTGAGGTGTTGTGTGCTCCTATGGAGGTGGAGTTGTATCTTGTTACAATTTAACTACAGTGGTGGTAATTTTCTTCATGATTTCTTCTCCTATATATGGGAGCCAACTCCTTTTGAGGTGGAGTGTGATTCAGCTCTTCATTTGTGGGGATGGTGCAAGAGATCTTATTCTTCTTGATGGTGTGGCTAGATGGGCTCCTTCCAAGTGGTTCTTGAAGGTATCTATGTGAGCTATTGGTTTAAGGTCCCTAGTAAAACTTGGTATGATGTGAGGGACTTTGGTCCCTATTTTCTTAATGTAACTTTCTTTTAGGTTCCCTTCTAAACCTGGTCTGGGTTCAAGTTCCCCTATTAAACTTGATTGTGTTTTCAGTTTAAGGTTCCCATTAAAACCTTTTATGTTCCTTATAGATCTAGGTAGTCTTGTTTTTATTGGTGTGTTGTTGGTTGTCTTTGTTTTATTCTTATGCAACTAGTTCCTCTTTGTGTGGGTTTTGAGTCCCCATCAAAACCTGCTTGTTAATGGTTTTGAGTCCATTCAAAACCTATTGTAAATGGTTTCAAGTCCATTCAAAACCTATTTTTCCCCCTTAATCAAAACAAACTATGGATGTTTAGAAAAAATCTATCAAATCATGATAGTAAGCAATAACATAGACAAGGCAGTGAGTAGTTTGAAAAAATTCCTTGAAGAAATGTGGTCTCATGGTGATGGAATGACATTCCATCACCATGAAACCACATTTCTTTGAGGTATTTTTTCAAACAACTCACCGCCTTTTCTATGCTACCACATTTTCCATACATGTCTACCAAAGCATTTTATCAAACTACTTGAACTTTCTTCCTACTATGGCTAAAAGCCTAAAAAAGGTGCTTTCCAACAAACTATGGATGCTTGGAAAAAATCTATCAAAGAATAATAGTAAGGAATAGCGTAGACAAGGGAGTGAGTAGTTTGAAAAAATGCCTCAAAGAAATGTGGTCTCATGGTGGTGGAATGCCATTGCATCACCATGAGACCACATTTCTTTGAGGAATTTTTTCAAATAGCTCACTACCTTTACTATGCTACCAAATTTTCCATACATTCCTACTAAAGCATTTTATCAACTACTCACTTCCTTTCTACTATGGCTAAAAGCCTAAACTAGATGCTTTCCAACAAACTATGGATGCTTGGAAAAAATATATCAAAGCATAATAGTAAGCAATATCATCATCATCTTCAATTTACCAATTCATGGAACCTTCCACCTTTTATTTCATTTGTTCATATCCACACCCATCCCTCTCCATGTCATGATCACCCTCCATCTCATAACCAAGACCATACTATACCATCCACCCCATCCCAACATAATACCATAGAGAAGGCAATGAACTATCTAGAACTTTCCTCAAATAAATGTGATCTCATTGTGATGGAATGTCATGACACATTAGTTTGTAATGGCATTCCATCACCATGAGACCGCATTTCTTTGAGGCATTTTTTCAAATAGTTTACTTCCTTCTCTATGCTACCACAATTTTTGTACATGTCTAGCAAAGCATTTTATCAAATGGTTCACCACCTTGCTGCTATGAATAAAATCCTAAAAAAAGTGCTTTCAAACATGTTATGGATAGGGAAAATAGTAACCATGATAGTCAGAAATATATAGTTTAATAAGTACTCAATTTTTTTTCATTATCTCATACATTAAAGCCATGATGTGCATCACTATTGTGGTTTTCGTGATTGTATAATTTGTTGTTTTATTTTCAAATGTTGGAAGTGGATACACCTCCAAATGTTCATAGGGAAATGGAGCTTGGTGTTTCATCAAATATAGACTCCTTGATGCCTCTCATAGAGGTATGTGGTAGATTACTAAATTTTAATTTGTATTCGTTGTTATAGTTGTTAGTTAGTGAAAAACAAAACCATTATTGATTCATAGTTTAATTTCTCTTTGGATGGTTTCTATAGGGCGTCAGCATGCCATAGCATGTGCATGCAAATATTTCCCTCGAAGAGAGTGATCGTCTAGAGGTGGTAAGTGATTTTTTTTTAAATATATCATTTTTGATACTATAATTTGTATATATTAATGTATTTACTTGTTATTGTAATAAATCAAGCTTGATCAAGAACTAAACCTTAGCAAGAGTAGCAGGAGCACTCCTCGACCTCAAAGTAAATGAGTGATAGACTTATCACCATCTAGCCAACAAAAAAAGGGTAAGAATTTGTTTCAAGAGCATGGAGAGCAATGAATTTTGATTCTAGAGCCCTTTGTTGTATGCCTATATGGGATTTTTGTACAAAATTTTTATTGGATATATTTGACATTGTATGCCTATATGGCATTCTCATAGGCCTATATGGCTATTTTGTATATATTTTATACTTATATCGACACATATTGATGTATGCCTACATGGCTATTTGGTTAATACAAATCTTTTTTATCGATGGTGTCCATATTTGCATTATAAATCCACAGTTCAATAGATATGAGTTACATGTATTCATGTGTATACTTTACAACTTATGTGTATTCCAATGTATACTTTGCAACTTATGTGTTTTCATGCTTATACCTTGTATTCATGCATATACTTTGTATTAATTTGTGTATACTATGTATTTGTGTGTATACTTCAAAGCTTACATGTATTCAGTACTTGTGCTTCCCTTATTCACATGTACGCTTGACTTATATTCTTGTGTATACTTATTAACTGGTTATCCCTAGCATTAATCATTGCTATCCTTCATGGTTTGTGTTGAATATTTATTGATTTATGCTAATCAACTTTATTAGTTGATGCTAAACAACTTCAACATTTCTGGGAATACTAGTAGAGTTACAAATTACAAAATTACAAAAATTGAAAAGAAAAAATAAACTATAAATAAATGCATTGATTATTAACTTGATAATTGATTAAGAATGAGTATAATATATATATCAAGAGATGAGCCTTCTAGAATGGAAACTTCCAACTAGAAAAAAGGCATGCAACTCCATGCAAGATTGCACAAGTAAGCAATCATTATCGTAAAAATATAACAACTAGCAAACTTATCTAAAGGAATATTTTAGGTAGAATATTCTACACTAACATTTTCATAATCAATGGCTTGTTTCCATGCTCGTTCCCCAAATTTCAACCAATTTTTTTCATAAAAACCCTTTGATATATTTTTATGTCCATCATATCAATGGATATAAATCTAACCAAAGCATTCCCAATACTTTGAAAGCAATAATCCACCCAAAATTGCAATGGGAGATAAGGAAAATGAACCCACATAGGTATAACTGAATAAAGAATAGTTCACCCTTCACAACTTGGTGAAACCATTTTCAAACTTAGAAGATTTTAAAGATAAAGAAGAATTATGATGTATATAATATAGAATTAGTACCCACATTGATGATTACATTATTGTCAACCATGGGCTTGTCATGCTTTCTCAAATTTGGTAAGAAGGCTTATTTAGGATCCTTGAGCAATGTATTTCCTAAGGGAAATGAGGATAATTAAAAAAAAAAATTCCCTTGATAGACTTGAGGATGATCATATGATCTTGGTGTGGAAAACTCAGACTTCTCAACTATCATGTGAATGTTTCTCTTTTCGATTGTTTTGCATGCCACCATAAGGGATCGAGTCGATTGAATGTAGATTAGAGTAATTCGATGTGGTTGGGTGAAAAATAGGACCATGCCTAGCGTAAAATTACCTATCCAAATACATTGAAATAGTTTATTTGGTCACATGAGTTGCAAAATGAAAGTTGCACCACTTTATAACTTTACACTACTTGCATTTGAAACTTTTTCCATCAATTGAAAATTCGTCACCATAGGAAAAAAAACTCCATGATAACAAAAAAATAGAGAGGTTATTGTAGAGGGGCCCAACATGATCTTGTAGGCTCACATGAAGAGTTTTTAAGCATCATGGTTTCCAAGTAATAGCCCATCAAAAATTGCAGCCATTTTGCACTTTGGACCCTTAAGGGATCGAGTTAGTTGAACATAGCTTGGAGTGATTCGAAATGTCTGGGTGTGAAAGAGGACCATTCCTAGTATAAACGTACCCATATGAATAGGTTGGAATAGTTCATTTGGTCACACGAGTTGCAAAATGAAAGTTGCACCACTTTGCAACTTTACACTACTTGCATTTGACACTTTTTCCATCAATTGAAAAGTCATCACCACGAGAAAATGACTTTGAGATAACATAAACTGAGAGAGGTTATTGTAGAGGGACACAACATGATCTCGTAGGATTAGATGGAGATTTTGTAAGCATCATGGTTTCTGAGTAATAGTCCTCCAAATATTGCAACCATTTTACATTTTAGACCCTTAAGGGATAAAGTTGGTTGAATGTATCTCAGAGTGATTTGGAATTTTTGGGTGCAAAAGAGGACCATACCTAGCATAAATGTACCCAAATGTGTTGGAATGGTTCGTTTGGTCACAAGAGTTGTAGAAAAAAAATTTCCCCACTTTGCAACTTTACATTGCTTGCATTTGACACTTTTTCCATCAAGTGAAAACTAGACACCATGGGAAAATGACTCCAGATAACAAAAACTGAGAGATTTTATTGTAGAGGGATCCAATATTATCTTGTAGGCTCAGATAGGGAGTTCATAAGTGTCACAGTTTCTAAGTAATAATTAGTCAAATATTGCAACGATTTTCCACTTTGGAACCTTAAGGGATCGAGTTGGTTGAATGTAGCTCAAACTGATTTGGCATGTTTGGGTGTGAAAGAGGACCATTCCTAGAGTAAATGTACCCATTTGAATGCATTGGAATAGTCCATTTGGTCACACGAGTTGTTGAACAAAAGTTGCACCACTTTGCAACTTTACACTCCTTGCATTTGACACTTTTTCCATCAAGTGAAAACTAGACACCATAGGAAAAAAAATCTAAGATAACAAAAACTAAGAGATTCTATTATAGAGGGGCCCAATTCGATCCCGTAGGCTTAGAAAAATTGATCATAAGCATCACAATTTCCAAGTAATAGTTCGTCAAAGATTGTTTCCCTTTTGCACTTTGGACTCTTAACAGATCGAGCCAGTTGAATGTAGCTTGGAGTGATTCAGTGTGTTTGGATGCAAAAGAGGACAATTCCTAGCATAAACCTACCCATTTGAATGTGTTGGAATAGTCTCTTTGGTCACATGAGTTGCAAAATGAATGTTGCACCACTTTTCAACTTTACACTGCTTGTATTTGACACTTTTTCCATCAAATAAAAATTGGACACCACAGGAAAATGACTCTAAAATAACAAAAACCAAGAGAGGTTATTGTAGATGGGACCAACATGATAATGTAGGCTTAGAAAGAGAGTTTGTAAGCATTAGGGTTTCTGAGTAATATCATATCAAAGATTGCAACCATTTTGCACTTTGGACCCTTAAGGGATCGAGCTGGTTGAACATAGCTTGGAGTGATTCGGTGTGTTTGGGTGTGAAAGAGGGCCATTCCTAGCATAAACATACCCATTCAAATATGTTGGAACATTTTTTTTGGTCATACGAGTTGCAGAACAAAATTTGCACCACTTTGCAACTTTACATTGCTTGCATTTGACACTTTTCTCATCAAGTGAAAATTGGTCACCATGGGAAAATGACTCTGAGATAACAAAAACCAAGAGAGATTATTGTAGAGGTTCCCTAAATGATCTTGATGCCTCAAATGGAATTCCTATATCTAACATGGTCTTTGGGTAATAGGTTGTCAAAGATTGCTTCCCTTTTATAATTTGGACTGTTAAGGATTATGTTGCTTGAATTACAAATATTTGAGGGTAGCAATAAATTTGAAAGTTTGTGTAAATATCATTTCAATTTTTTATGTGAATAGATGGTATGCTATATTGATATTGATATATAATCATTAGGTTGAGTTCTTTTAATAAATGAATTTTTTATAATAAGTTATTAAATTGATGCTAGTTATAATAGGGAAAGAATAAAAGAATAAAAAGAATGATTGGTAACCATCAATGGTTATTACACTCACTATATTAATAATATGATGTTTACAATAAAATAAAATTTACTTGGTATTCATAATTCTTATGTTTGTGCTACAATTGTCTAATATGCTTCATACACCATTCTGAACCCAAGTCCTTATACTTGTAGGCACAATGCTTTCTCAAAAATATCAAACAGTAATATAGGTCCTTGAAGTAAGGATTATGGGTTCAAATAATTCATAAAAGACAATTCTCAAGTATGGGAATATTAAAATTCAAATATCAGCTCCTTCCATGTTCAAACCATGTACCCCACTAACCAATGCTTGATTTGAACATAATAAGATAGTTTCTATGAAAATTGTGCATTTTCAGAAACCATGGCTTAAAATCAAAATTGAGATTTGTCAAGATCATCAAAATAAGGATGTTTCTTTGTTTTTTTTGGCTGATATTTTCTTCAATGGCTCATAAGTCAAAATTTTTTGCAAGGAGACATCAATCAACTTTTAGTAGTTTACTTACAAATAGGAAAAGTAAAAGAAGAAAAAGAATCTTGAGCATCCAAAATAGAAGTGAAATGAAAAGGGATGGAAGTCACTTACAGACAAAAAATCCACACCATTTGGTTCCAAGTTGGGAGCAACAAGGCTTAAATCCTGATACTTCCATTGAGGATAGGCATTCCAGTCTCTCAACTTAGTCACTCCTGACCATACATCTTCATTGGGAATTCCAAGATACCTATTGCACACAATAGCCTCTCATGAATAGAATATCTTAAAATTTGAAATGCTCTTATAATGTCTACATCATCAGTACTCATGATGAGGTTAACTTCAAATGAATAACTTGAAATTCCCTCACTAAGCTTCACATTCACTTTTATAATGGCAAAAAATTAGAATTGAGATTTGTCAAGATCATCAAAATAAGGATGTTGCATTGCTCTTTTGGTTGATATTCTCTTGGATGGCTCATAAATCAGTATTTTATGCAAGGAGACACCAATCAATTTTTAGTAGTTTACTTACAAGTAGGAAAAGTAAAAGAAGAAAAAGAAAGAACGTCCAAAATGGAAATGAAATGAAAATAGATGGAAGGAACTTACAAACAACAAATCCACACCATCTAGTTCCAAGTCAGGAATAGCAAGGCCTAAATCTTGATGTTTCCATTGAGGATAGGCATGCCAGTCTCTAAACTTAGTCACTCCTAGCCATACAGCTTCATTGGGAGTTCCAAGATACCTATTGCACACAATAGCCTCTCATGAATAGAACATGAATAGAATGTAACCAAACTATAACTTTTCAACCTTTTGGAAACTTGTAACCTATTTTAAAAACAACACAATTTAATCTTCCACTTAGTTTACTAATCTATAGAGAATATCTTACATCATTTTTTCCATATTTTTGAGATAAAATAAAATACCATTGAACTCTATATCTTTTTCCATAGTTCTAAACATAAAGTGTGCTACATTTGCAAGTTTAATAACTTTATCAATCACCTACATACATGATATAAACATTAGATTATAGCATTAACATCATAGAATTGGCATCATACAAATTAATGTGCATACAAGTAAAAATTAATAAGAACCAATGTGCATACTTACAAATTAATCCAACAAACCATTCAAATTTGCTCTACTCTTTATTGTGTCAAGTATTGCCTCATGGTAAAACTCATGCACCTTCCACAACGTATTGTTCAAAGGTCTACCCCCATATTTGGTCAAATGAACATTGGATTCCATGACAAGGTTCAAGTAATGAATAATCTTCTGATGCATGTCAAAGTTCTGAAACAAGAAAAATTTAACACTCTTGTGTGGGTACCTTCTAAGCCATGTTCCAGTAACAACAACTGAGCCTATAGGGTATTCAATGTTTTCTCCATCTATAACTAGGGCCTCCAATTTCTTTTTATCCTTAACACAATGACACAAGTAATAATATGTTCCCTCTTCATTGTCTTCATCTGCAATAACTGCATAAACATGCCCTGCATTGATACGTGCAACAAATTAGATGACATTAGTCAACATTACAAATACACTACAAAGTAAGATAACAATAGGAATTTTAAAAACTATGCAAGTAGATATATTACCTGGTTGAAAAATATTTTGTATGTGGTCAAAGTCAACCAATTATTCCATCTATGTTAGTTCCAATGTTGTTAGAGGGTGATACGTGTGAAGTGGGCTAAGATAACTTAACGGCCATTTCTCAACCGACTCCTTTGACTCACAATCATCCCAGACTTGCATTGTACATGAAGAATAAAACAATGCCATCTTCTACACATGGATACTCCATGAACCTACATTTGAGCTAAGGAAAGAGTGTAGCTCACTCAATCTTGTCAGTGTACAACAATCCTCATATGGTGCAATGTTAGTATCATCCATCAACCAAAAAAATCTATGAATTGAAGACGCACCTTCATTACCTAGACCCATCAAATCATTACACCACTTGATGATTTATTTTTCATCTATCAACTTTGTATTGTCTTTATACTTTAACTCTTCTCATGCTAATGCTCTTTTCACACATGTTCCTGCACCATCATGCTCCCCCTTTCCATGCCCAGACTCACAAAAGTTCCACATATGTTGAACAACTACAATTAAATGCATCCTACTCAACTAGTAGAACATGCATGAGTTCTTCAACTGTGTTGCACAGTTATCTGACCATATTATATGCCAACCGTATGTTATGCCGCTCTAAGCCAAATCACTATAGAACAACTAGAAGCAACCTTACATGAACTCTAGAGAATGTGTGCGATCATCGCTAATATAAAGATAATAATCCCTCAATACCTTCCTTTGGTCCTCTATATTATCATTTGCATGAATGAATGCTATGTGCACAAATATTGAAACCTATGTGGAGTTGTAATATTGCAACTATGCCTCATGTTGTGGCTGTAGAGTGTACTCTAAAAATTTGACCACAAAAACACTACTACCCACTAGAAAGGTGTCCTTGCATAACTTTAACTATGTTTCCTTAAAATTTTGGAAATTTTGAGTTGGTTTTGTTCCCTGTAATGGTTTGTTGCATCTATGTCCATGGTTTGGGTTAGGGTTTTTAGTTCTAAGGTTTTTCTTACAAGTCCTTAAGGTTTTAAGCTTTAAGGGTTTTAATCCTTCATTGACCTATCTTACCTGGTTCCCAGTCATCTAAGTCACATATTGATCCTTTCATAATGAATTAATTTAGTCTCACGTTTTCTTCCTCAAGGGTCAAATCCTATCAGTCTAGTTGTGGCCCTTTTTCTCCAAAAATATCTTATTTCTATGTGGGGTTATTATTCACTTAAATCACATATCGCTGAAGTTATTTTCACCGATGGTCTCATTTTTCCGGTGAGTGATGAGTTACACATTCCCTTTATATCGCTCATCACCAAAGTCTTTTCAACCCATAGTCTCATTACTACGATAGGCGATGAGTAGGGAAGTATGTTGTATTGCCCATCACTGAAAGGTGTTTAAATGTTCTTCTAAATTCAGCAATGAGTGATGGAAGGAGAGATTGAATGGTTTGGTGGCCATGTGTCGGGTTCATATTTCATCATTACTTTCACCAATTTCCAAAGTTGTTTCCAACTGCATGTTCACATCTGTGACATGCGATGGTTCAGGTTATTGAATGCATCGCTAGGAGGAGACCATCACTGAAACCTCTAAGCATTTCTCTCACTCTTCTGCGATAAGTGAAAAGGGTCCATGTTCTATCATGTGTTATGGTATGGTTATGTGGCATGTTCTCAGGATCCCTTTGCTACTTTAAAGTATTTTTGTTAAAGGCATGAGCAATGGTAAAAGGGGATCATTGATTATGTTTTAAAACCAGATGATCAACAGTTGGGATTCAAACAAAAATGGCTATCCATTAGTTTGCTTGTGTGAATGACCCATCAACCATTAATAGTGAATTTGCTTCAATGTTTGGATATTAAAGAGGTTGTTCAAAATCTTCTTTGAATAGTTGCAATTGGCACAAGCATAGGAATTCATTGAGCCGAGAAGCAGTAAGAGTGAAAAATTCCAAAGAGATAAGTTTGAAGAACAACTAGTTCACTCCCAGGTAAGTTAATTTTCTAGCTCCTTAGTCATCTTGTTTATTGGATGATTTAGAAATGGTATAAGTAGAAGGATTTGTTGTGTTTGAATGCGATGATTTTGTATACTAAAGGTAAATTGAGACTGTTGTTTGTAAGTTTTTTGGGTAAGAGGGATAGGATTAATAGTTTCATTGCAAACCTTATAGTTTTCAACTGCTTAAGGTAATTTTTTAGTGTCTTGAAAGCCATATTTTCATTGCCAAGCAACAATGAGTCAACCTAGTGGTTCTAGAGCTAAAACTAATAAAAAACCAACTCAAAAACATGTTAGCAAACCTAAACTTCATAGCAACCAACCTCAATCTAATGAAACAAGTAGGCCCAAAAGGCAGAGGACTATTAAGAAAGATCATCCTAGGTTTATGGAAGAACCCCCTCAAGACCCAGAGTAGGAAATCAAGAAGAAAGTAGGGAAGAGAAAGACTGGTGAGGGTATTTTGTCTCCTCATTTTGAGGATGTTGCTTCTAAAATCTATGATATTATGGTGCCACAAAGTGGTTGGGACCTATTCTAGTATGACTTCAAATAGAGAGGAGTCAACCTTCCTACTTGCAACATATGGGCATGTGACACAGGAAAATTGGTATGTTTGAATGTATTTGTGGAAGTAGACTTGATGTTAGCATTATCCAGATGTTATAACCCAAATGAAAAAACAATTAAAAGCTTTCCTGACTCTCTTCCCATGCTCAAGATCTTTGTGATTCAGGTAATTGAGGTGTTCCAATTGAATCTATCTACCTCTGACCCCATTAATTTCCATAAATTATACAATTAATATGAGAAGAATAAAGTATGGTACAAAAAGGGCATGTTTCCTATTCACAAGAGGTGCAACTTGAAGATGAATGGTGTTCCTTTCGTTGCTTCTAAGATGGAACCTTTTGATTGTGTTGACTTTGAAGACTATTTCAAGAATACTTATTATGCTATTTATTAAGTTCTATATAAAGAGTATGATATTAATATGGATATTGCCTTGATGACTTTGGAAATTGATATTCAGCACAAATATCATAATAGGGCTTGGGACTATGCCACTTACACTGTTGAACATTTGCATGAGGACTTGGTAAATTTGAAGGATGCCACTCATTTTTTGTCTTATAGGTATTATTATTTGTTGATTCACTTATTACTATGGAATAATAGGAAGATAATGAGGAATTATATTAAATTTACAGAGTTTGATGACAATGACAATGAATTGCCAATGCAGATGTGGACACATATTTGGGATGTGCATTGTCCACATTCTGATTATAACATGTTTTGTGATATCTTCAAGTTCTTAGTGCTCTAACATATTGGGTTAAAACTTGTTCAAAGGATTTCTTAAGGTGTCAAGGAGATGATAAGTCCACTAGAACATGAACAGGATACCACGCACTAGTTCAATTGGGGAGCTAGGTATCTCCATACCAACTACACCACAATTAGGATATATGGAACCCTAGTGCCACCTCTTAAATTTCCCATTTATGTGTCATATAGACAAGATTTTATGGAAGTAATGTGGCAAATGGATTCCATGGATAAATAATATTTTAGAGGTCCAAAGAAAGCTTCTCTTATGAATCTCGATGTGGAGTATGCATACTTCAATTGTACTTCAAAGGAGGTAATTTAGAAGTTTGGTTCCCTTCTAAATAATTATATGTTGGACTAGCATTTCTGTAGGATCAGCGATCCCAAAAGGTTAATCTTGACTCAAATAAGGGCTAGATCATTAGGAACAATAGCTCATCAGTTCTATTTTCAAGAAGATGTAATCAAGAATTTGTCTACCAATGAGGAAGTCAATGCAAGAAAGAATGCATGGTGAAAGATATGTGCAATAGAGGAGAGGATAAGAAAGAATAACCCCCTATATGTCAGCCCTTATTCAAAAGTGGAAGACAAGTTTGCAAAGGAGAAACTGGTGTTGGGTAATTTCAATGATGGGAATTTCTTTGAAAATATGAAGCAAGCTGAGATTGAGGCTAAGGTTGCTAAAGAAAATTGTGATGCTCAGATAAGAAGTAAACTAGCTCAATCTTCTACTCCAAGCATCCATGTGAGATCAAGTAGGACTAGTGGATGGCCTATTGTGGCCCCATTAGTGGACTACCCAAAAAGTGAGCACATGGAAGAGGTTCAGCTCCCAGAGACCTCCTGTGAACATAACTCACTAGAGCAAGAAGTGGATCAGGATTTCCCTGAAGAGAGAAATGATGCATTAAGCATTGTGGTTCCACCTAGTAGGGTTGTAAAATAGATATATGATGAGGCAGATGATGATGATGTTAGGATAAAAGCTTGTGTTGAGTTTATGTGTGATGATACCTTTATCAAGTCTAAGGAATTTAGGGATTTTTTCATCCATGTCAAAAGTGTGGACATCAAAAGAAGGATTGAAGAAGCAAGAGAGAAAGTTGACCCTTCTTTGCAAGAGGAAGTTGAGAGAGAATAGGAAGATAAAATAAAATAGGAAATAGCTAATATTTCATTAGAAGAGGCAAGAGCACTAGTGAAAGGAAGTGGTGCACTTTTTCTACCTAGTTGTGACATTTCATTTTTCATTGCATTAGATGCAGTTAGAAAGGACCTTGATGCCTTTGTTTCTGAGGAGGCCTTTGACAATAAGATATTTGGTTTAGATTTTAGCCCCTGACTACATGCATTGATTGTTTGGTATATCACCCCTAACACAAGAAAACCTGATTTCATACAATCTATGGAGAAGAAAATTGGGGCACTGATTAACAAGAGAGCAACAAAGATAAAAACTACTGTAGCTACACAACTAATGATATACATTGCAATGTTGACTATGGACATTTCTCAAATCATAGAGGCCAATTACCAGAAGTTGATGGATAGATACAATAAGCTAATGGATGAGCATAAAAAAGTATTGGCTACTGTACAAAGAGGTTTTATATCCCCAACCAATTCTAATTTAGATATGTCCACTCAAGATAGGGAAAAATTTTCCCTCAGGATTCAATTTTTGAATCAAGCCTTGAAAGTAGAAAAGGAACACACAAATGAGGTGAAATTGGAAACCATAAAAGTAGCCAATAGTATTTTTGAAGATGTCCTGAAACATAGAGTGACCAAATTGGTCAACAAATTTGATGATGTGTGGGCAGCTCTAAGAGTATTCATAATGCTAGCATCAAAATACTTGCAAGTTCAGAACGCTTTCCAAGAGGAGTGGATTCAATGGAGCACTTGAGTGGGAACCCTGAAGGAAATAATGTCTAAAGCTAATGAACATCCAAAGGTCCCTACTCACATTCTCAAGATACTAAAGACCATTGATCTAATTAGTGAGATAACTACTTCCCATTGGAAGTTAGGGATGCAGCTATGAAATAAATTGAAATTCTTCAAGGATATGGAAGCACATGGTATTCCAAAATTATTTGATGATAAAGGAGAATAGATGGAATTTTCCAAGTGGAAGTATGAATTGGAAGGATGGTTGCCTTAGGCTAAAAGTGTGTTAAGTGAAATTGATTACTCGAGGCTGAATTCTCATATCGACAATATGGATGGAGTTGAAAAGAAGATGGAAGTATTTTTCAAAGAGGCTAGAGAATTGGTTGATGCCAAGTACACAACATAATGAGAAGGTCCAGATTTTTTTGATTACACAATGACCCACTAATGAGGAATACAATTCATGGTTGCAGAAGTTTATTCAATAAGTTCATGTGCTTTAATGATAAGGAGTCTAGTGAGTAATGGATAGAAGGAAAACAATAGATAGCCTAGAAATAGTATAGATTAGGCTTTCGTTAAGGTATTGCAAAATATTTTTCTATTCTTATCAAGAAGGTTGATGACATGAGTGATGATTTGGATGAATCAGTCACTCACTTTCTATTGCTTTTATACTTTTCTCTGTTGACTTGGCAAGGACGTGGCTAATTTTGGTCAAAAAAGGAGTCATAAAGTTCTTATAATATTGGAAGGTTCCTTTTGGAATGTGGGTCTAAAGGTTCCTTTTGGAAGGTGGGTCTATCTTGTTCAACAAATGGAAGTATTTTTGTCTCGTACCTTTTCCCTCCAATTGAAACTATAAATATAACTACAAAGGGAATTTTTGTCATAACGGTCAAATGAAAATGTGACAAGTGTACTTATGGCCTGAGGCTTGCTTTACTCCCTTTTTCTTATAAAAGAAAATTCAAGGCCATTAGTGCAGGTCTCTTGTTGAATTTTGGATCTGAATTACACAAATGGTGAATGCAGAGAGAAAAATTTTGAAGTCTTTATCTTAATCTTTGAGTCTAGTTAGTGAATTTTGTCAATTGTATGGTTCCTAAGCATATCTAAATGATAATGGAAGTCTTTAGAGTATATTGTGTCTCCCATTTTATTATGTGTCTGAATTATTAATGAAAACTATGATCAAGGATTATTTCATTAATCTTCAATGTCTTTATGCTTTGATGTATGTTTTTATTTTATCTCTAGTTCAAAGGGTCAGTTAAAGTGCTTTGATCAAATCATATATTCATATACTAGTTAATTGGATGTGATAAGTAGTCATAGAATCAAATTAATAATTTGTGAATTGCTAAGAAATATCACATAGATCGTGGATGTTTAGGATTAAATATACCTTGCAGTTCAATTTTCTTTAACTCGTAGCCCAATAGATATGGCACTAATCTTGAGTTTTATATGCATTTTCTAGAGTTTCGGTTATTCAATTTGAGAATGGCATTCATAAATAATATTTAATTGATCTACCTTTGTTGTGGTTTATGTTGTATCATGTTCTCAACTTTAAGTGTGTAATTCTCTCAAGGAAATTCCAATTTCTTGAAGGATTTCATCTATTTAGCCTCTAATGGGAATACATTTTCTTTGTTATTCAATGTATCAATCAATTGTTTAGGAGAGTCATAAGATATACATTGTGGAATTACCCTCCTGTGTTTTGAAAATCCCAAAGTGTAGGAGGATAAGCATTAGTGCTACATCTCGTTTGTTGGCCAACTATCTCTCAAGTATTCAAGAATTGAGTCTGGAAAGCTCATAGGTACTTGGTGAGATCCGATTGGTTCTTAAAAAACAACCAACATAATGGTGACTCTATTGGGTAGGATGTAATTTTGGAAAATATTCGTTCTCCAAAGTGCCTTATCAAAGATCACTATAATATATGGTGATATTTACATATAGAGTCAGTTTATTTGATGTTCCTACTAACTATTGCCTGATTATTTGTCATGTGTCTCACCAAAGTTTATATTAAGGTTTCCCACTTCTTTGTGTATTGAAAGGCTTGTGTTCAAAATTCAATTAAAGGAATTTTGTATTTGTCAAAGTTCTTTTGAGTTTCCAAGGATCTTATGAAATTTTCATAAATTGTACACAATTACTACGAATTTTTCCCAAGGAATTTGGGTGGAAACTCTGAACTCTCTGCACTAGTGTGTGTTGGTGTTTAAATAAATCAAAGCAAAGAAGAAGAATAGAAAGATATTGAAAAGCTTGATGGACGTGATGAAGATTCAAGCACAAATGTGAGGAACATGTGGACACATGAAGAAGCATCTAGAGCATAAATAGGAGGGGGAACTACCCAAGAACACACGTGGAAAATGGGTAAAAGAAAAGGACCCATAAACATGTAAGTCTACTCCCCATCTGACCCCTAAACATGATATTTGTTCTAGTTCAAGTTCTGAATGTGGAAGGAATTTTCTATAATTTAGTGATAGCACCTAGAGGAGAAGTTATAATGAAGTTTGTTGGAAATGAGTGACCCATAGATCAAGGCTTAAGAGTCATGGAAAGGAAGAAGGGAGATAGAATAAAAATATATAATTTAAGTTATGGGTGTGCTAGAGATGGACATTTGACCCTAATTTCTCATTCATATACTCCCATCCCTCTAGACATGTTAGTTTGATTTAATGAATATCCCCATAACACTGTTCCTAATCAAGCTAAAGTTATAGTAGCATCCAATCCTGACACTACTTTACCATAGGAGGAATAATTTTTTAATGATATGCAATGCCTTAGAGAAAGAGCCTTAAGGTGTGATGAGAATAGAAAGAAAAGGGATGAAGAGAAAGAGAAGAGGATAAGGGAGGCCATGATGGAGATGGATATGTTGCGAAGAAAGGTTGAAAAAATAGAAGAATTAGACAAGTTAGCCTCTAAACCTGACCAGACAACTAGTCCTACTATTAAGGAAATTGTAGCGAGGGGTCTTGTAATTCCCTCTGCTAATAATTCTTGTGTAAATTCATGGAATAATGGTATTATAAAGGCTTCCATCCTAGTCAATCCCCCATAATAATACAAATGTTTTCCCCAAAATCTTGATAAGGAAAAACAACCTATGGGGGGAACAAAAATAAATGATGGATAAATGAGGGAGGTCCTCCTAAGAACGAAACACCATAGAATGATTCTATCTCACTTACTAATAAACTAATGAGAGAAAATGAAGAGTTGGAGAAAAGTGTGAAAGAGATGGAACTATTGGTTGTAAACACTGAGATGAAAAGGAAACTTGATTTTCTAGAATCTACTATAAATGCTTATGTCCCATAGATTCAAGTCCCTCATTCCCACACATCATCTTCAAGGCCTCATGTAAATTAAAGACCATCATCTAGTGCAAATCCTTCTAGTTCATCCTCATAGCCAGAAAAAAAAAGTTAAGGCAGTTCATTTTAATGACCAACATGATTCCCAATCGAGGAGGTCTAAAAAAATTAGTGATTGAAGAAGGAATAATGACAACTAGAATGATCAAGAGGAACCTACCGAAAGGAGATTATTGCACACTGACAGATATAGGAAACTATTTTTTGAGAACATCCTAGGATATCCAAATCTAGTTCTAGATAATACAAGGAAGCATGTACCTAAGTTTATTGGTAATAATGCTCTCAGTGATGAGGACCATTTAAAATATTTCAAAGTTTTGTAGAATATTTCAAATTATGGGATGATGATGTTGCCATGAAATATTTTATGAAATCCCTAACTGAAGATGCTAGTGACTGGTATAGGAGATTTCCTAATGCAAGCATTGATTCCAAAGATTCTTTCTATTGAATCTTCAGAGAACAGTATAGAGACCAAACTGATCCTCAATTTAGGTTAAATTATTTTAACAATATAACAAAGGGACATAATGAAATGGAAACCAAGTTCAATGCAAGGTTCCAAAAGGCTATGTATAAATTCCCTGACTATTCGAGGCCCAATGAAAATGCATGTCTAGTTGTTTACTACAATGCATACAATTTAAAAATGTGTTACCTACTCAGAGATAAGAATTTGTGGCACTTGATAGAAGCCTACAAAATGATAGTCAATAATGAAAACAATAGGAGAGATCAGGTAAAGTGGGAAGAAGGGATTATCCCAAACCTCTAAAGAACCCAAGAGCTTAAAATGAAAAGGAAGGTAAAGTTGCAGCCCCTGATGGAAAATTAGATCAAGTTCTTAGTTTGTTGCAAAAGGCAGCCAAGAATGATAAGCCACAATTCTAGAGCAATGAAAGGCCACCAAGATTGTAGGACTATCCTTATCATACAAATTGGCACAATGGGAAGCCAATTAACAATAATCAGAGGAATATCCAAGGTACACATGATCCTTTTCAAAAGCATTCAAAAAATGTTACCAAAGACTTGCTTTGGTGTGGAGTGTGTCAAATTCCTCACTCTACACAACAATGTGTTGTTGCTAGATCAGTAAAGGAATTACTAGAGGATCAAGGAGGTTAAGATTCTCCTCATGAGCAGGAGGGAATTGTGAACATGCTTATCACCAAATCAGATTTTTCTTGTGATGAATACTCCTTAGATGATGAGCCTACTAGAAGTGATGTGGATGTTCAGAGGTGGGAGGAAAGTTCTTACGATCAACAAGTAGTTTTAGATTAAGAAAGAGAGAATGATTGCACTATCTATACTCTTAAGTCAAATAATGTTTCCTTGAGAAGACCTTCAAATGAGGAAATTGAAGGGGTTGGGGCCCTAGCTCGGTTGGCTAAATCTTTCCTGTTGCAGGAGGTTGGTCACAAGGTCTAGTCTCCCCCACCCTCGTGGTACCGGAGGGCATGTCACACCAGCGCCACCGGTCACATTAAAAATTTTACCAGGCGCACTGTAGTTTATATGGGGTCGTGCTACCCGATTCCTATAGTCTAAAAAAAATTAAAAAATGAGGAAATTGAAAAGTACACAATTGCATTGGCTGCTCGGGCAAGGAGCAATCTTCATTTGAGGAATAGAACTATAAGTGGTAATCAAGGTAACCTAGGTAGCATGTTCATCAAGGAAAACAATGTAGAAAATAAAGGGACTAAGGTAGAAAATAAGAAAGAAGATACAAAACCTAAAGAATGTAAAGAGATGATAATTTGGGCTAAGAAGTGAAATAAGGTGAAGAGTAATGGTGAAGTTGCTCCTCAGGCTGTGAAGGCCAAAGATGTTAAACCTAGTGCTAAAAAGGTTGAAAGACAAGGTCACAAGGTAATTCCTAAAGAATTGGTACTCCCTGAGCTACCAAATCATTATCCTATAGATATGTTTCAAGTATAATCTCAAGTTAAAGTTATAGTCCCACTATTAGAAATGATGAGAATAGATGAGCACAAGAATAAGACAGTTTCTCTCATCAATAGTATTACTATGGGTGGTAAGGATAAAGTGGTTGTTTATCAACCTAAATCAAGAAAAATTCAAGAGAAGAATGTTGAATTCAAAGTGGTGATTAATGAAAATCTTTAAGTATATATGGGAACCACGGTTACAAACAATCCAATCCAAGTCAATCCATTTTTTCTAAGCTTGATCATTGATGGAAAATTTCTTAGAAATTTCATGATAGATTCAGGGGCCTCAAACAATGTAATGCCAATAAAAATCATGGAAGAAATGGGCTTGAAGGTTGATAGCACTTATGGGAAGTGCTATGTGATGGACTCAAGGGAAGTGCCTATTATAGGTGTAATTAATAGAGTTCCATATAGACTAGCATCTTTCCCTAAGAATGAGTTATTTATGAGTATCACTATGGTGGAAATTCCACTAACTTATCAGATGTTATTGTCAAGACACTAGAGTGCATCCATGGTTGGGAGTATTCAGTGTGACTTGTCATTCGCCACTTTTTCAATTGACCAAAAGGATGTCAAGATTGTTGGAGAACCAAGAGTTTTCCACAAGATTGAATATGTAGAGGAGTCGGAAGAACTAGTGATAATTAACTTTGTAGATACTAGTTTAGACACTTCTCGAGTCGAAGAATTGAAACAAGAAGAATAAGTCCAACCTAAACCGATTGATAGGGAGGTCCTAGATACAGCATGAGAGGATGCTCTTTGGACCATGTATTTTAATGGAGCTTGTTCTAAGGAGGGATCAGGTGTAGGGGTCATTCTCATCTCCCCACAAGGTAAAACCTTCAAATACTCCTTGTTACAATTCACTTGTACAAATAATGTGGCCAAGTAGGAGGCTCTATTGCTTGGGTTGAAATTAGCTTCCAAGCATGGCATTAAGATGTTGAAAGTATTAAGAGATTTTGAATTAGTAGTTTCCCAAGTTAGGTCTAGATTTGTTTCTAAAGATAAAAGGCTTAGGCAATATAGGAATGCAATTTTGGATACTATTGAGGCCTTTGATGCTTTTGGCATAGACTAGATAGAAAGGGGAAAAAATGTCAGGGAAAACTTGTTAGCTAATATTTTTGTTAGATTAGATGATGTCACATTTGATGGCATCTTGAGAATAGAAGTACAGACTCAACCTGTAGTGCCTAATAACATTTGCAACTGGAAAGTGTTTGATGATGAAAATGATATTTTGAGATTTCAACATTGCATTGATCAATTTGAATGCGAAGAAATTTATTTTGGCTCATTAGTGGTTGAGGTTGATGGAAAAGAGACGTTATTTGGGAATGAGGTAATTCAATTAAAAAAAATAAGATTCGCAAAGGGCTGGTCACATTACAGAGGGTCTTTGATGGCCCTGATAAAGCTAATATTAAGCAAGCATCTTCCCATAAGGAAGATTTGGAAGAGATAAATCTAGGGACAAAGAATTCTCCAAAAAAGGTGTACATATGCAAGAAAATGAAACCCCGTGTGATAACTATGTTAATTTCCCTATTGAGGAAACATAGCCATGTGTTTGCATGGTCATATGATGACCTAAAGGCTTATAGGGAAGATTTGTTCTAACATGACATCCCTTTGAAACCTAATGTAAAACCTTTCAAGAAAAAATAGAGGCCAATAAATCCTACTTTGTAGCCAAAGATGCAAGAATAACTTACGAAGTTAAGAAATTTTGGGATCATCAAGCCTATCAAGCATTCCTCATGGGTTTCAAATTTAGTTCTCATCAGAAAATATAATGGTGATCTCAAGCTATGCATAGATTTCAAGAATATTAATGTGGCATCCTTGAAGGATAATTATCCCCTTCCTAACATGGAGGCCATGTTGCAAAAAGTCATAGGATGTGAACTGCTTTCAATGATGGATGGGTTTTTCAGGCTATAATCAAGTTATGGTGAGAGAATTTGAACAGTAGAAGACTGCTTTCACCACACCTTAGGGAACATATGTGTATGTGAGAATGTTGTTTTACCTAATTAATGTCGATGTAACATTTCAAAGAGCCATGGATGTGACCTTTACAAATTTTATCGATCTCTTCCTTGCTATATATCAGGATAATTAGACTACTAAAAAAAAAAGGAAGAAGATCATTGTTCCCACTTGGAGAAGATCTTTATTAGAGCTTTGGAATATGTAATTTCTTTAAATCCCAAAAAGTGTGCTTTTGGAGTTACAGAAGGAAATTTTTTTGGGGCATATTGTCTCAAAAGATGGGGTCAGTTTGATCCTAAATGAGTAGCAATTATAGATAGGATCTCACAACCCAAAAATGTCAAGGGAATCCAATATTTCTTCATTCAAATTAACTTTGTAGGAAGATTTGTTCCCAATTTTATTGAGATTGTTAGGCCAATTTCTAAAATGTTGAAGGAGAGAGATTATCATGGATAGGACAACCTACTAAGTCTTTTTAGGCTATAAAGGATGCTATCAAGGAAGCATCAGTCCTCAAATCTCCTAATTATTCAAAGTCATTCTAGCTATTTACCTTTGCTTCATTTCATACTGTAGCAGGGGTGTTACTACAGAAAAATGATGAAGGATTTGAGCAACCTATTACTTTATTTAGCAAGTACTTGCAAGCTATTGAGCTCAAATATGATGTCATACATAAGCAAGCATATGCCCTAATGAAGGTTAAGAATTTTAGGCCTTATTTGACTAGAGCAATTGTTGTAGCTTATGTTCCAAGTGAAAAATTTAAAGACATCTTTACCCAACAAGAGACCATGGGTCAGTGATGCAAGTGGATCAATAGGATCCAATATTTCAACATCAACATCTAGATTACAAAGCCAGTAAGAGGTCAAGGTTTGGCCAAGTTTATGGATGAGACCAATTTGGAAGCTAATCAAATTAATCAAGTTGAACATGAAAATGTTGTACCCATATGTGGCATGCAAACCTATGGATGGTACAAAAGGATTGTAGAATACCTACAAACCATGCAATTCCCTAAAGGCATGCCTAAGAATGAAAGAAGAACCCTCAAACTCTAGGCTATCAAGTATTTCATTATTGATGGTGAACTTTGGTGGAGAATCCTAGAGGGTGTGTTACTCAGATGCATAGATGGAGATTAGGAAAAAGACCTCTTGATTGAAATGCATAAGGGAGCATGTGGAGCTCACTACATGGCTAAGACAACTACTCATAAAATACTGAGAGCAAGGCTCTGGTGACCTATGGTATTCAAAGATGCCCATAGGTTTGTTAAGAAGTGTGATGCTTGCCAAAGATTTACTGGTAAGATAAAAAAAATTGTAATTTTCTTCTTAGGTTGATTTTATCCCAAGCCCTTTTCCAACAATGGGGCATTGATTTCATTAGAGAAATGATATAAAATTCTAGTGGGGGTCACTCCTAGATCATTGTTGCCATATATTACTTCACAAAGTGGGTGGAAGCGACTCCCACTAGAAAAGAAACATGGAAAGTAGTAATTTATTTTTTGATGAGTAACATATTAGGTAGGTTCAGAGTCCTAGAGAGAATCATTTCTAACAAATCCATGTGCTTCAGTTCTAAATAATTTACTGATTCATGCAATTATCATGGTATATGTATTTCTTATTCATCTTGTTATCACCCTCAAGGGAATGGGTAGGTAGAATCTAGTAACAAGAGTTTGATGAAGATCATCAAATGGGTGATTGATAAAAACAAGAATGCATGGCATTCAAAATTGCAACTTGCATTGTGGGTAGGCATGACTACATTTAAAACTTTCATTAGGCAGTCACCTTTTAATTTGGTATATAGGGTGGAAGTGAGGATACCCCACAATAACTTGATAAAGATGTACAATTTTTTCCAAGAATATGATACTGACATTTGTGATGAGATGCAACATAGGATGGATGAGTTAATTGAGCTTGAGAAAACTAGAAGAGAAGTTCATAAAAGAAATGATAGGTTACACCTTCAAGTTAAACACCTATATGATAAGAGGACCATTCAAAGGAAGTTCAAAGTTAGATGCATGGTTTTAATTTGGAATGCAAGGATGGAAGAAAAAGGGTGTTGATGATATTTCCTACATAGCAACAACTTAGATAGAATATAATATCCTATCTCTCTTGAAAGGTAAATCTCTATCAGCAAGCCTCAAGAGATAACTCCAAGGTCTCTAATGTTAGGTCTTGACAATGCATAAACAACTCAGTGATAAATGTGAAAATGTTGGTAATCACAAAGGGACCTTAATACAAGCAACTACTAAATCTTTAACTTATCTGATCTAGCAATGTAATGATACTTCAATCCTAAATCTAACTCAAATGATAAAATAAATAACAAAATATTAGGGTTTTAGAGAGATTCTTAAATTTAACTACTCCTAAGATTAACAACACAAGTGATGAAATACTTGAAATGGACCAATCACTCATAAACTAATTCCTACTTAACCCAGATGAACCTGCAATCTCACAGAAATAGTGCAATCTTCTAAGGTATTAAAGATTTTTAGATCATGAACATTCATCCAAGACAACCCAATTGCAATTGAAATGAATAAATCTCCACAATTGAACTAAGCACAATGAATATAAAATTCCAGGATAACTTTGCAAAACAACTAACAATTAGCTAGCTGCAAAAAGTATGGACCAGGGATTGCTGCAAACACTTCAAGCATCAAATCATGAACACCATTGAATCAGATCTAAATCTAAATCTAACATATATCTAATAACCTTGAGAAATTTTAAATATAGAATCATGAGAACCATGCAAGATAAGTCAACACAAAATAGATCACTAGAAAATCACAATGTCTTCAATTGTATTGAATCACAGAATTACAGCAACAATTCCAATGTTCTGTTACAGCATTTGCTTAGAAATTGACTAACTTCTATCTCTACTCTATTGCTTAATTCACTCTAAGAACTATCTTTTCTATTCTATATTCTCTATTCTATATCTTACAAATGAGGTGAAATGATAAATTTATATGAACCTCCAAAGCATGTTGTCCAAGTTGGGATTTATAATCATAAAATAGCCACAAACAAGTTGGCCCAATTAATGTTTACAATAATAAATGGCCATAAAATAGGTTGTCCCAAGGAGAATTCAAAATAAAATGTATTAGCATTAAATGCTTGAACTCGATCCAAGTCATCCAATGGTGGAGTATCTTGAATTTCTTTATAGATTAAACTTCATCTCCTGATCGCTCAACAACCTCTTCCCAATCAATCTTAAGGGACTGATATTAATCAATAACAGCAATATACATAACCGCATCATCAAATTGGTGTCCAATAACTGGGTCTTCATCGGCTAGAAAGTATATCTGTCACCACCATTCCTTCAACTACTCCCAACTCTGTTTATATATCTTCATCAAAACCTTCTCCTTCTAGCCGCTGCCACACTAGACTCAGCCTACACTCAGCAAAAACTAGCATCAATGTCCATTATAACATGAAGATCAGAATTAACCCATCACAAATAACATATTCATCATTCAAAGAAGTCTAAGAAAAGATCAAAACCAACCCAAAAACATACATCGTTAAATCACAATCAACACAATTTGGGACTTCAAGCCAACCACGAAATCCAGGCCAAAAAGGAATTTCAGGGGATTCTAGGCTAGGTGGATTTTCGTGAAGAAGGCACAAAATCAACCATAGATCATCAAAAATTTAGAACAGATGTAGATAACCATGTGTAATTCATTAGTTAAAAGCATGGAATAATAAGAATTTATCATTAAACTCATCCAATTCACCTGATTTCCATGTTCGATAGCACTTCCCAGAAAATCTAAAAAAATCCGGTTGGACCATAATTCTGCGAATATAACGATACCGCATGAACTTTGGTAAAATGAAGGGAAGATGGACAAACTGAGAAAATCTAGGATCAATAGAAATACGCGAAGAAGGCAGGATTCCATATTTTCAACACATTCCAGAAAAACGGAGGGGTCAAGGAAACTCGAAGAAATCCACCAGCACAGGAAAATCCTGAAGCTGAAGGAAAACCTGAATATCGACAATCTAACATGATCTCACTCAAATTGATCAAAGATCACAAATTTGAGGACTCTGGATATGGGATCAGCTTAACTTGAACCTCCTACAGATCTTCTTTGAATTCTAGGTTCATTCAAAAGTAAATTAAGACGAAATGGCAATACCCTAGGCATGAAACCCTAAATATTAACCATGAACACAAAGAGCAATTCACGAAACGCCAAAACACAAAGGAATTCAAACTCCAAGAAAAACTATAACATCAAAGCACTACTCACATTCATCAAACAAAAGCAAGGCAACATGTACATACTATTTGATGAAGTGGAAATTGATCATTGCAACAACAGACAACAATATGAATGCCCGAGCAAGCAAATCAATGAATCCAAATGCCAAAATCATGAAATCCCAAATGAAAAAGCAATACACAATGAAAGATGGGAGAAAATGGTGCCAAATTAGCTTAAACTTAACCACACTCACCATGGAGATCGAACCAAGGTGCAATAATGAAGCCAACAAAACAAGCTGGAGAAGTTCAGAAACCCGATGAGATGACGAACTTCTAGAAAAATCTGGCCCATGCAGAATTCCATGAAGACCAGAAATTCCTGAACCATCACATTTAGCCAGAGTCTGAATGAAATCCAGGAAAATCTGGATAGGGCAAAAAATCCTAAAACAGTGCAAAAACTTGAACTTGTCCCAAAACTTAAGATTTTCAATATGCAACTTAGGGGGATCACTTAGGCAAGAAATATAAACACTTAAACTCATGCCAAGGCAATGTAAATCCAAAATCAAAGGGCCAAAACAACAAAAAGCGAAAGCAAAAGAGGGTCCTTGCTTTCAACGGGGCATGTGTGCAAAAAATGCACAACAAATGGTGACTCTGTTGGGGAAATGCTCCAAAGCATTTGATGATGAACAAGAATCATGAACCCAGAATCTCTGGTTTCGATCTCACTATCAGAAAAATAAATCAAAATGCAAGATTAAAGAATCAAAACCAAAGGTGGATTGAACCTTCCATAGACTGAAAATCCAAGTGTGTGCACATGAGTTCATTTCCCTCCTTGAGCTACTGTAGAAACCAAGTTAAATCATGTCAGGCTACATAAAGATTCTAACTTCAAAACCAACCTAGATAGAGCCTCATTTCCAATCAGGCATCCATAGCCCCGACGAGGTTATCATTGTGACTCTCCCAAACATAGCTCTATTGCTAGCCAGGTGTCCATAGCCCCGATAGAGATATTCGGATACCCCTGATAAGTTGAAGTCATTTGATTTTTAATATTTTCTCTTTTCTTCTTTTGATATTCTTTTCTTTCCATTTTTTCATTTCAACCTGTGAAAAATGAAGTTCACACTCAAGGCTGAGAATAACAGTGGCACTGAAGTAGAAATAAGATTTTTCACCTGACAAGACCTCACAAGGACCCTACCATAACCTCAAGATTTTTAAGATGTATAAAATATATAACATTTCATAATACTTCAAATTTAAATCAAACCAGTGACCCATCCTCTTTAAATCATACATTTAGACTGCATGACGATAATAAAGACCTCAACCATCCTTTCAAGACATAGGATTAGAGTTCATCAAAGAAATACTTAAATAGTCCTAGACAAAAAATATTTTCCATATGGATGCAACACATCCAAAAGAAAACAAGAAGGCCTATAAATCAAAAGTAGAGCAAAAGCACACCAAACCGAAAGCAAACCTATACTAACCAAAACAAACAAAAGCAAAGCAAAAAGGGAAACCTACTCTAACTATATATAGGAAAAGAGCTGAAAACAACTCAAGATTGCAAATAATGCTTCAAATACTGCCCATGGATAGGTAGTGGGACATCCTCCCTAGTGAGAGTTTTCAAGCGAAAAGTATTATCTCCTAGGATCTCTAAAATCTAGTAAGGGCCAAGCCAAAGTTTGCCAAATTTACCATGCTCCCCCTTACGGTCACAGGCTTTATCCCAATATAGAACCAAGTCAGAAATTTGAAAGGCTCTTACCTTGGCTCTTTTATCAAACCACCTTTTGACTACACCCTAATGTTTGGAAAAGTTTTCTAAGGCTTCATCTCTTCTTTCTTCAAGGTGTAACAGCTCCTGTAGGCAGGCCTCACACCTATTTTCTTCATCATAATATTCATTAATGAACTATAAAGTAGGGATCCTCAATTGAATTGGAAATAAAGGTTTCAGACCATACACAATATGATAAGGGGAGGTCCCTATGGAAGTCTTTTGTCTTGTATGGTCTGCCCATAGAGAAAATCTAAGTTGAGTGTGCCAATCCTTGGGATTCTTCTCTAGTAACTTACGGATGATTGTTAAGAGTTTTTTATTGGAAGACTCAGCCAAACCATTACCTTGTGGATAGTAATTAGAGGAAAAATTTATTATAATCCATGATCAAAGGCCCAATTCAAAAATTTCAATGATGCAAATGCAAGACCATTATCACAAACTAAAGATAAAGGGCATCCAAAGTGATTGATAATACCTAATTCAATGAAATCAATTACCACTTTAGAAGTACATTGTTTGCATGCAAGAACTTAAGTCCATCATGTAAAATAATCAGTAATAGTAAGAATATACCTGTGACCCATAGAAGAAGGTGGACTGATGGGACCTATGAAATCCATCCCCCACTATGCAAAAGGTTTTACCTCAAAGACCACCTGAAGTAGAAGAGTTGTATACTTCTCCCTGGTTGCTATAGTTTCGCACACAGAGCAAGTTCTGACATGACTGTGTGTGTCCTTGAACAATGTAGGCCAATAATAACCAGCCCTCAAAATCTGATTTGTAGTGGCATGTGCAGATCCATGGCCAATACCATATCTATCATGAAATTCATCCATGACTCTCTCAACTTCTTGTCTTCCTAAGCACCTCAGGTAGATACCTTCATGATTTTTCTTATATAGAATAGCTCCCTTCAACATGAACCTATCACTCCTCAAGTGTAATTCTCTACTTTGTACTTCATTAAGATGATCAGGGCTGTTAGAACTGTAAAATTTTGAAATTTTTACATTCTATTGCATCCAAAAGTTCTAGTATTGAGTTCTCATTATAAGCATCAAAGTCCTCCTTTGTATTGGCTTGCTTGTTTTCTGTCATAAAATCCATTGAATCCATCAAGTCTTTCATTTTTCATTAAAAGACCCGAATCGGCAAGACATTGTAAAAGTCTCCCCGAATTTGAAAGTCACAGCGAAGCGGGTGAAACGAAGATTGTATCGGCAAGGGTACAAATTTGTCTTGGTGACCCAATGTAGATAAAGACTTTTGGTGAAACAGGATGATATCTATGAGACATTTCCCCAACTTTGAATTGTCACAGCGACATGAAAAGCAGAAGCATTTGTCATCAAGTTGGTTACATGTGTCGATAAAACCATAGAGTGTCTTAGTGAATGATGAAATAAATGTTGAAAAGGGATTTCGTCCCAGATTTGAATTTTTCTCATTGAAAGGACATTTGATGCGACAGTGCCAGTTTCAAAGGAGGTGTCATTCATGCTTCATTAATGGTGCGATGGGATAAAATAGTAATGACAGTAGTGTTTTAATCAAGTCCTCATTTCCGAATTGATTACTGGTGAATTGGTGAGCTGAACAAGAGAACCAAGACAATTTTTCAGTCTGAGGAGCTCAAGTAGAATACTATGAGTAATTGCTTTTTTGTTTTTCATATTTTGATTCTGTAAGCTTGAAAAATGGAGTCTTCTGGTTCTGGAAAGGGTAAGGGTAGAAAACTTGGTGAGAGTAGTCAGTCGAAGGGAAAGAAACAAAAGACTGATACAGAGCATGAAGGCACTGAAAGGAACCTAAACCAAGACCTTATTGATCAATTACCTGGTTCAGGGCCTAAAGCTATAAGGTCCACATAGATTAGGGCAGAAGTAGACAATTTGGATGACAAATGCAATTTCATAGGGAAATTGGTGTGCCCTAATGTATTTGTCAATGCTGAATGAAATCATGAAGGTAGCTTCTGCAGATGATACAGCATTGGAAGAAGTAAGCAAAGTGAGGAAATGGTCAAGATGGAAGTTACAGTCCAGAATGTTGTTGGAGATGCGAACACGTATGAGCGCTAGGATTATTTGGACCACCTCAACAAGACTCACTTGTGGATAAATAGAGCCTAATTATTCTCTGTCTTATGTTTTATAATTTGTATTTTCTATTTCCAAAAGGATGCGTCCTTTCATATTCTCAATGTATAAATTTCTATTTTGAAAACAATATGAAAATATAGGTAGAATAGGATAGAAAATAGAGAATACGGTTGAACACCATGTTTCATGGGGTTGAGACTATGCTGTATCTTTTGAAGCCATGGAAATATCAATGAAAATCATCTAATTTGTTGGAAAATTCTGGTGTCAATTGTTGTGTTGTGCCTATTGAAAGAATTATTTGAGTTGTCTCTAAAATTGATGTTTCTTGGTTATTTAGATCAACATAACAAGTTTATGTCTGGTTTATCAGTACGTATTTTCTGTATCTATGTGATTGGTTGATAGGTTCTTTCAAGGAAGGATTAAATCCTTTTGATTAATGACAGTAATTAGGGAATTTCATTTAGATCAATAAGAAGAACTCAATAATCATAGCCTTGCATTTTTATACTAGTTATAAATAAATATGCCAAACAATTTGAATGAATCCAAAAAGAAGTCAGTTGTCTATGATTTTATTTGACTCTGTATATTATATAAGGCACTGGTTTCACCGTTTTCATCATTTAGTTTAATTCATACTTTTTACATTTGTTAAATGAGCATTTTGGGGTTTAGTTTTGAATGCTGGTATACAATATATACCAAATTTGTTTTATTTTGTCCATTTCAATTTGCCATCTTGGAAAAATCATGGCATGAAGATAAGATCAATAGTCAAGTTTGCTTCATTTATTATAGGTACACCCGCCTAGGTCTAGCAGTGCCTGGAGAGTAGAAGGTTTAATTCTTTCAAACCTTGTTCTGTTACCCTAAAACATTGTGAAAGCTTGGCAACCTTTCATGGTTTAAACCTACATTTTTAAGAGATAAAAAATTGGCGACTCTGCTGGGGATAACAAAGAATCTGTGCCTTAATCATAGAGTCAGAATTCCTATATATAGACTCCGCTGGGAATACCAAGTAACAATCTTTTTTCTCACTTTCAAGAAAGTGAGTGGCAACTCTGATTAAGCATTACAATATGAATGGAAGAAGATCTCAATTTAGGGGAGGTCATTCTGGAGCTCCTCCTGGTAATAGTAAGTGGACGCATAAAAATGATAAGGCTAACAAGGGTAAAGGGAAAAGTGAGGACATGTGCTTAACAAACAAAGATAAATCATCAATACCTTTTGGTAAGAATTTCTTTGTCACATGGAAAGATAATTCATTTGAAGAGCCCTGTACCCCAGAAGATCAGAGAAAACCTTTTTACAATCCTCAGAAAAATGTTGAATTTGAAGCTCAAAAATAGGCTAAATTTGAAGCTAGATTTGAAACCGAATGACTTAGAGTGCAATATGAATATGACCAAAAAATGGAAGGTAATCAGAGTGGACCTACTAATCAGGAAATTCAACAAGAAGATTATGAATCTTTAAGTTATGAGGAAATTAGGGCATGGTATGAATCTCAGAGAAAAGAAAGAGAAGAGCAAGAAAAGGCCCAAATGATTCAAGCAATGAGGGAATTCAAACTACAGAAAGCTCAGAACATTCCACACACATTAGCTTTTCCTCCAAAATATGTACCACCCCATTAACAGAGCAATCATGGTGCAAGGTATTCTGAACCACCAAAGATTCCTCACCATCAAATTGGGAATCAATATAGATAGCCAAATCATCCACCTTTTGTTCTCACACATCCAAATAATTATCCACCTCTTGGTCAACGTCATGTGCCATAGCAAAAAATGCAGTACAATAATCCTATGTACCAATATCAGCACCCACCTAATCCTCCTCCTTATCAATATACAACCATGATCAAACAATTTGATCTAGCAGGGTTTCAATTATACCCATATCCCATGGACAGCAGTTGGAGAGGTTTAGTACCCAAGTTTACAGGCAGTAATGCAATCATTGCTAAGGATCATTTAAGATGTTTCAATGCTTTCATTCAGGATTTGGATGTACCCTATGAAGATTTGCATATGAGATTATTCATGATGTCTCTTATTGAAGAAGCTAGGGACTGGTTCAATAGCCTGGCAATAGCTTCTATTTATTCTCTCCAAATATTTCAGGATTAATTCCTTGAACAATTTGGGAATTTGAGTGCACTAGATGCTGCTCTCCATGAACTAATGTGAATTTAGAAAGGTCAAAATGATTTATTCTTTGATTTAACAGAAGATTCAATAAATTTCAAAATAGAATACTCCCAGATCAAAGTTACATGACTCTATAGCATTAAGTGTTTACTTGAATACATTTGACCCTAAAACAGGGTATGAGCTGAGAAATAGGTTCCCAAGGGACTTAACTGAAGCACAAAAGATAGCATTAATAATAGAGAATAATAGAAAAGCTGTTGGGATAATAAATAAGAGAGACAACCCTCAAGTTCCTCAACAAAATAATAATTATCAATATAAGCAGGAGAACACATATAGAAATGAAAGACCAAGGCCAAGGTTACATGACATGCCCTATAACACAAACTAGAAGGATGGGAAACCCATAATAGATAGGCCTGGAAGCAAAGAAACTCCTGATCCATTGAAGAAGAAGGGAACATATGTGGTGAATAGAAATTATTTTTGTGAGGCTTGCGATAAGCCACATTCCCCTGAATATTGTGTTGTAGCCTAGAGAATGCAAGAAGAAAGATTGCTAATTGGAGATGATGGGGAAGATCATATGATCTACTTGACTTCAAATGCTTCTCATCATGTTGAGGAGAGGTACTCATCTTTCGAGGAGGGAGGTTATGAGTATGACATTGCAGAATGAAGGTATAATGTACATATGGCTGAGCAGCATGTTTCTTCTGACTCTAAGGATGATTATGTAGAACCACAATCTATTGAGGTGCCTACTCACAATAATGTGAGGAGACTTACTGAAGAAGAAATAGAAAAATTGATTGTTGCTATAGTAGAAGAAGCCAAGAATAAATAATGGTTGAGGAATAGGACGGTAAATGAGAAGGAAGGTGTCCCTAGGGGTATCTTTATGAAAGATTAGAAATTTGTGCAAGGAGTTTCAAAGAAAAATGAAAACAAACAACATGAAGAAAGTAAATAGAATCCTATCCAAAAGGATGCAGTAAAAGAGCTACATAAAGAAATTCAAAAAAATGATCAGTCAGGTAGAGGAGAAAAAGAAGTAAACAAAGGAGAAACATTAGAACAGAAGAAAGTAGTTAAGGCAGAAGGTTCTTCTTTTGATTTTACTCAAGCCTTGTCTCAGGTAAAGATGTTTGTCCCACTTCTAGAAATGATGAAAATTAAGGAGTACAGGGACGGTGCAATGCAATTGATAACAAATGAGAGTGAAAAACATGTAAGTACTTAAAATAAAATGGTTGCAAAAAATAAGCAAGATAAAGTAAACATCCCATAAATCTGCTTGAGTAATGTATTGACAAGTCTGCCATAGGCTGATCCTTTCTTTATCACATTACTCATAAATAATAAATTATTGAGGAATTGTATGATAGATTCTGGTGCCGCCATGAATATTATGCTAGTAGGAGTGATGAAACAACTAGGCATGTGGGTGGATACACATGAAGGAAAGTGTTACGCAATGGATAACTGACCTATTCCTGTGGTTGGTATAATGAAAGATGTAGAAGTCAAGTTAGTTGCCTACCCTCAAGTAGCTTACAATATTGATATAACAGTTATAGACACCCCTCCTCAATTCGGTATGCTTTTATCAAGGCAATGGATGGTGGCTATTGGTGGAAATGTCCAGTTTGATCTATCTTATGCAACCATTCCTGTAAATGGCCAAGAAGTGAAATTGTACAGGGAGCCAAGGATGAATTAGCTCATTGATTATGTGCCACAAGACCAAATCAATTGCTTTTGTGATGTTGATCTTGGGAGTTTCAAAATAGAACCATCACAGCCAGAATTGATTAATAGTGATCCTATTGAGAAGCATGCTACAAGGAACCACAATGGCGTGTGGAAGATGTATTTTGATGGAGCCTATAACCAAGAAGGAAATGGAGTTGGGATAGTATTTGTTTCGCCTAAAGGTAATACATTTAAGTATTCATTCTAGTTAACTTTTGAATGCACGAATAATGTGGCAGAGTACGAAGCTCTGTTAACTGGATTGAATATAGCGGTGAAGCATAAAATAAAGTTACTGGCTATTCTAGGAGATTATGAGTTAGTTATCTCAGAAGTTAAGGTGAAGTATATAGCAAAAAATAAAAGATTAAAGCAATACAGAAATGTTGTATGGGATACAATAGAATTGCTTGATTCTTTCTCAAATGAGTGGGTGGATAGATCAAAGAATATAATGGCAGATTTTGTAGCTAATGTAGCATTGAAGAGAGATGATATTACGTTGGCAGGAGTGTCACAAATTGAATTCAAAACAAGGCCTGCTGTGCCTGATAATGTATATAGCTGGCAATTTTTTAATGATGACACTAATCTTTTAAAATTCCTTCACTATATAGACTAGTATGAAGCTCAAGAGATTGATTTCAATGCTTTTTTTGAAGAAGTTGATGGAAAAGAGAGAGTCTTTGGAAAAGAGATCTTGCAGCTTAAAACAAATAAGATTCCTAAAGGCTTGGTGGCATTAGAGAGGGTATATGATGGAAGTGATTAGTCTTTAATAAAGCAAACACTGGTTGGAAGGGATGACATTGAAGAAATTAATTTGGGAACTAAGATGGCACCAAAAAAGGTGTACATAGGTAAAAAGATCAGTCCTACAATTAGAAAAATGCTAATTGAATTGCTAAGAAAGTATAAACATGTGTTTGCTTGGTCTTATGAAGATTTGAAAGCATATAGAGAAGACTTGTTTCAGCATGAAATACCATTGAAGTCAGATGCTAAACCATTCAAACAAAAGAAAAGGCTGATAAATCCAACTCTAGAACCTAAAATGCAGGAGGAGTTGGCGAAGCTAAGAGATGGTGGAATCATTAAGCCAATCAGACATTCAACCTGGGTGTCAAATCTGGTCCTTGTTAGAAAGAAAAATGGAGACATCAGATTATGTGTAGATTTCAGAAATCTAAACATAGTGTCCCTTAAAGATAATTATCCTTTGCCTAATATGGAGGCCATATTGCATAAGGTGACAGGCTATGAATTGTTGTCCATGATGGATGGATTTTTAGGGTATAACCAGGTCAAGGTTAAAGAGTCTGAGCAATACAAAACAGCATTCACAACCCCTTGGGGAACATATGTTTATCTGAGGATGCCATTTGGTCTCA
Source organism: Sequoia sempervirens (assembly GCA_007258455.2). Classification (NCBI taxonomy): domain Eukaryota; kingdom Viridiplantae; phylum Streptophyta; class Pinopsida; order Cupressales; family Cupressaceae; genus Sequoia; species Sequoia sempervirens. Next base: position 207,403,568 of record VDFB02270651.1, on the reverse strand, counting down.
CTAATGCAGGGGAAACTTTTCAAAGAGCCATGGATGTGGCTTTTGCTGATTTGATCAATGTTCTCATGGTGGTGTATCAAAATGATCTCACTACTTACTCTAAGAAGGTTGAGGATCATGTTCATCATTTGGAAAAGGTATTTATAAGAGCCCTTGAATATGGTATTAGCTTAAACCCCAAGAAATGTAATTTTACTATCACAAAGGGAAAACATGGGAAGTTTGAAGCCTTATGGATAGAGCCTTTTGTGGTGGTTGGAAAGAAACGTGAAGACTCATACTATTTGCAGAATATGGCTGGTGAAGATTAGGAATTTCCTGTACATGGGAAATTTCTAAAACATTTTTTCTCTTGAAATAATGCAGATGATTAAGGGTTGCCAGTGCATGGACAACTCTTGATGGTCCTCTTTGAAATTCTATTCCATGCACAGTAGTTTAGGAAATGAAAGGAATAGGATTTGCAAGTACATGGACAATCCTGATTTTCCTTCTTTTCAAATAAAATTTTCCATGTATAGTAGTATAGGGTCGCATTCATTGCCATTGCCATTTGTTCCACTCTACTCACATGTTCCATCACTTTGAGTTTGGTCTGCTCACCCAGAAATTTGAATCCTTGCAATGATCTCTCTATCATTCATCCCCAAATGGAGCCACTATTAGAACTGTAAAATTTTGAAATTTTTACATTCTATTGCATCCAAAAGTTCCAGTATTGAGTTCTCATTATAAGCATCAAAGTCCTCCTTTGTATTGGCTTGCTTGTTTTCTATCATAAAATCCATTGAATCTATCAAGTCTTTCATTTTTCATTAAAAGACCCGAATCGGCAAGACATTGTAAAAGTCTCCCCGACTTTGAAAGTCACAGTGAAGTGGGTGAAACGAAGATTGTATCAGCAAGGGTACAAATTTTTCTTGGCGACCCAATGTAGATAAAGACTTTTGGTGAAATAGGATGATATCTGAGACGTTTCCCCGACTTTGAATTATCACAGCGACATGAAAAGTAGAAGCATTTGTCATCAAGTTGGTTCCATGTGTCGGTAAGACCACAAAGTGTCTTGGCGAATGATGAAATAAACATTGAAAAGGGATTTTGCCCCAGATTTGAATTTTTCTCATTGAAAGCACGTTTGATGCGATAGTGCTAGTTTCAAAGGAGGCGTCATTCATGCTTCATTAATGGCACGATGGGATAAAACAGTAATGACAGTAGTGTTTTAATCAATTCCTCATTTCTGAATTGATTACTGGCGAATTGGCGAGTTGAACAAGAGAACCAAGACAATTTTTCAGTCTGAGGAGCTCAAGTAGAATACTATAAGTAATTGCTTTTCTATTTTTTCATATTTTGATTTTGTAAGCTTGAAAAATGGAGTCTTCTGGTTCTGGAAAGGGTAAGGGTAGAAAACTTGGTGAGAGTAGTCAATCGAAGGGAAAGAAACAAAAGATTGATACAGAGCATGAAGGCACTGAAAGGAACCTAAACCAAGACCTTATTGATCAATTACCTGGTTCGGGGCCTAAAGTTAGAAGGTCTGCACAGCTTAGGGCAGAAGTAGACAAGTTGGATGACAAATGCAAGTTCATAGGGAAATTGGTGTGCCCTAATGTATTTTTCAATGCTGAATGAAATCATGAAGGTAGCTTTTGCAGATGATACAGCATTGGAAGAAGTGAGTAAGAAAAGTGAGGAAATGGTCAAGATGGAAGTTACGGTCTAAAATGTTGTTGGAGATTCGGACATGTATGAGCGCCAGGATTATTTGGACCACCTCAACAAGACTCACTTGTGGCTAAATAGAGCCTAATTATTCTTTGTCTTATGTTTTATAATTTGTATTTTCTATTTCCAAAAGGATGTGTCCTTTCATATTCTCAATGTATAAATGTCTATTTTGAAATCAATATGAAAATATAGGTAGAATAGGATAGAGAATAAAGAATACGATGGAACACCATGTTTCACGGGGTTGAGACTATGTTGTATGTTTTGAAGCCATGGAAATATCAAGGAAAATCATCTGATTTGCTGGCAAATTCTAGTGTCAATTGTTGTGTTGTGCCTATTGAAAGAATTATTTGAGTTGTCTCTAAAATTGATGTTTCTTGGTTATTTAGATCAACATAACAAGTTTATGTTTGGTTTATCAGTACGTATTTGTCGTATCTATGTGATTGGTTGATAGGTTCTTTCAAGGAAGGATTAAATCCTTTTGATTAATGACAGTAATTAGGGAATTTCATTTAGATCAGTAAGAAGAACTCAATAATCACAGCCTTGCATTTTTATACTAGTTATAAATAAATATTCCAAACAATTTGAATGAATCAAGAAAGAAGTCAGTTGTCTATGATTTTATTTGACTCTGTATATTATATAAGGCACTGGTCTCACCATTTTCATCATTTAGTTTTATTCATACTTTTTACATCTGTTAACTAAGCATTTTAGGGTTTAGTTTCGAATGCTGGTATACAATATATACCAAATTTGTTTTATTTTTTCCATTTCAATTTTCCATCTTGGAAAAATCATGGCATGAAGATAAGATCAATAGTCAAGTCTGCTTCATTTATTATAGGCACACCTGCCTAGGTCTAGCAGTGCCTGGAGAGTAGAAGGTTTAATTCTTTCAAACCTTATTATGTTACCCTAAAACGTTGTGAAAGCTTGGAAACCTTTCATGGTTTAAACCTACATTTTTTAGAGATAACAAGGGTATCTTTGAGTTAGGAGATAATGAACAATATCATCATACCATTCTCCAGGGGAAACATCTTCTAGATTGTAATGCTGGGCTACAAGATCAGGGCTCATTTCTGCCATTGTCTTTGCAATTCCTTGCCCTCTTACTAGCTTCATGGGTTGAATCTCAATATTTTACTCCTATAATATAGTTACCTACTTAGCTCTACACTCTCCTATCTCATTATGCATCAACAATAGCTTGACTGCAGGATCAGGAACTATTGCAAACACTTTGTTTTTGAGAATATAATGCCTAAATTTCTTCACAGCTCTAACTAAGGCGTAAGTCTGCTTCTCCACACTTGGGTACCTTAGTTCCACATCTTTAAATGGTGCACTCATGAATGCTATGGGATGTTCATTTCTTTGATCATACTTTTGCGTCAACATAGTAGCACATGAGTGATCAGAAGCAAATGAATATATATAGAAGGGCTTAGCATAGTCTGGACTCACCAAAACCGGAGCTTCAACAATAACCCTCTTTATTTATGCAAATGCTTCCTTAGCTTCTGTATTCCATTCAACTTTGGCTTCTTGCTTCAACATGGCATTCAATGGCTTGACTATTTATGTGAATCCGGTGATGAACTTCCTTACAAAGTTGATTTTTCCAAAGAATGATTTCATTTCTTTCTTACTAGCAGGTGGTTGGATCTTGAGTATAGCTTCCACTCATTCTGGATCAATGGAAGTTCCTTTCTCAGAGATAACATTCCCCAACAATTTTCTCTCTATAACTCCAAAGATGCATTTCTTTGGATTGAGAGATATACCGAATTCCCTGCACTTCTAAAACACTTTACACAAATCTGCTATATGGTCACCTCTCTTTTTGGAAAATACTGTCAGATCATCCATATAAATGATTATGTACTAACCAATTATGTCTTTAAAGGAAATTTCCATGGCCCTCTGAAATGTAGATCTAGCATTAATTAAACTAAAGGGCATTCTTCTATAGGAAAAAGTGCCCCACTTGGTGGTGAAAGCAGTCTTATGCCTATCTTCATACTGCACTATGACCTGGTTGTATCTTGAATAGCCATCCAAGAAATACATCATCTAAGATCCATTGACAATCTAAAGTACTTCATCCAATGAAGGTACTGGATAATTATTTTTTCTGATGCTCTATTAAGGTTCCTAAAATATACACACAACTTGATTGCACCATTCTTTTTCCTCACAGGAACCAAGTTTGCAACCCAACTTGAATGTCTAACTGGGAATATGATCCTGGCAGACAGGAGCTTTCGCACTTCCTTCTGAATTATGGGTTCTAGTAGAGCGTTGATGGGCCTTTGCCTCTGTTTGAAAGGTTTTTCTCCTAGATTGAGAGGGATAGTATGAGTTATAATGGATGTGTCATAAGTCTTCAAGTCTTCATAACTCCAGGCTATCACATTTGAATATCTATGTAATGCGTCAATTATTCCTCTCCACTCTTCTGGAGTGCATACTTTGCCAATGAAGTCATTCTTGGCATCATCTTGAGTTCCCATATTATACTTTTCACATTTTCCACTGATGGACTCCTTCTTAGCATCTTGTTCCTGATCTCTAACCTTGTCCAGATCAAAAATACTCTCTAATTGCACCATTCCTCTGGGAATTGAATTAGTCTTCAAATTGATTATTCCTTCCAAATCCATTTCTGCTTCTTAGAGTTTAGTTTCATCAATAATTTGTGAAACAAAGACATCTGAGCTCATGATAAAATATAAGCTATGCTTATCATCTTCAAATACCTGGAAATTAGTAACGTTGTTAGGTACTAAAAGTATTGGAGTTAACTCCACTGTAAACTTCTTCAATCCAGAAAGAGACAGTGGTTGCAATGTACTAGCTACTTGGGCAAGGGAGTCAATTATCTAATTCTTACTGCATGGGATCAACTGAATGGTGAAGGCATCAAACCCTTCAATAAGGTCCCATACTCTATGTCTGTAATTGGTCATTCTCCTATCATGACAAGAGTACTATCTCCTAACTTGCTTAACCACTAACTCAGAATCCCCAAAGACTTGCAAAATCTTGACCTTTTTCTTTAGTGCCATGAGAAACCCATGGACCAAAGCCTCATATTCTACTACATTATTCATACAATGAAATTTAAGTCTATGATCAGGAAAGAATGTCTTACCTTTTGGACTGATTAGCTCAAATCTTGCCCCAGCTCCTTGCTTTGATTTGGATCCATCAAACCTTAAAGTCCAACAATCAGCAACTATAGATTTCCTTGATGTATCTCTTGCACTGTTGCTGCTAGAAGTTTCTTTAGAAAGCATCACTTTCTTCTCCTTAGGGTCCTCTTGAACATTATGTATATCAATTTTGACTGCTGGAGTGGGGTTGATAAATTTTTTCACTTGTTCTACTATAGTTTGGCATAAGCAACAATCCAGTTCAGAATGGGAGACATTATGGACCATGCACCAATTTGGTAAGAGAAAATCTCCAAAATTCATTTCCCTACCCAACTGAATCTGATCCTCAATACATTTCTAAATGAATTCCTGGAAATTATCCAGTAAAGTGAGTTGCTTGTCTTCAATATCATCTTCATTTTCAACTGGTTCCACCAAGGCTTCAGTGCTACTAGATTATGTTGTGAGATCAACAGGCATTGTGTGGAACATAAGGACTTCCTCTACATCTAACTCCTCAAAAGGGGCTGCAATCACATAGTTACCCATACTTACTTTAGAAATTAGAATCTCATTGGAGGTGTTCTGATATTTTGTAATCATGTATTTCATTATGGGTTCTCTTTCAATTCTAATTTGGTTTGGCACTCCCTTCCAGGGAAGCCACATATGAGAGTTATCAGTTGATACATATCCATTCAAGGCCCTGGTAAAGTCTCTTCCCAGAATCAGGCCATAAGCATCAAGTGTATCAGCCACCTGTATATTGATAACATGTTGAATCCTAGGGTTAGAAGCAACCTGCATATGAATCATGTTTAATTCCCCTACAACATTAACTTTAGTTCTATCCAATTGTCTAAATTTCTTTTGGGAATCAGTAGGAGTAATACCCAAAGCTCTACAAACACCAAAGGGCATTACATTGGTGGAAGCACCAGAATCTAAGAAGTAATTGTGCAAGTGTTTACCAAATATACGAACCGAGATCAAGAATGGAGGAGTCTCCATTTTCCCTTGAAACAAAGTTAAGGGAGTATCCACTTGCACAACCTGAGTTCTATCTTTCTCTTTTCCCTTATCTCTAGGAGGCACATGAACTTGATTATGAGTCTAATTTTTCCTTCCTACTATTTGAGAGCTAGATACTTTGTTGATACTTTCACTAACTGATCTATCTTGTAATATAGAATTTGCATTGTAATCCCCTAGAATTGCATTCCTAATGGTTGGAACTATCAATAACTCAAATGCAGAGAGACTTACCTTTAACTTCTTGAGTTCTTCTACAATATATATTAGTTGTTCTTGACTCAGATCAGTAGGAGTCTCCTTTGGGTATTCCACCACCCTGTCTTTGCTTGCTTCAACACTCCTTCCTTTTGACATGTCCATATGCCCTTTATCTTTAGAGAAATATTACCTCGACACTAGAGGATATGGTAGATTATTGATGGCATTAGGTTTTGGAGGTGTTTTGAAATTATTTGGTGGAATGGAGGTGGTGAAGGGGCCTCCAGCCTATGGATGTCTATGTGGCATGTCTCTCAAATCATACTTCTTGACAGGCCTCTTGAAATTTTGTACCTCTTCAACATAAGCTTCTTCTTCATCCAAGGGGCCATTGTCATTCACTAGATTTTCATCAAACAACTGTGAAATCTCATCTCCATTGCACACTTGATCTACCTCTTCCTTGAGTTGGTTTGATTCTTCTTTAGGAACATTGTCTTTTCTCTATGGAAAAGGAGCATGATTCAGTACTAACACTAGTGAATCATAGGGAGTAGATGGCACCATCTCCTGACTACTTACATTGTTCTCCACTTCATACTCAAAGATTGAAGTTGTTGTCTGGAACTCTTGACAATCTAACTCATAGTGTTGACTTGTTTTATGGAGCCTACACCATCCTGATAAAGTAGCTTCAGCTAAATATACACCACTAGGAGGCTTTTCTTGGTTGACTGGCTAATTGACTAGTTGATCCAATGGAGTGGGGACTCCTCATTGTTATGCCTCGTATTCCAAGTCCTATTCTATCTAGGTGGTTGTCTCCTGTCAAACCCTTGTCCACCAACTTTCCCTCTATCAAAGTTCTAGTCAGAGGAGGATTGTCCTTTATCATAATTATGTCCTCTATCATTATATCCTCTGTCATTTTTATATACTCTATCATTACTATACCCTCTTTTGCTATTATATCTTCTTTCAAGATGTTTCCCCCTATCAAAATGTTGTCCTTGATTTTCTTGACTATCTCTACTCTGATTGGACTACATATTTCTCTGAGTAGCTTGCAACTGACTATTTTGGTTCCTCAAATAAGTTACCTCCATATTCAGCTTCTTCACTTGTTCAGTCAAGCCCTCCAGTCTATCCTGATCAAGATTCCTATATGGAGGTTGGCTCACATTATTTTGGGGATATCCTACTATAGTGCTGGTACCTAATGACTGGTTCAAAACTTCAAAATTCTACAGATATGGGGGATAGCTAGCATGAGATTGTGGATGAAGAGGTTGATTCACATTTTGTTGGGGATAGCTAACTATAGGTGGCATTTGACTCACTAGAGGCCCTGGGTCAGGGACCATAGGAAACTAAGGAACCAGATTCATGATTGGAGTATGATTAGTGAGAGTTGGGACTTGTCTAGGGTGAGTAATGGATCCTAATGATGGTAAAGGTCCAGAAATTTTTTTTCTTAAGGCAGTGCCAACCTTTACAGCCTTTGCATATGCATCAAGTAGGGTATTAGGAGGATTGTTTCTCCATTTCATGAAGGTGGTTGTCAAACTATCAAGCCCTTCATAATAGACCTCTAAAGCAGTGGCTTCATCAACAACATAAGGAGACTACAATCAGGTATAGGCACAATGAAACCTATTGTTAAAGGACCCTATAGGCTCATGGACTTCTCTTTTAACATTAGTGAACTGAAGATAGAGCTCATTGGGACTAATGGGAATCCTAAACTTTTGCAAGAATGCAGTCTCTAGGTCAGTCCAATGCTAGATAGACCTGGCAGGTAAGTGATTGTACCAATAGAATGCATCTCCTCCTAAGGAATAAGGAAAAATCCTACATGCTACATCCTCATGATTGATTCCCCTATCCTTAAGGATAGTTTGAAAGATCCTGATGTGTCCCTCAGTAGTTCTATTGGAATCATTAACATGGAAATTTGAACAGAAGTGCTCAAGGTTCTTGGGCATGACATTGTAATTAGAAAAACTTAATGGAGATGGGTTATTAGCTAGGAAAGCTATTGGTGGAGGTAGGGGTGGTAATGGCTGATTTATGGCTAGCTGAGGTTTTTGGATGGGAATATCCTCATACTCAGATGAAGATGAATTTGATGAAGATGAGAATGATGGAGATGATGGAGGTGGTTGGGTGGGTGATTCTCCCCTTCGGATGATCCTTCTTGACCTAGTAGAGGCTGGTAATTCTTGAAATTCCTCCTCTCCTGGAGTAGATCTGGTTCTTCTTCTGAATCTTTCGAGAGAGATGGCAAATAGAAATCGATCCAGCTTGCTTATTCAGGCCCTCCTTCTAGTGCCAATTTTTTGATGATTTTTTCTGCACAGCAACAACTCAGACATAATATAATATCCTATGTCTCTTGAAAGGTAAATCTCTATCACCAAGCCTTAAGAGATAACTCCAAGGTCTCTAATGTCAGGTCTTGACATAGCATAAACAACTCAGTGATAAATGTGAAAATATTGGTAATCACAAAGGGACCTTACTACAAGCAACTATTGAATCTTTAACTTATCTGATATAGAAATGTAATGATACTTCAATCCTAAATCTAACTCAAATGATAAAAGAAATAACAAAAGATTAGGGTTTCAGAGAGATTCTTAAATTTAACTACTCCTAAGATTAATAATGCAAATGATGAAATACTTGAAATGGACCAATCCCTCATAAACTAATTCCTGCTTAACCCAGATGAACCTGCAATCTCACAGAAATAGTGCAATTTTCTAAGGTGTTAAATATTTTCAGATCATAAACATTCATCCAAGACAACCAAATTGTAATTGAAATTAATAAATCTCCACAATTGAACTAAGAACAATGAATATAAAAGTCCAGGCTAACTTTGCAAAGCAACTAACAATCAGCTAGCTACAAAAATTATGGACTAGGGATGGCTGCAAACACTTCAAGCATCAAATCATGAACACCATTGAATTAGATCTAAATCTAAATCTAACATATATCTAATAACCTTGAGCAATTTCAAAGATAGAATCATAAGAACCATGCAAGATAAGTCAACACAAAAGAGATCACCAGAAAATCACAATGTCTTCAATTGTATTGAATCACTGAATTAGAGCAACAATTCCAATGTTTTGTTACAACATTTGCTCAGAAATTGACTAACTTCTATCTCTGAACTACTGATTAATTCACTCTAAGAACTATCTATCTTTTCTATTCTATATTCTCTATTCTATATCTTTCAAATGAGGCGAAATGCCAAATTTATAGGAACCTCTAAAGCATGTCGACCAAGCTGGGATTTACAATCATAAAATAGCCACAAACAAGTCATCCCAATTAATGTTTACAATAATAAATGGCCATAAAACATGTCAGCCCAAGGAGAATTCAAAATAAAATGTATTAGCATTAAATGCTTGAACTCAATCCAATTCGGCCAATGGTGGAGTATCTTGAATTTCTTTATAGATTAAACTTCATCTCCTGAGCACTCAACAACCTCTTCCCAATCAATCTTAAGGGACTGATATTAATCAATAACAGCAATATAAGTAACCGCGTCATCAAATTGGTGTCTAGCAACTGGGTCTTCATCGGCTGGAAAGTATATCTCTCACCGCCATTCCTTCAACTTCTCCTGACTCTATTTATATATCTTCATCAAAACCTTCTCCTTCCAACTACCACCATGCTAGACTCAGCCTACACTCAACAAAAACCAGCATCAATGTCCATTATAACATGAAGATCAAAATTAGCCCATCTCAAATAACATATTCATCATTCAAACAAATCCAAGAAAAGATTGAAATCAACCTAGAAACATACATCCTTAAATCGCAATCAACACAATTCAGGACTTCAATCCAACCGCGGAATCTAGGCCAAAAAGGAATTTCAGGCAAATCCAGGCTAGCGGATTTTTGCAAAGAAGGCACAAAATCAACCATAGATCATCAAAAATGAAGAACAAATTTAGATAACCATGTGTAATTCATCAGTTAAAAACATGGAATAATAATACTTTATCATTAAACTCATCCAATTCACTTGATTTCCAAGTTCCACGGCACTTCCCAGAAAATCTAAAAAAATCCGGCCAGACCAGAATTCTGTGAAAATAACGATACCACATGAACTTCGGGAAAATGAAGGGAAGAAGGAGAAATCAGGAAAATTCAGGATTGACAGAAATCCGCAAAGAAGGTAGGATTCTGGATTTTTGACACATTCTAGGAAAGCAGAGGGGTCAAGGAAACTCAGAGAAATCCACCAGCGCAGGAAAATCCCGAAGGTGAAGGAAAACCTGAATATCAATAATCTAACAAGATCTCACTCAAATTGATCAAATATCACAAATTTGAGGACTCTAGGCATGGGATTAGCTTAACTTGAACCTCCTACAGATCTTATTTGAATTCTAGGTTCATTCGAAAGAAAATTAAGACAAAATGGTGATACCCTAGGCATGAAACCCTAAATTTTAACCATGAATGCATAGAGCAAGCCACAAAATTCCCAGAAACATAGGAATTCAAACTCCAAGAAAAACTATAATGTCAAAGCACTACTCACATTCATCAATCAAAAGCAAGGCAACATGTACATACTATTTGATAAAGTGGAAATTGATCATGGCAACAACAAACAGCAATTCGAATGCCCGAGCAAGCAAATCAATGAATCCAAATGCCCAAATCACCAAATCCAAAATGAAAAAGCAATACACAATGAAAGATGGGAGAAAATGGTGCAAAATTTTTTTAAACTTAACCACACTCACTGCAAAGATCAAACCAAGGTGCAATAATGAAGCCAACAAAACAAGCTAGAGAAGATTGGAAACTTGACGAGAGGACAAACTTTCAGAAAAATCTGGCCCACGTGAAATTTTGTGAAGACTAGAAGTTCCCAAACCATCACGTTTAGCCAGAGTCTGAACGAAATCTGGGAAAATCCAGATGGGGCGGAAAATCTCGAAATAGTGCAAAAACCCGAACTTGGCCCAAAACTTGAGATTTTCAATATGCAACTTAGGGGGATCACTTAGGCAAGAAAGGTAAACACTTAAACTCATGCCAATGAAATGAAAATCCAAAATCAAAGGGCCAAAACAACAAAAAGTGAAAGCAAAAGAGGGTCCCTGCTTTCAGCGGGGTGTGTGTACAAAAACTACACAACAAAGGGAAAGACAGAAAGTTTAATCCTCTGTGGCTTGGGCCATATTTGATTGCAGACATGCATGGGGAGGATTCATACTTCTTATAGTCCTTGGCAGGTGAACTTCTAGAACTACTAATACATGGACAGTTCTTGAAGTCCTATTTCTCATGAAATAGGTTGTTCTTCCATGTACATTGTATATATTTATAAATTTTCTACATAGGTTTGGTGTTTTTGCTTTCGGTTGTGTCCACTTTACTTGTTCAAGAAAGTTCCTAAGTTTTTTGGTTCCTCTGTGTTGGTCTACCTCACTAAGAGGTCTATTTCTCATCATACCCACTAGGGGTATGCATCTCTGAGCATGAGTACTGATAGAGCTCCTAAAATTTTAGAAAATTTGAGCTAGTTTTGTGCCCTATAATGGTTTTTTGCATCTATTTCGATGGTTGGGGTTAGGGTTTTTAGTTCGAAGCTTTTTCTTGAAATTCCTTAAGGTTTTAAGCTTTGAGGGTTTTCATCCTTCATTGACCTATCTTACCTAGTTCCCAATCATCTAAGACACATATTGAGACTTTCTTGTCATGCTTTCACTAGCCCCATGCTAAGTTCATTAGTTACCCTTGTTCACTTCATCATTTTAACATTCTTCATAGTTGGGTATTAAAATATTTCATGATGAATTAAGTGGGTCTCATATTTTTTCCTCAAGGGTCAAATCCCATCAATCTAGTCATGGCCCCTTTTCTTTAAAAACATCTTATTTTCACATGGGGTTTTTATTCACTTAAATTCCATATCGTTGAAGTTCTTTTCACCGATGGTCTCATTTTTGTGATGAGCAATGAGTTACACATTCCCTTTATATCACTCATCGCCAAAGTCTTTTGAACTCTTGGCCTCATTACTGCGATAGACGATGAGTATGGTGGTGCATTGTATCACCCATCACCAAAAGGTGTTTAAAGTTTCTTCAAACTTTAGTGATGAGCGATGGAAGGAGAGATTGAATGGTCTGGTGGCCACATGTCAGGTTCATATTTCATCATTTCTTTCATCCATCGCCGAAGTTGTTTCCAACTACATGTTCACTTCTACGTTGTACAATGGTTCAAGTCATTCAAATGCATCACCAGGAGGATCCCGTTGCCAAAATCTCTAAGAATTTCTCTCACTCTTCTGTGATGAGAGAAAAGGGGCCATTTTCTATCATGTGTTATGGGATGGTTATGTGGCATGTTCTTAGGATCCCTTCGCTACTTTAAAGTATTGTTGTTAAAGGCATGAGTGGTGGTAAAAGGGGGCCATTGATTATGTTTTAAAACTAGGTGATCAATGGTTGAGATTCAAACTAGAATGACTATCCATTAGTTCGCTCGTGCAAAAGACCCATCAACCATTTATAGTGAATGCACTTCAATGTTGGAATATTAAAGAGGTTGTCTGACATCTTCTTTGAATAGTTGTAGTTGGAATGAGCATAGGAATTCATTGAGCTAAGAAATAGTAAGAGCGAAATATTGCAAAGAGAAAGTTTGAAGAATAGCTAGTTCACTCCCAAGTAAGTTAATTTTCTAGCTCCTGAGTCAACTTGTTTACTGGGAGGTTTAGAAATGGTATAAGTGACAGGGTTTGTTGTGTTTGAATGCAATACTTTTTTCTACTAAAGGTAAATTGAAACTATTGTTTGTAAGGTTTTTGGGTAAGAGGGATAGGATTATTGGTTTCATTTCAAACCTTATGGTTTTAAACTGATTAAGGTGATTTTTCAGTATCTTGAAAACCCTAGTTTTGTTTCCAAGTAACAATGAGCCATCCTAGTGGATCTAGAGCTAAAACTAATAAAAAACCCACTCAGAAATGTGTTAACAAACCTAAATCTCATCTCAACCAACCTTAATCTGATGAAACAAGTACACCCAAAAGATAGATGACTATTAAGAAAGATCATCCTAGGTTTATGGAAGAACCTCCTCAAGACCTAGAGTAGGAAATCAAGAAGATATTAGGGAAGAGAAAGACCGGTTAGGGTATTTTGACTCCTCATTTTCAGGATTTCGCTTCTAGAATCTGTGATATTGTGGTGCCACAAAGTTTTTAGAACTTGTTCTACTATGATTTAATATGGAGAGGAGCTGACCGCCCTGCTTGCAACATATCAGCATGTGACATAGGAAAATTGGTAATGCTCAAATGTATTTGTGGAAGTAGACTTGATGTTAGCATTGGCCAAATGTTATGAACCAAATGAAAAAAAAATTAAAAGGTTTCCTGACTCTCTTACCATATTGAAGATCTTTGCAAGTCAGATAATTGACACAATCCATTTGAATCCATCTACCTCTAAAACCATTAATTTCTACAAATTGTACAATGAATATGAGAAGAATAAAGTCTAGTACAAAAAGGGTTTGTTGCCTATTCACATGAGGTAGGACATGAAGATCAATGGTGTTCCTTTCATTGCTTCTAAGATGGAACCTTTAGATTGTGTTAACTTTGAAGATTATTTCAAGAATACTTATTATGCTATCTATCAAGTTCTACATAAAGAGTATGATATTGAGATGCATATTTCCTTGTTGACTTTGGCAATTGATATTCAACACAAATATCAGAACAAGGCTTGGGACTATGCCACTAACATTGTTCAACATTTGCATAAGAACCTCGTAAAGTTGAACAATGTCACTCTTCCGCTATCTTATAGGCATTATTATTTGTTGATGCACTTATTACTATGGATGAGTAGGAAGCTAATGAGGAATTATATTAAATTTAGAGAGCTTGATGACAATGATAATGAATTTTTAGTGTAGATGTGGACACATATCTAGGATGTGCATTGTACACATTCTTATTATAACATGTTTTTTGATATCTTCAAGTTCTTGGTGCTCGAACAACTTGGGTTGAAACCTATTCAAATGATTTTTCAAGGTGTTAAGGAGATGATAAGCCCACTAGAACATGAATGGGTTACCAAGCACCAGTTCAATTGGGGAGATTGGTATCTGCATACCAACTACACCATAATTAGGATATATGGAACCATGGTGCCACCTCACAAATTGCCCATTTATGTGTCAAATGGATTCCATGGATAAAGAATATTTCAAAGGTCCAAAGAAAGCTTCTTTTGTGAATCCTGATGTGGAGTTTGCATACTTCAGTTGTAATTCAAAGGAGGGCATTGAGAGGTTCAGTTCCCTTCTAAATAATTATAGGTTGGACTAGGATTTATGAAGGATCAGTGACCCCAAAGGGGTAATCTCAACTCAAATAAGTGCTAGATCATTGGGAATAATAGCTCATCAGTTCTATTTTCAAGAAGATGTAATCAGGAATGTGAACCAATGAGGAAGTCAATGCAAGAAATAATGCATGGAGAAAGATATGTGTAATAGAGGATGGGATAAGAAAGGATAACCCCCTATATTTCAGCCCTTATTCAGAAGTGGAATACAATTTTTCAAAGGAAAAACTGATGCTTGGTGATTTTAGTGATGGGAGTTTCTTTGACAAGATGAAGCAAGCTAAGATTGAGGCTAAGGTTGCTAAAGAAAATTGTGATGCTTAGATAAGAAGTCAACTGGCTCAATCCTCTACTCCAAGCATCAATATGAGATCAAGTAGGACTAGTGGATGGCCTGCTATTGCCCCATTAGTTGACTACCTAGAAAGTGAGCACATGGAAGAGGTTCAGCTCCCAGAGGCCCCTGGTGAACATACCCATTGGAGCAGGAAGTGGATCAAGATTTCCCTGAAGAGAGAAATGATGCATTAAATATTGTGGTTCCACCTAATAGGGTTGTAAAATGGATATATGATGAGGCAAAGGATGATGATGTCAAGATAAAAGCTTTTGTTGAGTATATGTGTGATGACACCTTTATCAAGTCTAAGGAACTTAGGGAATTCGTCATCCATGTCAAAATTCCACACACATCAAAAGAAGGATTGAAGCAAGAGAGAAATTTGACCCTTCTTTGCAAGAGGAAGTTGAGAGAGAAGAGGAAGAAAAAATAAGATAGGAAATAGCTAATATGTCATTAGAAGAGGTAAGAGCACTAGTGAAAGGAAGTGGTGCACTTTTTCTACTTGGTTGTGACATTTCATTTTCCATTGCATTAGATGTAGTTAGAAAGGACCCTGATGCCTCTGTTTCTAATGAGGCCTTTGACAATAAGATATTTGGTTTAGGCTTTAGCCCCCGACTGCATACATTGTCTATTTGGTCTATGACCCCTAACACAAGACAACCTAATGTCATACAATCTATGGAGAAGGAAATTGGAGTAGTGATTGTCAAGAGAGCAACAGGGATGACAACTACTACAGCTACACAACAGACAATGCACGCTAAAATGTTGACTGTGTACACCACTCAGATCAAAAAGGACAATTATCATAATTTTCTAGATAGATACAATAAGTTTATGGATTAGCATAACAAAGTATTGGCTACTACACAAAGATTTTTTCCATCCCCAACTAGTTCTACTTTAGATATTTCCACTCAAGATAGGGAAACTTTGTCCCTCAAGATACAAGATTTGAATCAAGCCTTGAAAGTAGAAAAGGAACACACAAAGGAGTGAAATTGGAATCCATCAAAGTAGCCAATAGTATTTTTGAAGATGTGTTGAAACATAGAGTAACCAAATTTTTCAACAAAGTTGATGATGTGTGGGCACCTTATAGGAGTATTCATGATGCTAACATCAAATACTTGCATGTTCAGAAGGATTTTCAAAAGGAGTGGTGTCAATGGAGCACTCAAGCAGGAACCCTGAAGGAAATAGTGTCTAAAGCTAATGAACATCCAGAGGTCCCTACTCACATTCCCAAGATATTGAAGACCATTGATCTGATCAGTGAGATAACAACTTTCCATGGGAAGTTAGAGATGCAGCTTGGAAAAAAATTGAAGATGTTCAGGGATATGGAGGCGCATGGTATGCCAAAAATATTTGATTATAAGGGAGAATTCATGGAATTTTCCAAGTGGAAACATGAAGTGGAAGGATGGTTGCCTCGGGCTAAAAGTGTGTTAAGTGAAATTGATTACTCTAGGTTGAATTCACATATCAACAATATGGCTAGAGTTGAAATGAAGATGGAAGTATTTGTTAGGGAGGCTAGAGCATTGGTTGATGCTAGATACACATAGCATAATGAGAAGGTTTAGATTCTGTTGAGCACACAGTGGCACACTAATGAGGTATACAATTAATGGTTGTAGAAGTTTATTGAATAAGTTTTTGTGCTTTAATGATAAGGATTCTAGTGAGTAATTGATAGAAGAAGAACAATTTATAGCCTAGAAATAGTACAAATTAGGCTTTGGTTAAGGTATTGCAAAATATTGTTTTATTCTTATCAGAAAGGATGATGAAATGAGTGATGATCTAGATGAATCAATCACTCGCATTCTATTGTTTTTATGCTTTTATTCTAGTGAGCATTCTATTGCTCACTAGCTTTCCAATTTTGTAGGGTTGACAAGGTAGGGATAGCGTGAAAAAATTCCTCATAGAAATGGGGTCTCACGGTGATTCCCTACTGCATTGTCTTGTGGTATACCATGATTTCAAGATAGGTTGTAGGGTATGTGTAGGATCATGATGGGCCAAAAAGTGGTGATATGATGGGTATGTGTAGGGTATGTAGCTGATGACTTTTTTTTATCCAAAATTGATGAAATGAAAAGGGTTTTTAAAGGAGATTCTCAACTTTCCAACAATATAAATTATGCTTTACTTTGAATTTAATAAATAATCATTATTCATTTTCTATTTGAATTACAACTAAAGTCCTGATTGATAGGCTGATTAAAAAACATCTACAGCTTTTAAATGGTATCATAGTTTTTGAATCCAAAAAATGTGTCACATTCTATGCTTTGCATACTATAGGATTAAAAAAAATGAATTTCATAAATTTTTGACTAAGTTAAGGTGGTCAGACATACAAGTTTTATATTTTTAAAAAATTTAATAAAAATTCAAAATTAATTATTTACTTAGAAAAAATAACAAAAAATATGCATCACATCGAGACATGAGTCCTCTACTTACATCTAAAATATTATAAAAAAATATTATCATTTTATTGTGGTTAGGGTGGTCAGAAGACACGTACTTTTTTTTCCCTAAAATTTAAGTGTTACTGCATTGAAATTTCAAATTTTCACCAAATAGATTTTTTTTAAATAAAAATAAACCTAGTAGTTTAGAAACTACATTCAATTTTCTACAGATTCTATTCTTACATATTTTTGAAATAATATAAATAACTTATTCAAATTTTTATGTCAAGTTTCCTAACTTTGGTTTTTCTAAATTTTATCGCCACTTAAGGGCTTGTTTTTCCATGATGATACTACACATACCCTACACCTTTCCCCATGTTGCTAACTTATCCTTGAATAAAGAGTCTTGAAATAGTGGAGAGAAGTGTTAGAATCCCTTGCAGGTAGACTAATCAAGGAAGCATTTAAAATATATCACAACATAAGTGATGAGGTAAGTTTAGTGATGAGGTAAATTTAGAAATAGAGATGAAAACCAAAAAAAATTCAAAGATCTATCAATGTGGGAGGAGTATATTCCAATTTTGCAGAGACATGTGGAAAATTTGATAACATAGACAATAAAATCAGTTGTTTGATAAAATGCACATCACCATGCGGCTCCATTTCTTTGAGGCATTTCTTCAAACAACTAAAATGATTGTATATGTTGTTTGATAAAATGCTTTAGTAGACATGTATGGAAATTTTGGTAGCATAGACAAGGCTATCAGCTGCTTGGTATAACTGTTTGACAAAATACCTCAATGAGATATGTCCTCATGGACTAGAATGATTGCATGATATGCACTTGAAATAGATTTATTTAAAAGGATTTAGAAAATTTCGAGCATATGTAATTTTCAGGTGTAAAACCAAATTCAACTCATTTTCCAACATCCCCATGCCTATACCAAAATGAAATCTTTAGAGAGTGGCATGCACATCCATAGTAAAGGATTGAGAAATGATGTATTATTTTACTTACTTATAACTTATGTCATATATATATGTATAAAAAATGTGGAAGCATACACAAGGTAAGCCAATTGTTGAATAAAATTCCTCAAAGAGATGTGGTTTAAAAATGTAATTCCAGCAAGTGTAAATAATTTTTTAATTTAATATGTGCATTGACAAGCTAAGGTTATAATGACAAACAAACAATGATCAACATGGAATATGTAAAATAACAAAAATCAAAGCAAGCCAAAGTAGAATGAAAGAAAATCTGTAAAGACTTCACATACCTAAAATACCATAGTTTCAAATGGAGGAGTTCTATCCAATTATGTAGCCTTTGCTTCTTCTTTCTTCAAACTCCTCAACAATTTGACTTTTTCAAAAGCTTATTCCCCTCCAAACTTCAATTGTATATCACTCTTGAATGGAATTCAGAATTGAATTGATATTATATGCCTTTCAACGTGAAAACTCTACTATTTCATGCAAAGGTTGTGGAAAGACCATGAAAAAGGTAGTAGAGTGTGAAAAAAATGCATGCACACTTCACAAAATCATCAAAAATATTTTTTTTGTTAGAACACGTGCTGAACTAGGAGAATATGTACAATGTGGGCCTTTAGATCATGGGTATATTTAGTTTTTTACCATTTTTAGAGCAAGAAAAAACACACTCATGTTATTTCTTGCTAAAATAACATCCATATCTCTACTACTACAAGATGCACTCACGTTATAAGAAAGTTGATTTTTAATAGGTTTCTTTTCTCTCTCTTTCTCTATATCCTCTACCCTCTACCCTTAAACCCTTTACCCTCTACCCTTTATCTCTCCCCTGCTCCCTCCCTCTCTATCTCAAGTCTCTCTCGCCTACCCCCTCTCCATCTCTCAAGTCTCTCTCTCACTCACTCACTCCTTCTATCTCTCTCCCATCTACCCTTAACCCTTAAACCCTCTACCCTCTCTCTCTCTCAGTTCTCTCCATCCTACCTGCTCTCCCTCTCTCAAGTATCTCTATCTCACTCACTCACTCCTATCTCTTTCCCCTCTACCCTTAACCCTCTACCCTCTACCCTTAAACCCTTAAACCCTCTACCCTCTACCCTCTATCTCTCTCCCACTCCCTCCCTCTCTCTCTCAAGTCTCTCCCTCCCACCCCATCTCCCTCTCTTAGGTCTCTCTCTCACACTCACTCCCTCTATCTCTCTCCCCTCTGCGCTTAACCCTAAACCCTAAACCCTTAACCCTTAAACCCATTATGTTATTTAGATACACTTACCATAGGTCAGCTCCTTGTAGAGGAATCTCTGCTTCAAAAGGAGAAGCTAAAAGATTCAATTAAGGTAGAGAGAGTTTTGGGAATGAAAAAGAAGTTGGTAGATAGAGTTATGTTTTCAAACAAGTTATGGTTTCAAACTAGATATGGATTAAAACAAGTTATTGTTTCAAACAAGTTATGGTTTCAAACAAGTTGCATCATGTTGCCAAGGCAACTAGTTCTACATAGGTCCTAACATTTGCTAACATGGAAAGTGGTGAAGCATTTGATCCATCATTCCTTGGTTTTTTTGATGAGGTTGTAGAAGAGTACATTGTTGTTGATGATTCCATTTTTATTAAGGGACCAAAGAGTTCAAGGATAGTTTGCATAATTCTAAGAGGAGCTAATGAGTATATGTTGGATGAAATGTAAAGTTTTATACATGATGTGATGTCTATTGTGAAGATAACAATCTTGAAAATAATATGTTGGAAATCATAATTTGCTAGAAATAATAACATCCTAGAAATCATAACATGTTGGAAAATCATAACATATTGGAAAATCATGTAACGTTTGGTAAATTATTGTGTATAGATCATTCTCTTCACAATAGACATTGTATCATGTATAGATCATTCCATTTCATCCAACATATACTCATTAGGACCTCTTAGAATTATCGAAATCATTGTTGAACTCTTTGGTTTCCTTAATAAAAATGTCATCATCATCAACAATGCACTCTTCTACAACCTCATCTAAAAATCCAAGGAATGATGGATCAAATTTTTCACCACTTTCCATGTCAGCAAATGTCAGGACCTGTGTAGAACTAGTTTCCTTGGCAACATGATGCAACTTGTTTGAAACCATAACTTGTTTGAATCCATATCTAGTTTGAAACCATAACTTGTTTGAAAACATAACTCTCCCTACCAACTTATTTTGCATTCCCAAAACTCTCTCTACCTTGATTGGATCTTTTAGATTTTCCTTTTGAAGCAGAGATTCCTCTACAAGGAGCCAACCTACGGTAAGTGTATCTGAAGAACATAATGGAGTTGCTTCCTTTGCTTCATGCATTCCCTCCACCATCAACCCTTAAACCATCTACCCTATGCATTAAACCCTCAACCCCTATACCCTCTACCCTATACATTGGACCCTCAGCCCTAATCCTTCAACCATATACCCTCAAACCTATACCCTATACCCTAAACCCTCAACCCTCAACCATAAACCCTTAAACCCAAAACCCTTATACCTTCTACCCTCTACCCTCAACCCTAATCCCTCAACCCTATACCTTCAACCCAATACCCTAAACCATCAACCCTATAGGTCCTCAACCCTATACCCTAAATTCTCAACCCTCTACCCTATACATTGGATCATCAACCCTCATATATCTTTTTCTCTCCCTCCTCCTCTCTCCTCTCTATCTCACTTATCCCTCCATCTCTCCCTCCCTCCATCCCTCCCTCTCTAATCTCTCAACAATACACCCTCAACCCTTAAATTCTTAAACACTTAACCCTAAACCCTCAACCCTCAACCCTTAAGCCCTTAAACCCTCTACCCTCTACCCTCTTCCCTCTACCATCAACCCAATACTCTCTACCCTAATCCCTCAACCCTAACCCCTCAACCCTTAAACCCAAGTAAACTCTCTACCCTAATCCCTCAACCCTTAAACCTTCAACCCTCTACCCTCTACCCTCTACCCTTAAGCCCTAATCCCTCAACGCTTATACCCTCTACCCTATACAATGGACCCTCAATCCTAAACCCTATACCCTATACCCTCAACCCTCTACCCTCAACCTTAAACCCTCTACCCTCTACCCTCTACCATATACATTAAACCCTCAACCCTTAAACATTAATCCCTCAACCCTCAACCCTTAAACCCTAAAACCTCAACCCTTATACCCTCTACCCTATACATTGGACCCTCAACCCTAATCCTTCAATCATATACACTCAAACCTATACCCTAAACCCTAAACCCTATACACTCAACCCTAAACCCTCAACCCTCAACCCTCGACCCTAAACCCTAAACCCTCAACCCTCAACCCTCAACCCTCAACCCTTATATATCTCTGCCCCTCCGTCCTCTTCTCTCCTTCTCCCTATCTCACTTATCCCTCCATATCTCCATCCATCCATCCCTCCCTCTCTACCCTAATACCTCAACCATATACCCTCAACCATTAAACCCTTAAACACTCAACCCTAAACCCTAAACCCTCAACCCTCTATCCTTAACCATAAACCCTTAAACCCTTTACCCTCTACCCTCTACCCTTAACCCAATACCCTCTACCCTCAACACTAATCCCTCAACCCTAATCCCTCAACCCTTAAACCCTTAAACCCAAGTAAACTCTCTACCCTAATCACTCAACCCTCAACTCTTAATCCCTCTACCATCAACCCTCAACCCTTAAACCCTAATCCCTCAACCACTATACCTTCTACCCTATATATTGGACCCTCAACTCTAATCCCCCAACCCTATACCCTCAATCCTCTACCCCCAACCTTAAACCCTCTACCCTCTACCCTATACATTAAACCCTCAACCCTCAATTCTCAACCCTCAACCCTTAATCCCTCAATCCTCAACCCTCAAACCCTAAACCCTAAACCCTAAACCCCTATTCCCTCTACCCTATACATTGGACCCTCAACCCTAATCCTTCAACCATATGTACCCTCAACCCTAATCCCTCAACCTTATACCCTCAACCCAATACCCTAAACCATCAACCCTATAGGTCCTCAACCCTATACCCTCAATTCTCAACCCCCATATATCTATGTCCCTCCTCCTCTTCTCTCCTCTCTATCTCACTTCTCCCTCCATCTCTCCTTCCATACATCCATCCCTCTCTACCCTAATCCCTCAACCCTTGAACCCTTAAACAATCAACCCTAAACCCTAAACCCTCA
Source organism: Sequoia sempervirens (assembly GCA_007258455.2). Taxonomy (NCBI): domain Eukaryota; kingdom Viridiplantae; phylum Streptophyta; class Pinopsida; order Cupressales; family Cupressaceae; genus Sequoia; species Sequoia sempervirens. Next base: position 207,380,998 of record VDFB02270651.1, on the reverse strand, counting down.
ACCCTCAGCCCTTAAACCCTAAACCCTTAAACCCTCTACCCTCTACCCTCTACTCAATACCCTCTACCCTCAACCCTAATCGCTCAACCCTTAAACCCTTAAACCCAAGTAAACTCTCTACCCTAATCCTCAACCCTCAACCCTCAACCCTCGACCCTTAAAACCTAATCCCTCAACCCCTATACCCTCTACCCTATGCATTGGACCCTCAACCCTATACCTTCAATCATCTACCCTCAACCTTAAACCCTCAACTATCAACCCTTAAACCCTAAACCCTTAAACCCTTTACCCTCTACCCTCTACCCTATACATTAAAACCCTCCTCAACCCTTAACCCTCAACCCTTAATCCCTCAACCCTTAACCCTTAAACCCTTAACCCTTAAACCTCTAAACTCCTCTATACCCTCTACCCTTTACAATGGACCCTCAACCTAATCCTTGAACATATACCCTCAAACCTATACCCTAAACCCTCTACCCTCAACCCTAAACCCTCAACCCTAAACCTTTAACCATAAACCCTTAAACCTTCTACCCTCTACCCTCAACCCAATACCCTCTAACCTCAACCCTAATCCCTCAACCCTATACCCTCAACCTAATACCCTAAACCATCAACCCTATAGGTCCTCCACCCTAATCCCTCAACCCTATACCATCAACCCTATCCCTTTCTCTCTATCTATACATATCACCTCTCTCCCTCCCTCTCTCCTACCCTCTCTAATTGTCTCTATCTACCCTCTCCCTCTTTCTATGTACCTCTCCTCAATCAATCCCTACCACTCTCTCTCTCTCCCTCTATCTATCTCTCTCTATCTCCCTCCCACTACTCCTCTCCCTCTCTCTCCCTATCTCTTAGGTCTCTCCCTCCCACCTCTCTTAGGTCTCTCCCTCTAGCACTTCTACCTAGGTAACTCTCTCTCCCCTCTCTCTATCTATCCCTCCCACCCTACCTAGATAAGTCCCTCTCACTCCACCCCCCTCTCTCCCTCTCTCTTAGGTCACTCCCTCCCACACCCTCTCCCTCTTTCATGTCTCTCACTCTCACACTCCCTCTCTCTCACTCCCTTTCTCTCCCACTCCCTCTCTCTCACACTCCCTCTCACTACCTATCTCTCAAGTCTCTCCCTCTCACCCCCCTCACACTCTCAATTCTTTCCCTCTGACACCCTCCCTCTCTCTCTCTCTCTCTCTCTCTCTCTCTCTCTCTCTCTCTCTCCCACTCACTCTATCCCTCCCACCTTACCTAGCTAAGTCCCTCTCACTCCAACCCCTTCTCTCCCACTCCCTCTCTCTTAGTCTCTCCCTTCCACCCTATCCCCCTCTCTCAAAACTCTCTCTCACTACCTATCTACCTCTCTCTCTCTCTCTCAAGTCTCTCCCTCCCTCTCTCTTAAAATTATCCCTCCCTCTACAAGCATACATAAATACATACATACTTACATACATACAAGCATAATACATATGTACATACAATCCTACATACATACAAGCATACATGTACATACAAACATACAAATATATAAACATACATTCAATAGAGTAGCATTTAACATAAAGCAAGACATAGTGCACTCACATTATGTCTCGCTAGACATGTCCCACACAAATGCAAAAACCATGTCAAAACTAGGGTATAACACAAGTGTGTTATAGTGTAGGATGGTTAGTTTTCTCAAGATGTTTGTTGGTACTATGGCTACCCTGCTTGTCATTTTGATGTGGTTTTTGATATGGAATGGTTAGGGTGTGTAGTTTGATGTTTTTTTTTTGTTAATGTGCTAATGTTGTTATTTTGTTGATGATCACCCGTAGGTCCTTGTATTAAAGGGATAACACCCTAGTTTTGTTTCTTTTTATATCAATACCACAAGTGTGTTATAATGTGCTTGCATTATATCTTTCTTTGGGAATCCCCAAGCCTTGGGCTTGGTATTTTCCTTGGAATACCAACCCAAAGGCTTGGAGGTCCTTACCAATGACCAAAGACATGTTTGTCCAAATTCTATAATATGTCACATAATCAAGTTTGTGCTCACCTTCAAGATTGCACGTGTTTCAATGTCGAACAAATCAAACACCTGGGTAATGTTAGGCTCTCTCTTAGCTATCCAACGATATAATTTTTTTCACTTTTTGACAATGTTAATCCTTTGATCTATAATTTCTTTTGTTTGTGTGTCTCTTTTTTGGAAAAAAGTAGTGTTTGGTGTTTTTTTCATTATAAGTTAACCATTCATCAAAATTTCAAATAAATTACATTTTTAGAAACTATAATCCGTTCTACAAATATTAAAAAATAATCCAATTAGTTTCCAAAATTTGTAGGGGTAGCACGACCAAAATTCTACTTTTCAGGAAGTGTCCACTTTAAAAATTAGTAAAAAATCAAATATTCATTAATAAATTATTAGAAAAATCATGCATCAACTACATACTATTAGCTAATTTCTCACCAAAGCAATTTTAAAAATATAAAAAAAAAAGTTCACAATGCTATGTTCCCACAAAAGTTGCTATGTTATGTTTTCATGACAAAAATAAGACCAATTTTTGTGGGTCCCTCTTTTGAACCTCTTAATCTCAACAGTTTTCAAAATAAATTAGTAGTTTAGAAAGTAGACTCGGAGCACTATGATCCTTTTTTTGTTGCATCTCAAAATTTTAAGTGTAACTATCCTCAATTTCATGTCCAAGGTTAGTATTTCCTGATTTCATAAAGAAAAGAAAAGAAAAAGTGGCCACTTAAGCCCCCTTTTTGGCCCTCCATATTTTTGCAATTACTCTAATGCAATAAAATGCCACCATCTATCCCCACTTGTGTCATCTCTAATATTCTCCTTTTCCTTAGCGCACAATGTAATTTACATTTGTGCTTTTGAGAAGAAATTGCATTGTGAAAAACTCATATGATGAACTAAAGAGCCAACACCTATCCTAGAATATTCTCATTTGATACCCCTTCACATGTCTCTATATCACACATTGCAATTTCCTTCTGCACTCCCATCTTGAAATTGTGATGTGAATATTTTGTGTGTTGTGATATGATGTTGGCACGTGTCCTTCGGACTTGAAGGTTCATAAGCCATCACACAATGTAGTTTAGCAATACGATAGGAAGATGAAAATACAATGTAAAGATCAATTGTGATGCAATGAGAGGGTTCCATATGTCTCAGGTGGAGTGGCCTTTAGAGCTTAAGTGAATGAATTTAGCACATGTGCATAAGTTTGTTTTAAAGAAGGGGACATGCCTAGGAAATGAGGAAGACATAAGTTTAATAAAGGTATGTGAGTATTGAATAATTTTTGCATAAAATATTTTGAAGATATGAAATGTTTCCACCAAGTGTTAAGGCAATGGACCAACAGGTAATACTAGATCGATGGGGCCAGTCAACAAATGGATTTAAAGACATGGGTTGTTATTTGAAACACTGAGAACTAGAAATGAGGAGTCAACATGATTTCATAACAAAAGTACAATGGGTGCAAGACTATTAGGGTTTTTGAAGGGGTTTTTTAGTATAAAAGAAACCCTAGACATAGTGTAACAAGCTCTGGCCATTAGTTCAACACTTGAAAGCTCAAATAAAGAGAAAACAACTGGGGACCCAAGAAAAATATACAAAGTCCTATCAAGGTTGATGGCACTTATAAATAAATTTTGTGTGGCTATCATTGTGTTGCTAATGGGTATATTCTCCTAGGTCAATGCATAGAAATATGTACAAAATAAAGAAAATATTACTTTTTAGTCATGCATCTATTTTTAAAATGATCATGTGAAATTAGATTCATTTTAATGCATCAAATAAAGTATTACAAATGTGAATTCTATTTATTTTCCTTTTGTGTTACTTGATGTTACTATTCTCTTTTAGTGTAATTAAAAGTTAAATAGGCATATTCATCAAAACAAAATGTGAGCATTGAATATTTTAAATATAAGGACATAGCAATATATCACATAAAATTGACATGATTGGTTGGCCCTAGACAAGAAGAATAAAGGTGAGAATCACTTAAATTTGAATTTGTTTTTCTCAATTTTGGTAGGACAATTGTGACTACAAGGATGTCCCCATGATTGGGAACTTGTCCCAAGACATGAATGGGGACAAATCATAGTAACATGTGCATGGATGTAATCAACAAACATATAGAAGTAAATGCATAGGGATGTGTAAACTTATGGATGGGGTGAATAGTAAGTGTATCAATGCACAAAAATATGTGCAAAATAACATAAAACATTACTTTTTAGTCATGCATCCATTTCTAGAATGATCATGTGGAATTAGATTCCTTTTGATGCATCAAATAAAGTATTACAAATGTAAATGCTATTTAAATTCATTTTATGCTACATGATGTTGTACTATTCTCTTTTAGTGTAATTAAAAGTTAAATAGGCATATTCATCAAAAACAAAAATGAGATCATTGAAAACTTTTAATTATAAGGACATTGCAACATATCACAAAAATTTGTGATTGGTTGGCCCTAGACAAAAAGAATAAAGGTGAGAATCACTTATGTTTGAATTTGTCTTTTTCAATTTTGGTAGGACAATTATGACTACAAGGATGTCCCCATGGCTAGGAACTTGTCCCAAGACATGAATGGAGACAAATCATAGTAACATGTGCATGGATGTAATCAACAAACATATAGAAGTAAATGTATAGGGATATGCAAACATTTGAATGGAGTGAGTAGTAAGTGTATCAATGCACAAAAATATGTACAAAATAACAAAAAACATTACTTTTTAGTCATGCATCTATTTCTAGAATGATTATGTGGAATTAGATTCCTTTTGATGCATTAAATAAAGTATTACAAATGTGAATGCTATTTAAATTCATTTGATGTTACATGATGTTGTACTATTCTCTTTTAGTGTAATTAAAAGTTAAATAGGCATATTCATCAAAACAAAAATGAGAGCATTAAAAACTTTTAAATATAAGGACATAGCAACATATCACACAAATTTGTGATTGGTTGGCCCTAGACAAGAAGAATAAAGGTGATAATCACTTAAATTTCAATTTGTTTTTTTCCAATTTTGATAGGACAATTGTGACTACAAGGATGTCCCCATGGTTGGGAACTTGTCCCAAGACATGAATGGAATCAAATCATAGTAACATGTGCATGGATGTAATCAACAAACATATAGAAGTAAATGTATAGGGATGTGTAAAAATATGAATAAAGTGAGTAGTAAGTGTATCAATGCACAAAAATATGTACAAAATAACACAAAACATTACTTTTTAGTCATGCACCTATTTCTAGAATGATCATGTGGAATTAGATTCCTTTTGATGCATCAAATAAAGTATTACAAATGTGAATGCTATTTAAATTCATTTGATGTTACATGATGTACTATTCTCTTTTAGTGTAATGAAAAGTTAAATAGGCATATTCATCAAAACAAAAATGAGAACATTAAAAACTTTTCAATATAAGGACATAGCAACATATCACACAAATTTGTGATTGTTTGGCCCTAGACAAGAAGAATAAAGGTGAGAATCACTTAAATTTCAATTTGTTTTTTTCCAATTTTGATAGGACAATTGTGACTACAAGGATGTCCCCATTGCTGGGAACTTGTCCCAAGACATGAATGGAATCAAATCAGAGTATCATGTGCATGGATGAGATCAACAAACATATACAAGTAAATGTATAGGGATGTGTAAACATATGAATAGAGTCACTAATATGTGTATAGGAATATTGTAACAAAAAGATAGGTAGGTAACATAAAACAAAAGAATCAACTTTATATTAAATCATTTCATTTGTCATTACATACTCTATCTCAAATAAACACAAAACAAAATAGATAAATGTACATACATATATAAATATTAACTTCTTAAAATTAAACTTTTCTTTTTTCCTTTTATTTCAAAAATATCCAATAACCACTCTTTTATAACTTTACCCTATTCCATCTTCCAACAGGCATCCCTTCACACCCTCAAACAACACTGGGGCACGCATGACTGACTTTCTAATAAAAAATAAACTTTCATGAGCTCTGAAAGGAACCTTAATAAAAGAGTAAATAACTTAACAAGATAAATTTTGACTAAACATAAAATACACAACTTAAATAAAATTAATATAAACTAAATAAAATATTAAAAGCACACAACCGCCCACACCTTTTATAATAGAGTGACCTAAGAGCCCGTGCCTTTATTTACTTAAACAACTAAAGAAACGTGGATATGATTTTTTAAGCACTTTCATTGGAGCTTTGAAAAGCGAAACGATAAGCAAGATTGATTTGTATTAAAGGAATCTTTTCCTTTCAGTGCTCGGAGGGTGCGCCCAAAATGTGGGTTACTGCTAAAACATAGTTTCCTAGACGTTAGGAGCTAATGGAATTTGTAATCAATATTTAATGCAAGGCGTGGCTTCGTTATTATTTTTAGTGGCTCAACGCCTCAGTTGTTGGGCTTTTAGATTCCCCGTGCACTCTTTGCTAACTGCTTATTATTATTATTATTTATTACGTACCTTATATTATAACAAAATTATAGTCAATGTAAGCTTAAATGATTTTCAATTTAATGTTTGAGGATTCGAAAGATTGGATTTGACCACACTAGGGATCATCTTGTGGTTTGTAAGTTTTGGATATGTTTTTTTATATTGGTTGAAGTTGAAGAAGTTTTAAATAGGAAGTGTGAGGTAATAATATTAATTAAAATTTGTGTGTTTAATATAATTTAAGTTAATTTATGTATTAATGTTTATAGATGATTAGTTTTTATAAAGTTGTTTTGGGACGGATTTATTGAGATGAAATTGTTTAGATATCATTGTAATTAATACATTTTTTTATACAATTTCAATTTACAATACAAAGATATACAATACAAATCTCACATTCATACAAAATGGTATGTGTTGCCAATGAGTGAAACATGTGGATATATATCTAAATGTCCTAAAATGTGACCCAGATGTATTATTTTTTAAGGGTGATGAGAGCAACATATCCCTTAGTCTTGACTTAGTAGCTAGAGTTAAGCTATAGTATGGGACAAAGAAGATAACCCCCATATAAAAATATGAAGAAATAGCATTAACACTTATATATATGTAAGTAAGAATCACCTCACATGTCTCCTTTTCAGAAATATTGAAAGTCGTAGATTTTTCTCCATATTAATCTAAAGCTGGTGGTTATCACAAAAGGAGGCTAAAATATAAGGTTGTCTATAAAGACCCCTTTGTAAGTGAGAGATTAGCATAATGGCATCTACAAATAGGAGAATATCAATAGAGACTTTGAAGAGTAAACAATGAGTTGTATTATCTACTATATTTGATTAACATTCTCTAGTTCATCAATATTAAGTGACCCTATTTAACACCTATAGTAGTTTAAGCATCATCTATTTCACTAGCTGTTGTTTGCACCTTTCCAAAAAGACTCATAGAGTGTCATCACTAATGAAACCACTAAAGTTGGAAGACTCGGAGATTTGATCCTATCTACAAGAACATGTCATGAGACTATGTCAAATGTCTTGTGAAAATCTACAAAATAACAATATACTCTATGGGTGGAAGCATAATGGTGTGTTGCATTTTTTGGTCAAATCTTTACTTCTAATCACTTATTGCAAACAAACTGTTAAGAATTTTTGTATTATAAGTAAAAATAGGTTTACAATGAGCCCAAACCCTTTAACAGTGGGTAAGAGATATATATTAAAAGCCTACTTACATCAAAAGAAAATAATTTGAAGAATTTGAATATGATGTGAACCAATGATTTTTGAGATTTTGTGCATAGATTCTAATTTTATTTTAAAAATAATGTGTTTCATTGTTTAATCATTTGTTAATAACTTGTTTCAAATGCTTTATAGTTTGTTTAATGAATAATATTTCCTATACCACATAACTTGATCTAGAAATAAGATTAATTCATAGCTTTTAAACATAGATCATCAACGCTAATATTTATTAGTAATTTTAAATTTAGATTAATTATAATTTAGGCACAAATTTTTCTATACACCATTATGGGTGAGCACATCTTTGGGATTTTTCTACATTTTTCTACGTTTTCATGTGTGGTGAACAAAGACCTTTGTATTTGGTTAAAAATTTATGTTCATTACAAAATAGAAAATATAAATATAATAATTAAGAAATAAGAAATAATTAAATTATAAATTATACTTTTCAAAAATCTTACCCCAAAGGTTACAAGCATGCAAAATCTCATTTCATGGTGACTTCAATTGATTCTTAAAAAAAAAAAAATCTTGAATCAACATCTTTTTTAAGCATGGTTACCAAGATTTCAAGGGCCCTTCAAAGGAAATTCATTCAAAGGACCTTTCTCATGTGTTTTTTAGCTTGAAATATTATCAATTAGTAAAAAAACACCTTCATTTCAACCCCCTTAACCTTTATTCAAAGGTACCATGATTTGAAACCCATTAACATATGACAAGCCAAGTACCTTGAAATGAAGGATCATCATTCAAGGGTGTCCAATAATTATTGGCTACTAGAATTATTGTTGTGAAGTGTCCCACAAGTGGAACACACCTTTATGATTTCACACCTATGCTTTTCTACTCTAGCCTCCTCAATTTTAACTATCAAACTAAACATGTGATCTATGGTATGACATTTCCTCTAAAACCATTATTTCCATTTGCATCTTATCTTCTTTATCTCTAAGTATCAAAAGATATGGATCTCTAAAGTCTTGTAAAACATATTATCCAACCATAATTATCATGTTGTACTTACTTGGGTCATTATGATCTATAGATTTGATGATAGCATGAATGATATGAGAGTTGAAGGAGGTGGGAAGAGAAAAGTTATTATTTAGTTTAAAGAAAGTTAGCAACACATGTGGTTTACTAGGACTTCTAAACTATATTTAAAAATTCATCTTTGAGGTTCGAAATATATTGGGCTTTGTTGGATTGGAGCTTAAGGATAGCATGGAATATTATGTTACTTGAAAAGAAATGATAATGTTTTTATTTGGGTTGACTCAAGTTCTTTGCTAGTTTGGAACAATATATGTTAGCTCGGTATAATTGAACTAAGTAGAGAGGTATTGCATTTATAGAAATTCTAGGGAGGAAGACTCTCCATAAGATTATGGAATTTAACTAAAATTTTATTTATAGTTTTATGTTTTTTCTAGAGATGGTTCCTCTTTTTCATCATAAGGATTCTCTTATTTTCCTTGCTTTGGAGGGGCTACAATCATACTCTATACAACTAGACTATAGGTGTCTCTATAATCTACATCATGACATGTATTGTAAGGACAATGGTCATTTCTAGGAGGGAAATAAATGAGGGAAGAATGGGGGAGGTGCATAGGGCGAAATACCAAATTTAGTGGCTAAACCAAAGGGAGTAATCAGTTAGATCATATATTTCATAAACTAAGAGAATCCTTGTTGTGAGGTGTATGCATTTTCATTGAGATGGTGATTGATTAGAAATTTTGAAGATGATGTGATTAATAGGGTAAGCTAAGAGGACTTTGAAAGGATATGAAAAGCTAATCAATTAGAGGAAGAAGAATGGATGATACCTAAATATCATCTAGATCTCTAATAATGAAATGTTAACAAGGGCATAGTTGACAATAGAAGATCCACCAACAAAAGAAAAACATGTAGATCCTTTAGAATGTAAAAAATCATAAATATCATTAAGGATAACTAGGCCATGAGAATCTCTCAAGCTAACCAAATGTTTACTGTAAGGACTGATTGATTTATCTAATTAAGTTTATTTTAATTTTTTTTATTTCCTAAGTTATTCATGGATATAAGTAGAGGTAAAAACATGTTTACTACTGGAGTCATCAAAAAAGTAACCCTTCAACTTTTTCTGACTTGTTTGGGGCCTCCTTGTGATTTTGGCTTAATGTTGCCTTGATTTGATGTTGTAATGTGGGTAACACATTCACATTAGGTCTTGAGTCCTTGTGAACTAATGTAATTTTAGTGGTGCCTTGAAAAAGTGTTGTGAAGTGTTGTAACACACTTTCACACTTTTCTAGGGTTTTATCAATTAACCAAGCATAAAAAACATAATTTTAATCATAATGAACCTTAATCTTGCCTTATTTGGAGTGTTGTAAAGTGTTGTAACACACTTTCACATTTCTCTAGGGTTATCATTAATAATTGGGCTTTCTTATGCTTTAATTAGCCCAATTTTGCACCAAAAGCCTCATTTATTACATCTTTTCAAGAAAAATACCGACACCAATCAGTAACCAATCATAATTCATGTGTTCCTGGCTTGTTTGGTTCAAATTTAGTGTTTCAGACTCATTCACCGCCTTGGGTGAATGAGTCCCACCTAGGTCTTTTTTCCCCTGATGTAGGTTTCACACATTTCTAAGCACTTTTCATTTTTGGTCTCATACATTGTGCCTGGGTGGAGTCATTCACCACCTTGGGCGAATGAGTCTTGTGTGACCAAAATTCAAATATAATTCAAATTTTCGGTGGGATTTTATTCTCCTAGATCTGATGTCGGCTTGTAGTGTTGTAATTTAAGGAAAACTTGCATAATTGAGTATAAATACATAGTTCTTTCACTCATATTCAACACCTAGCATTCAAGAGAGTTCACAAGAGCATTTGTGCATTCGTAAGAGCATTCAAGACATTTCAAGGGCAAATTATCAAGCATTGTAGAGAATTCTTCAAGTGTCAATCAACATGTCAAATATGGCTTGCATCATGTTGTTTTAGAGCTAGCTATTGTCATGTAGAGTTTGTGACTCAAGCAAGTGCTTCATTCAAAGACCTATCAATATCAAGCAAGATTCCAAGTCTACATCCATTGGAGCCATTACTTACATGTTTGCAGCACCTTATTGCTAAGGTTTGGTGAGTTGCAACATTTTTATTTGTTCATTCATCATTCTCCATTCATATTTTCTCTCATTTAAAGGTTTAATTACCAACATGAGGTTTGACCAAGGAAAACCCCTATTCCCTAACCCCACAACAATTTTTCCCTCTTCTTGTGTGTGATTTACAAAGCTAGGTTGCAGATTTGTTAAGGAGAAAATTTGTCAAATCCCTAAAGTTGTCAAAGTTGTCATCAAGCCTTGGAGAAGCTTGGAGAAGGTCTACAGGTAGCATTTTGCAATTTTGGATCCAGAAACTAGTCAAAAAGAGTAGAGTAGACTGAGAGGCACAAAATCCAGTTCAGAATTTCTAGAAAAGAAGAAGTGGATTGATTCACCACTCTTGGTGAATGAGTCCCATTGTACAAGCCTGGCAGATATTTTTACAGATTTGGATACCCTTTTGGTTGAAACCTGTATCTACACATTTTCTTAGAAATTGACCTAATTCACCCAACTTGGAAAATGAGTCCCAGTCAACATTAACAGAATATTTTTCAATGATCTAGAGCTCCATTTTTCCTTCTTCAGTCTCCCAAGTGCACACTTTCAATTTCATGGCTTTCTATTGCATTTTACTTGTCTTTCTAGGTCATTTAGGGTTAGTTTGCATTCAATTAGGGTTTTTTGTTTCATATTGCATTGCATTATCTTTTCCAAGTTTAAACTTGGTGGTGAACCCCTCATTAGCTATCATTCAACCTCTAGCATAGCCCTATTGCAATATTTCAATCTCCTTTGAATTAAGATCTCTAGGGTTGTCCTTGAGTGGATGTAAATGCACTCCAAATCAGAACATCATAATTCTAATTTGGAGTGCATTTACATCCTAGATTTAGCTTGCATTAACATTGCATCAGGTTTTGCATTGGTTAATTTGCATTCTAGGGTCTCAATTCTTTCATTAGTGAAAAATTCATATAGCTTGCATTATTACATTTAATTTTGTTAAAAATCAATCAAATTCTACATTTTCATCTCATGCACATATTAGAAAACATAAAAAGCATAAAATACAATTCAAAAGTTTTGAAATTTTTCAAAAAAATTAGTACCTGGACTCATTCACCACCTTGGGCGAATCAGTCCCTTTACATTTTACACTACATTTTTTGGCATTTATAGTTCAACTTCTAAGTTTTTGTTTGTTGTTTCTGCAAAAAAAATTCCTAGGTCCTTGAAAGATACCACCTTAGAATGGTTCACTTCTTTACCGAGCAACTCAATTCATTCATTCAATGAACTTGTTGAGGCATTTGTAAACCATTTCCAAGTGCATATGACTCCCAAGATGACCTTGACCAATTTTATGAGATGCAAGCAAAAAGAAGAGGAAAAGATAACGGATTTTATCTCACACTATCAATCGCTTTATGCCCAAATCGATGTCAAGGTTCCTCACCCACACCTTCCAAAGATGTTCATAGAAAACTTGCAAAGTAAGATCCAAGACAAGCTCACCATGATGAAATTTACATCCTTCATGCACTTGTGTACTGCCCTCCATGATTATCAAAAATTGATTAGTAGTCAAGATATAAAGTCCACTTCTAGCTAAATTGAGAGATCCGAGCCCACAAAACAAAACAATTTTAGAAAACAAAATAAAGGGTTCCTTCAATTCAACCCTCCTCAACAAACAACTCAAAGTGTCAATAACCAAGTAGTTGTTGTCAAAGCAACTGTCCCCTTTAGCTACGGAGATCCAAAAAGATAATTTGCTCCCTTACCCGATACCCTTCATAATACCATGTCCCAACTTCTAGACCAACAAATGATTGTAACCTTACCTCTTGTCAAAACACCCGAACCTAATAAGACTTTACCCCAAAGCTTTAAATCAAATGCTTATTGCCACTATCACTGACAAAATGGAAATGACATGGAACATTGTAAGTGTCTTAAACATCTTGTGCAAGACCTCATTGATTCTGACCGTCTATCCATTGGAGGTGTTAGTGATCGAGGCAATAAGTCTACTACCCCTTTGAACCAAAATTTACAAATTTTCACCAATCCCATGCCAAAACATAATATTTCATTTGTTAAAGCTAGTGAAACTACAAGAATGATTTGATGAATGTTGATACAAATGAAAACAATGATTTTGTTCTAAATAATGCTATCAATGTCAATCCTATAGATGAAATGGTAGGGATGATATACGTCATCCCTTGTAAGGTCCAGCCTAAAAATTCTCTTGATATTGCTTTCTCCTCTAAGGATATACTTAAACATTTACCTAATGGTCCTCTCTACATAGTCAAGCATATCTATGACATTCCCAATAATGGGATATTAATAGATCCTGCCTATGGAGAGAATGTGAGTGCATACCATGTGTGTGAGTGCACACCAGCCATGAGTGTATGTTTCTCACCTTTTAGGACTTCTCACCTGACAGACAACTAGGAGTTATGTTGCCTTAGAGTGAGTATGCATTTTTTGGACAAACAACCTAGATCTAATCCACAAAGAGATGGAAAAATGGTCAAAGCTTAATTTGATTCTTTTTACCCTTTTTCTTTTTTTCATCTTTGACAGTGCATGGTTATGCTTTGTTGAACATTTCTCTTTATATCATTCTCATGTTTGTTCATTTGTGCTCTTGTTAGTCTATCATGGGATCTTGATCACCCCTCTTGATTGTTTTCATCTCATCTTGCTAGCATTGGTTCATTAGAACCCCTCTTGTTATGTGTGATTGTCTACTTTAGTGTGAGTTTGAAGGAAGCTCATCCTATCACTAAAGTGGGGGCTAAATGGAGTCATAAAAAAAGTAACCCTTCTACTTTTTCGACTTGTTTGGGCCCTCCTTGTGATTTTGGCTTAATGTTGCCTTGATTTGATGTTGTAATGTGGGTAACACATTCACTTTAGGTATTGGGTCCTTGTGAACTAATGTAATTTTAGTGGTTCCTTGAAAAAGTGACGTGAAGTGTTGTAACACACTTTCACACTTTTCTAGGGTTTTATCAATTAATCAAGCATAACAAACACAATTTTAATCATAATAAACCTTAATCTTTCCTTATTTGGAGTGTTGTAAAGTGTTGTAACACAATTTCACATTTCTATAGGCTTATTATTAATAATTGGGATTTCTTATGCTTTAATTGGCCCTATTTTGCATCCACAAACCTCATTTAGTGCATCTTTTCGAGAATAATCCTGACACCAATTAGTAACCAATCATAATTTAGGTGTTCCTAGCTTGTGTGGCCCATATTTAGTGTTTGGGACTCATTCACCACCTTGGAAAAATGAGTCCCTCCTAGATCTTTTTGGCCCCAATGCAGGTTTCACACATTTCTAAGCACTTTTCATTTTTGGTCCCATACATTATGCTTGGGTGGACTCATTTTCCACCTTGGGCGAATGAGTCTTGTGTGACAAAAATTCAAATTTAATTCAAATTTCTAGAAGGATTTTATTCTCCTAGATCTGATGCCAGCTTGTAGTGTTGTAATTTTAGGAATTCTTACATAATTGGGTATAAATATGAGGTTATTTCACTCATATTCAACAGGTCTAGCATTCAAGAGAGTTCACAAGAGAATTTATGCATTCACAAGAGAATTCAAGGCATTTCAAGGGTAGCTTATCAAGCATTGTAGAGCATTCTTCAAGTGCCAATCATCATGTCAAAGATGGCTTGCATCATGTTTTTTTAGAGCTAACTATTGTGATGTAGGGTTTGTGACTCAATCAAGTGCTTCATTCAAATCTATCAATATCAGGCAAGATTCCAAGTCTACATCTATTGGAGCCATTACTTACATGTTTACAACACCATATTGCTAGGGTTTGGTGAGTTGCAACATTTTTATTTGTTCATTCATCATTCTGCATTCATATTTTCTCTCATTTCAAGGTTTAATTACCAACAAGGTGATTAACCAAGGAAAACCATTATTCCCTAACCCCACAACATTTTTCCATCTTCTTGTGTGTGATTCGCAGAGCTAGGTTGCAGATTTGTTAAGGAGAAAAGTTGGAGAAAAGTTGTCAAATCCCTAAAGTTGTCAAAGTTGTCAAAGTTGTCATCGACCCTTGGAGAAGCTTGGAGAAGGTCTACAGGTGGCATTTTTGCAATTTTAGATCCAAAAACCAGTCAAAAAGAGCAGAGCTGACCGAGAGGCACATAATCTAGTTTATAATTTCTAGAAAAGTAGAAGTGGACTGATTTGCCACTCTTGGAAAATGAGTTCCACTATACATGCCTGACATAGATTTTTATAGATTTGGATACCCATTTGGTTAAAACCTGTATTTGCACATTTTCTTGAAAACTAGATAGATTTACCTAGCTTAGAGAATGAGTCCCATTCAACATTACCAATAGATTTTTTAGTGATCCAGACCTCCATTTTTCTTTCTTCGGTCTCCTAGGTGCACACTTTCAGTTTCATAGCTTTCTATTGCATTTTACTTGTCTTTCTAGGTCATTTAGGGTTAGTTTGCATTCAATTAGGGTTTTTTGTTTCATATTGAATTGCATTATCTTTTCCAAGTTTAAACTTGGTGGTGAACCCCTCATTAGCTATCATTTAGCCTCTAGGACAACCCTATTGCAATATTTCAAACTCCTTTGCATTAAGATCTCTAGGGTTAGCCTTGAGTGGATTCTCTCTTAAAGTGGGTGTGAATACATTTCATCACATTCCTATTCTACCATTTTAAGAGGTTCCAACTACATATAACCAAGGCATGAATTAAAGATAGCTACAAGAAATAAGTCTCTAATGAAAACTAATTTTAATATTTTAAGTTATAAATCTATAAATTAGAACAACCAATACATTCAATAGAATAAGGTGATGAAAATAGAGGGAAATAAAAAATACCAACAAAATATTTCCTAGAGAGAGGTTTCCTTACCAAATATACCCTAAAGAACCTACCATGTATATCTAATCCTTCAAGATAGATGAAGGGTGCTAGGTATTTTTTGCAAAGGCATGTAATCCCATTGGATACTCTCAAGCCAAGGTAGAGTTATGTCATGTTTTTTGACAATAAGAAAATATTGAGAAAATAGGAAGTGGTTTCTCATTAGTCTCATGTATTTTGAAAAGGAATATTAAGTCTAATTTCTTATTTAAATATTTTGGTGAGAAGAAGATTGAACAACCACATTTTTGTATTTTGGTTGAAAGTGTGGGTTCATGACTCAAAATTTAATGTCAAGGGGAGGATTGGGGTTCCATATTTTATACCAACCTAAAGGTTGGAAGCAAAACTCCAAACTCATCCATTATGCATGAAAATTTATTTCACTTGCTTCCTTAATTCAACTATTTTGACCCTATTATTTGTTAATTAATTATAATAAATTTTAGTTAGCTCTTCATCTATGTAGATATATAGATAAAAAAAATTCATAGATCTTAATACCAAGAGTCTACCTTGAAGGATATTGAACCTACTAATAAGGAAATCATAAAATAGTCAAGGATAGTGCATCTAATGAAAGGGAAACCATTTCCTTAACAAGATCAACATACATTTGAAAATACCAAGTAAAATTAAATTTAAATATCTATTCATAAGACCTAAAACTCAAATTAAAATTTTCCATAACTAATCACTAAACAAGGGTCTTTGTAAGCTAAAATTACATAACAAAGTTAGGGATCTTTCACGTTTATTTTTCTATTCCACATAATAGAATTAGGACACTCTAGAACCCCATTTTTTCTAATTTGAAATGGTATTTAAATATTTTACATTAATTTTCAAAACTTGATTTTTAAAGACAATTCATGCGCAAGTAACTAGGGAAATATCAATTTTTATTATCATAGGTAAATGAAGTTATATAAAGTCTAAATATGAGGAATTTTGGATAAAATTTTCCCTTTTCAATTTGATAAAAACATATTACAAGTATTTCAAACAACCAACAATTGACACTTGACACAAGAAATTCATTAATCAACAACAAATAAGGACCCAGGAACTAACCTTGGGGAGTTCAACATAGTCTTCAACCAAAAGATTCTATAATTTGCATGTGTGACCTCTAGAGATAATAATATATCTTAAAAATAAAAGAAAAAATAAGAACCTAACCTTCCTTCCATTGTAATCTTTTATTTTTATCATTCCTTAAATGTGGTTCCTAAGTTGAGAAGATCTTGTAGAATTAATCTCCAAGAAAAAGCAATAGTAAAAGTAGGATAAACTTTGAGAGTGTAATTCCTCTTTCATGTTGTGCTCAAATTGAATTTCATGAGATTAATTATGAGTATAAATTCACCTATTAATTTATGAATGTGGTAGTGCATCCTTCAAATTGATTCAAAGGGACATATGAAACTTCAAAAAAGGCTCCTATTCATGTTGTGCTCAAATTGAATTGCATGAGATTAATTATGAGTATAAATTCACCTATTAATTTATGAATGTGGTAGTGCATCCTTCAAATTGATTCAAAGGGACATATGAAACATCAAAAAAAGGCTCCTATTTAATGTAGGAACTAAGAGATACAAATTTCTATTTGAATTAGAAATATTACTACACATTAGTACATGGATTGAGGATAAAGGTATGCATATAAAGGTGGCACATGCAATTTAAAACTCCCTTTAATATTAACTCCAACTTTCCTTCAAATCTAACTCCTTAAGTTATCTTACCTTTTTAATCAAAATCTTATATAATGTGAAGTGAAGTTCTTCACACATCTAGGGCACCATTTTGAGGCAAATAAATTAAAATTACAATTTTCAAGTATTTAGAATGAACAAACAAAATTTCAAAAAGATATATTTTTTGGTTGATTCCCTAAGATGCTTCTACATCAAAACATCATAAGTCAATCATGTCCTCTTTCCATGTCTCATTTTCCCATAATAATTTTTATTGCCTTGTAAGCTCAATTCCATTTCCTATAGGCTCAAAGAAATTGAGATAGGGAAATGCAAGTGTTTAAATTGAGTGCCTAGATTATGGGGCCACAAATGTTATCATTTAAAAAATGGTTTTGGACAAGGATTGTGAGTGGAATTATTTCAGGTGGAAAGGAAAAGAATTTGAAAATTGTATATATTTAATCAAGATAGGGTTAGAGGGAAGGCATACATGTTTATGCATTGATTTCACAAGAATATATAGGAAACCATGTTTCTCTATCATTGGACATTGAAGGATGGAAGCCCCCTAATTTTCATAGTTTCTTAGTGAAAGAAAACCCCTAAACCAGTCTCAATAGTATCACATAAGGATTGTATTAGGGCTTCATCAAATTCTTGTTCTAGTGGCTCTTACAATGCATAATTTTCTAGAGATTTAAGTGGCTCTCTTAGTGTCTAAGAACTGTAAAACTAAATTTTGTAGATTGTTATATTTGAGATAATAATATTTCTACTATCATTCTTGAAATTTTTGGAAAAATAAATTATTTGTAAGTGTAATTATTTGTTTTAATAAAAGGATTAACTAGTTATTCTAAACTACTATGTCAATTGATTTTTTACATATATTGTTAAGTATATTATTTGTTACAATAGATCTTACTTGAAATAGGATTTAATAATTGGTATCCCATGGATTTTAATCAATTATAAAAAAATAATATCTATAATTAGGGATATTGTAGTGGTATCAAATCCTTGATCCTACCACCAAAGGAATCAAGGGTTAACACATTTTGGTAAAAAGTGGATACATAAGATGGAAAATAGATGGACACATAAATTGATAAAGGAACAAAAGGTTTAGGAAATGTTTCAAATGGCGATCAATTTGAATGTAAGACAGAGAGAGATGGCTCAAGCACCCAAATATGTAATGGAAATGATGATGACAATCATATAAATTCAAAAATATCTAGGATATTCATAATCACCTACTTGAAGGGGACTTGTACATCAAGCATTAACCAAATGGTTGATTCTTCACCTAATCCATTCTAACCCAAATTCCTTCAAAAGAGATAATATCTATTAAAATGAGAGGTGGTGAAGATAATAGGTGATTTTTTAGCCCTTAATGTTGAATACAAATCCTTGGAGCAATAAATTCAAGATGACTTATCATTTTATACATTCTAAAACATCAAAATCTAAAATTTTCCTTGAATCAAGAAGATACTAGTTCAAAATTAAGCTAATAAGGAATTGGAACAAATTTTGGGTAAGTTAATTATACTTATGTTTGATGGGACACAAAATTGTTTAACTTGAGTTTGGATCTAGAAAATAAGTACCAAGGTCTATCTCTAAATCTAATGTATGAAAAATAATCCATCAAGTTTTCTTCCCTCCATTTGAAAGGGGTAGTTCATGAATGGTGGTACCATGGCATAGCAACACAAGGGAATAGTCTCATCACTAATTTTGGAAAGTTCAACCAAAGGACATTTGAAATATTTGATAGGTTTCATCTATAAATTCACTTTCAAGAAATTGCACAAATAAAACATTATAGATTTAGGTGACTTTTAGAGGATAGCTATCAAAGCTCTTGATGTATCTGATAGAAGGATCACAATTCTATTTGTAGAAGGATTGGAAAAGCCACTAAAGGGGTTGGTCAAGGATTTGGATCCTTCCAATATTCAAGAGGAAAATATTATGCTAATGATTAGATCTCACAAACCAAAAGAAGTTCCAAAAGGGAGAATCAAGCACATATAATATTCAACCACCATTAAAAATAAATGGAGACAACATAAATGAATTTAGGAGGAAATGAATCTATTTCTATTATAAATAACTTTGAGAATGATGAAATAAGTACCTTGGCAAAGGTCGAGTTTATTATATTGAAATAAATGAAGCTAAGGTTGAGAAGGAAAACTAAGAATCTAATGAAGAATGAGAAGACCAAGGAAAATAAATTATTTTGGTTACCTATAGAACAAAGGTACAATCCATTCAGGATTCATGGAGTATTCGTAGGCCAAAGGATCACTATCATAATCGATAATGGGGAAACCCATTATTTTATAAATGAGGGCTTAGTGGAAAGAATGGATTTAGTAGTTGATAATTTCAACAGAATGTGAATATGACTAATGGTTTTACCATATCATGTACATAAAAAAAAAATGACAACTAAAAATGACTATGTGAGGATTTCTTTGTGGTCAAATTGGGAGCTACTAACATGGTGATTGGAGTATAGTGGTTACAATCCCTGGGAGAATTCTCACAAAACTACCAATGGATGGAATTCAAATTTTAATTTGAAGGAAAGGAATTAATTCTCAAGGGAATCCAAAATGGACCACCCCAAGTAATTACTACTAAAAGGAAGGAAAAATATTTAGAGAGAAAAAGTATCTTGGGTAGCTAATTGTGTGATCACACCAAAATAGTCATTCATGAATATAAATGATGCTTACTATATTGATGTGCATGCTATGTTGGACAATTAAGACAAAGTTTCTATAGGGTATACCCTAGGACTATCACCAAATCAAGGGTTCCAACATCTCATTGAGGTTCAAATTGGTGCAAATCTAGTGATAATCACTCCTTATTGTCACCTCAGAATCCACAAGGAATAAATTGATGAGGATATAAAGGATATTTTAGATATGGGCTAGATAAGGCCAAGTTCTATGTAATTTACCTCTTCAATAGAGTTAGTGAAGAAAAAGGATGGAACCACAAGGATGTGTATTGAATACTAGGCATTAAACTAGAAAACAATCAAGAATGGATAGCCCATTTCTAAGATTGATAAATTGATGGATGAGTAGTATGGAGTTGAATTCTTCTCAAATATTGATATATGTATTGGGTACCATCATATTCAAATGAGGAATGAATATGTTCATAAGAATTATTTTAGGTGTCACTATGGGAATTATTTTAGGTGTCACTATGGATACTTATAATTCTTATTCATAACCTTTGGCTTGACTAATTCTCCTATAATCTTTTAATCATGCATGAATAAGGTATTTAGAAAGAAATTAAGAAAGTTTTTCTTAGTTTTCTTTTATGATATGTTTATTTACAATAAAACTTGGGAAGATCAATTGAAACATTTGGATGAGTTTTTGAGCTAATTGGAGAAAAACTCGGTCTTTTATAAACAATCAAAGTGTGCATTTGGGCTTAAGGAAATTTCATATTTGGGTCATGCCATTAGTGAACAAGGGGTCCAAATGGAACAATAGTAGAATTGGACATCCCCTAAGAATGGGTCATCATTAAGAGGATTCCTAGGATTATATAACCTACTACAAAAGGTTTGTTAAAGGATTCTCTTAGCTCACACTACTACTCATGATCTAACTAAGAAGGGAGAATTTAAGTGGACATATGTTGCTAAGAATGTTTTTAACAAATTGGAAAAGGTAATGTGTTTAGGTCCAATTCTTGTTGTCCCAAAATTTTCACTTCCTTTAGTGTTGGAATGTGATGATTTTTGAGAAGGCATTGGAGTTATTTTGATGTAGCAATAGCACCCCATTTCTTTTGAATTTAGGAAACTAATATAGATATATATAAAAAATTATTTATGATAAGAAGATTCTGGCAATCATGCATGCCTTAGTGAAGTTTAGACAATACTTGGTGTATGCCAAGTTTGTGGCTAAGACTAATTGCAATAGTCTTAAGTACTCTCTCAATTAGAAAGACCTAAATGATAAACAATAAAAATGGGTTATCAAGTTGCAAGAATACAATTTTGATATTAAATATGTGAAGGGTGGGCATAATGTAATTGTTGATGCATTATCTCAAAGACACAAAATTCATAATTTATTTATGATATCTCTATTGATTGGGTCACATTGGTTACACCACATTTTTGAAAAAATAAATTATGATATTTTTTAATTACTTATTTTTGGATGTTAGATGATGCAATCAAGGTTATGTTTTCTTATGAAATTTTGGAATAGGTATAGTTTCCATGATATGATTATTTTTATGTGTATCCATGTGTGTGCAAAATATAAATATCAACTTTAAATGATGAATAAAAATTAAATTGATCTTTAAAATTTTATTAATTCATATGAATTGGTTATCAATTTGAGTTTAGTTTATTTAAGTACTTATGTAATTACAAAGTGGATGGACTAACTACCTTATCAATGAATGAGGTGGATCCATGACATGTTTAGTTCCCCCTTCCAATTAAGGAGGGAGAGCATCATCACGAAGAGGGCTACAGATCAAATTGGATTAGAAAATTGTATCGTGTCTTTGAGAAGTTTACACGCACATATCACTAGCACCTATTCCCTTGGTGATTTCATTTCATCATAAGTAATTATTTTAATTTCCATGTTTAGATGTGCCTAGTTTTTTTATAAAAATTTTGGTGTCTTAATTATCTATGTGATGAGTTCTTAGATTTTCATATGTGTTTTGACTATCATAGGGTCCATTGGGTTGGTACACTATTGTTCTAGGTGTATCTCTCAATATTGAATACGTCAACCTTGTGTGACAAATCCTAGAGTGGAATCTAAGCCTTCTAATTAAATTTATTTCAAGTGATGGTTTGAAATTAAAAATCATTTTTAATTATTTATATTTATTTTAATTTCAAAATAAATTTAAACAAAATCTCCATGTAGTGAAAGCATGAGGAATTAATGATAAAATTAAAGCAAAAAGGGAGTTTAAAGACTCACAATTACTTGGATTCCTTGGGAGTGTGAGAATTAAGAGGGATTATGCTAGATTAATGTATTGAATCTCCATATTATGCAATTCTTGATCATAGAAATGCTTTAATAACTACAATTTGAAGTTGCACTCCATAGTAGCACAATAATATTTTTCCAACATTAAATTTTTTGGTTATGTTGGAAATATTGAGTCAATATATATAATTTTGGTTTTATAAAGTATCAAAATGTTTTTTTTTTTGCAAGATTAAAAAGGGTCAATGTAAATATTTCATATAAATATCATGATAATATTATGTACAAAAAGAGTGCTAGGTCAAATTAAATATTCCTATATAAGAATTGATATTGTTGTGAGTGAAATGTGTATTAGGGTTGATGCCAATAAAACCACATAAATATTAAATATTATTCTATGCAAAATATATATTGAGGTGATGCTAATAAATCCTCATAAATTATGGCCTTCTATATATGTGGTAAATATAGGGTTGATACTATGAGGCCCAACAATGAGTTTTATATTCATGTAAAATAATGCATTTTCAATATTTGATATGAACCATTACTTGATTGACTATATTAAATTGAAAACAACAATCGATTGAGGGTTCATAGCCCCATAATTTTAATTATTGATCAACTATATCATTTAGTGTAAGATATAATGAGCAGTTGTATCATGTTGTGTAAGATGCAAATTATTGATAACTATGACTACACTATTGTTATCACCTACAAACACAATAAGGTGTTAGAGATCTATTTTGTAATGATCATCAACAATTATACAATATCATAGAAATAAGGAACTTGTATAATTATTTTTCCATAATAGAAATTTGAGTATTTATTAAGGTTAGGAAAAAGGAAAAACATAGCCCAATTATGGTCAACATAATATTTTAGACGATTAAGTAATAGTAATCTAACTTTGAATGTCACATGAATTTTTGAGAGATTATCTAGAGAATTCTTAGAGAAATTGTAAGTCAATATGTTTGATTCTTAAAATGAAATAGTGTAGAACAAAATAACCTTCTATTAATGACAACTATGTGAATCAATCAAAGATATTATTGCCAATTTAATATTATCTTTTTCATGGAGAAAATTTCAAGCACTATCACATGAGTAGATTTCAACAACAATTATTTTTTTAATTTGAATGATTTCTATTATTTAAATATAATATATATGTATAAATTGAAAGAGCTTCAAATACACATACATATGTAGGTGTATTTACAATTCATGTATATTCATTATTAAGAACTTGATGAGGTAAGAAATGATAATCACAATTATGTTTTGTCTTTCAATTGAGTTTACAAAAAGTCTTCAATTATTTGAGTTGAAATATATTTAGCCTTGAAAATGGTTTAATCTTATACAAAGGATTTATTTTGATATCAACATCATCATCATTCAAGTTGTAGAGGTTTTGTATATATTTGAGAAGCCTTGTCTTGATTGTATTGAGTCAAGGTGAGATAGGAGTGGTGGAAACATGACCCACATATATTTTTAGGATGTTACAAGTAACTTAAAATTCTTTGGTAAAAATTGACTTGTAAGTTGCATGCATTTTTGGTCTTCAATATTCAACATTTTACATGTTAAGCAAATGTCATAGTTAACTAGAGGGTATTTAGGGTTGTGTGATAAGTTGAAAGAAATAGTCATTACCTCACACTTAGTTCTTATATAACATGGTACTATTGTAGATCCCTTTCTATCTTCTGCCCTTACAAAGAATATGTCCACTTCCAGTAGGAAAGTGTGTGGGGGATTGTTGGTCTATGGTTGGAGGTAAAAAAACTAGATGATTCTCTCCCTCCACTCAATATCTCAGGACCCCAAATAATTATCATTTAGAGACACATTACACTTAGAGACAATGCTTCTTCTAATTGTATATTGATTAAATTTCATAATATTTGAATAAAAATGAAAAATTATATTTGACATTTATAAAAAATGATATTGTGTATTTATAGTTACTTTAAGTTATTTTATAGTTTAAAATTAAAGTATTTTAATTATAGTAATAAAATGAAATGAAATCTTGAATTATGATGTTATTAAAATATAATTGTGTGATTAATCTCTCATAATGATGTTGTTTATTATAGATTTACTAATTCCTTTTGAATGTTGTATTCATATTTAATCTTTGATAAAAAATGGAATTTTTTTATTTGAACATAAGGATTCATTACAACCAACATCATATCTGAATATACCAAGAATGATTTTTCTAATATTTTTTTGGATGTAAAATTACATGATAACATTTTCAAAGTGGGAGACCTCATTCTACATAAAGAAAGGATATTTGATCCCAAAATCAAAGATGAAGGAAAATATTTTAAGATCCATGCATGATAATTCATTGGCTAGGAATTCAAGATATTTGAAGACATACAAATAGATAAGAGAGATATTGTCTTGGAAATAAATGAAAGGGAATGTGCTCAAGCACATCAAGGAATGACCATCTTGCCAATAAAATAAGAAATAGCAATTCTATCTTGTAGGCCTACTTTAGCTATTACCTAATCCTAGGAAAAAATAGGAACTTGTACATATCTACAAAATTTATCATTGGGTTACCCAATATAAATGGAAAATAATACATCTTTTTGTGGTGGATAGTCTCATGAAGTATGCACAATTTTATACCATCTCTAATTTTAAGGATTCCCAAATTGTTAATTTCTTCTTCAATGAGGTTTTTAGATTACATGGATTACCTAAGAACTTTGTTAAGGACAAGGATAATAGATTTTTTAGTCACATTTGGAAAGAGTTGTTTCATTTGGTAGGAATAGAGCCCACCCCTACTACAAGTTATCAACCCCGATTAGATGGGAAAATTGAAATTGTTAACAAATGAGTTGAGGGTTACTTAAGAAATTATATTTCTAGGAAACAAATAGCTTAGGTCTTGATTGGTTAGATTTGGAAGAACATTGTTATAATGTACCTTCCACGACATGTCTACAGGTATGCCATATTTCATGGATTTGTACGGATATAATGTTCTAACCTTTTTGGATCTTACAATTGTTAGACATAGAGGGAAACTAAGAGGAGGGTGAATCAGTTGTACATTAAAACATTCAAATCCTCATAAACCTTCAAACCCTTATTATGCATCAACTTGAATGTAAACTAATGAAACACAAACACATTCAAAACCATACACCATAAAACACCAAATTTATGTGGAAAACCCTAATAAGGGAAAAAAACATTGTGAGGATTAACTCACATATATATGAATAACAACACCAAATACACAACGCTCACTGCTAGAAGGGCTCACTACCTAGAAGAAAAGAATGGATCACTACCAAGGGCTCACTACCCAAAGGACTCACTATCTAAAATATATGAGAATAGAAGAGGAGTATTACAAGGAGGTCCACTACCTTAGAGAAATAGGAAGATACACCACAACAACTCTACACCATCCACAACCTTCAGGGCACTGCCTCCAACAACTTTAGGTAAACTAAAAATGTAGACACCTTCTGCTCACTGCTTCCAATAGCCTTAGGCATTTAATCTCGCACTCAGATCACCAAACTTGATTATATTCACATCATTTTGCACCACACCTCCAACAATTAACCTTTCTTATATATCCTTCGTGACCACAAACAACTTTCTATGTTGGCCTCAGTGAAGCATATGCACCTCAAATGTGTGACCAACAAATAGGTTAGAACCAAACACTTTTGTGGTGGAAAGAACTGAAGAAAAACCACACTAAGGGTTAACCATAACTCAAAAATACATTTAAACACTACACCATGCTTCCACAAACATCAAACCAACTCTGCAACCAACACTAACATACCAGGTTGACCAAACTTGCATCAATGCTAATAAACAATCACATTCACATTTCTCTAGCTATGGAAACACCCTATGGACCATGAAGAAACATCACACAACATCTCAAAATATTCCAACACCATCAACATATTTAGCAACATTATCATAACCACCTACAATAGAGAATACTATCATCCTGTGCAACCAACTACACTGCCACAGATATACAACTCACTAACCAACCTTGCAAAATAGTTGAAAACCAACCTCTCCAAGGGAAGGTATACTTATAGATGATATTAGCATGCTCCCAAATCTGTAAGATAAGAAAATTCAACGTGGAGAAATGCAGAGCAATTTCATTTCTCCCAAACAACCTTTTTCACAAATAAAACACTGTCAAACACATCTTCCACTACCACATGATCTAGAACCTAAAAATATAGATATAACACCTCTAAACACGTCTAATAATCTCATCCAAACCACACAAGCACATCTTCAACCATGAAGAAATGAAAAACACAACTCTATCACCTTACACACTCTTTATATAATTTTATCAAAAGAACTTAGAAACCAAGTGAACCAGCTGCATCAACACCACACTAGATATTTCAAAAATCTCCCTATTTGCAACACCTTCTCAACACCACACTATAGGTTGACATTGGTTGAAATCAATGACAACACTAATGACAACATAGTGTAACAATCTCCAACAACAACCACATATATGATAAAGAAGAGTAAAGAGGTATTGGATTCCCTTAAGGGACATCTTCAACATTCCAAAAACTAGCAAAATCTTTGTGAAAACTAGTGATGTACTACAAGAGTTTTTGAAGTTGGAGATATAGTTTACCTAATGTTGCAACCCTACAAGAAATCTGCATTAAAGAAGAAAGGAGTAGAAAATTTGAAACCTAGATTATATGGTCCTTACAAAATTATAAGAAAGGTGGGAGAATTATTCTA
The DNA here is from genome assembly GCA_007258455.2 of Sequoia sempervirens. NCBI lineage: Eukaryota > Viridiplantae > Streptophyta > Pinopsida > Cupressales > Cupressaceae > Sequoia > Sequoia sempervirens. Next base: position 207,353,598 of record VDFB02270651.1, on the reverse strand, counting down.
TGAATTAGAGATACCCAAGAATTATATAATCCACACAATCTTCCATTTTTCTTGCCTTATAAGGGCACTAGGGAAATATGTTATATCATCCAAATAATTTCCACTATTGGATGATGAAGTAAAACTCATTATAATACTAGGCACTATCATGGATACTTAGGAAAGAAAAACAATGAGTATAACCATTAGCAATAATTTAGTGAGGTGGAAGGATCTTCCAATAAAAGATGTTATATGGGAAGGAGATAACATTTTAAAGCATCTAAATTTGAATTTCTTGGGGGAAAGAAATATTGGTGAGGGAGGAATGTCATGTCCCCTTTTCCCATAATATTTTGGATTGACCCATAAGCCCATTTTTCATTTCACATGGGCTTAGGAAAATTAACATAAGGAAATGTAAGTTCTTAAATCAAATGGCAAGATTATGGTGCCATGGACCTATTATTTAACAAGTTGATCATTTTAAATATGGTTCCAACCAATGATTTTGTGTGGGTAGTATCTTGGAGGGAGATGAAAATGGTTTGAAAATTATATATTCAATCAAGATAGGGGTTGAGAGAATGCATTCATATTTATCTATTGATTTGACTCAAATAAACTAGACATCCTATTCATTTATAATTGAAGATTAGAGGATGAAAACCCCCTAATGTCTAGGGATAGTTAGTGGATGAAAACCTCTGAACTAGTCTTGATAGTATCACATGGGGATTGTATTAGATATTCACTTGTGTATTGTTTAGGTGTCTCCTATAGTGCCTATTTGTTTGAGGATCTAGGAAACTCTCTTAGTGCTTAGAAATTTTGACTATGATTACTATAGATTGTTATATCTTAGGTAATAATATTGATATTATTGTTCTTGAAATTTTTAGTAGATTAAATTGTTTGTAAGTGTAATTCTTTGTTGAAATAAGAGAACTAGCTAGTTATTATGAACTACTATGTTGATTGATCCTTTTGCAACTTGGATTTATCCTTCATTTTTATAGATGTTGTTAAGAATATTATTTGTTGTAGTAGATCCATTTTGAAATAATATTTAACCATTGGTATTCAATGAAGTTAAATAAATTCTAGAAACATTCAATATCCATAAATGGAATATCAAACCTCTCTAGTTGGATTTGATTTTGGTTTATGTTGTTCTACACAAAATCCTCTACCAAGAAAACTTGATTGTCATAGTTCTTTTAGGCTCTAATCTTTCTAATAAATGTCTTTGATTTCCTTTATCTCATCCTCAAAATTATCTTGGATCACAACATTCACAATAGGTGGTGTTTTTGAGTTGTGGTCATCTTTAATAACTTGATCTACTATTTATTATCAACTAATTGAATTTTGGAGTGATAACCCAGGTATGTGCAAGATCATGATGGGCCAAAAAGTGGCAATATGATGGGTATGTGTAGGGGATGTGGCTGACGAATTTTTTTTACCTAAAATTGATGAAACGAAAAGGGTTTTTAAAGGAGATTCTCAAATTTCCACCAATATAAATTATACTTTACTTTGAATTTAATAAATAATTATTATTCATTTTCTATTTGAATTATGACTAAAGCCCTAATTGATAGGTTGATTGAAAAACATCTATAGCTTTCAAATGGTATCATATTTTTTGAATCCAAGATATGCATCACATTATATGCTTCACATACTATAAGATTTTTAAAAAATGAATTTCATGAAGTTTTGACCAAGTTAAGGTGGTCAGACATACGAGTTTTTTATATTTTTTAAAAGTTGTAATAAAAAATTCATAATTAATTATTTACTTGGAAAAAAATTACAAAAAAATATGCATCACATCGGGACATGAGTCCTCTACTTATATCTAAAATCTTATAAAAAATATTATCATTTTATTGTGGTTAGGGTGGTTAGACAAACACCTACTTATTTTTTCCCTAAAATTTAAGTACTACTACATTGAAATTTTAAATTTTCACCAAATATATATATATTTTTAAATAAACCTAGTAGTTTATAAACTACATTCAATTTTCTACAGATTCTATTCTTACATATTTTTGAAATAATATAGATAACTTATTCAAATTTTTACGTCAAGTTGCCTAACTTAGATTTTTTTGAATTTTTCGCCACTTAAGGGCCTATTTTTTCTATGATGATCATATACATACCCACCCGAGGGGGTTGAAGTGTTGACATATGGATCACCTATTTTACCAATGAATATATATGAAAATAGATTTAACAAAAGGATCACATTCAAATTAATATCACACTAGATAATTTAGAAATAAAACCTAATTAATATGAGGGGAAAATAGATTTGACACCATATTTCAACTATATTTAATATTCAATTAAGTTTTAGCATAACCCTAGATAAAACATAGGAAATACAAATTATTTTTTGTTAAAGGTTAGTTACCTATATCCTATTCAAATTTAAACATTGTAATCTTAGGAACAACAAATAGTGTAGTTGTAGAGATCTTGAATATAAAATATTGTTACAAAAATATGCCCACCAATGATTGACATCTAAACTCAAGATAAATCATAAATCATAAATATGTAGATGCTTTCTAAATTTACCATATGATGAGAGAAACATAATTATTTGATCTAAGTGACAAAGATTACCTTAGAGAAACCCTTTTGAAAATCCTAGACTTTAAAGCACATACTCCTAATGTATACTTGATGTTGACAATGTTACAATAAATTCACAAGCCACTATGTTTCAATGAGATCAACACACCTAAATTCTTAAGAATATTTGATAGCATAACCTTGCAAGAAATAGTGCATAATATCTCCACCTCAAGCCCTTAATTCATAGACTTAATGTGACCTCAAAAACCACCAAAAAGTCATACCATAGGCCCCAAAATGGTCTCTAAATACCATGGTATCATGATCCATTATAAGATATTGGCCTCCAAAATAGATCATAACTCCTTTTACATGAATTATTTGACAAATATGAGTTGAGGTGTCACATATATCTCTCAACCACTCCATAGAGGTAGTAATTGCACCTCTTACACACCCTTATACATGACTACAATAATTGGTCAAGAGATACTCTTAAAAGCTTGCTATGTAACCCGCTCATCAATGCTTCATTACACCAATATTTCTAAGACTCTAGAGAATAATAAAATAATTATATATGTCCCTACCCTCACATGGGCATTACATTTTGCTCACTTCATGATTCTTAGAGATGTATACACAACCAACAACTCATAAATAGTTAAGTTACATGGTAATTTAAAAGTTGATGTGTTCTCTTGATGATTAATTTTAAAAAATTAAAAAAAAATGGTAAAGATTTTTGGTTAGTTGTAAAGGTCATTACATAAACATAACTATAATGATTTAAGTGTAAGAATTGTAAGATTTTTTTTCTTATAATAATCTTAAATTTTAAATTTTCAACACTATAAAAGAAAATTTCAACCTTATAATTTAAACACTCCAATTCTATTTAAAAATCAGCTAAAATTAATACTTTAATATTTATAAAATTAAAGATCTTTAATATATATTTAGTACACAAACTATAGAACAAGGTCTTTTTACAATTAATTATAACTATTTTTTATTTTATTAAATATTGTGTCTAGAGCTAAATTGTGGATGCATTGAAAACCTTACTTCCCATAGTTATCCACATTGTTTTATTGTAAACCTAAAAGAAAAGTTTAACAAATTTTAAATTACTTGAAAAGTCTTAAACATAGGGGATCTTATATAGAGAAATGTTGGATATATATACAAATACACCCCTCTTTCTTAAACATTCATGAATTTCATTGAAGAACTATTGCTTAATGCATTGAAGTATTTGTAATAAATATTGTGTTTATGTTAGATGTTGTGAAAACTTATTTTAAAGATATTAAACTTGATTAAATTTTAGTGAGAAACTATTATTTAATGTGTTGAAGTATCTATAATAAATATTATGTTTGTGTTCGATCCTTGTGAGAACCTTTGAATTTGATTGATAGAAAATTTTAGATTCTTACCCTGAAGACCTAAATTCAAATGCTCAAATAACATCTAAACTAAACTGCTTATATGGTGTAACTACCACCTCTAAATGGAGCTAAACACCCACTTAAAATATGTTGAAATAGAGAAAAGGAGGCACCTCATTATGACCACCCATTGAAACTAACCTTAAACTTACTAATTCAATGATTCTTTCGATTTTTTTAAACAATATGAGTAGAGTCGTCTTCCTTAAACATTCCTCAATTTTATTGAAAGAACCATTACCTAGTACATTGACTATTTGTAACTTTCTGCACATAATTATTGTGCCCTACCTTAATGCACAATGCCATAGCTAAATGGCGCTATTAAATTAAAATAAAAGCAAATCTAATCCTTAACACCGCACAACCCTGTAGTTATATCCCGCTTATAAAGAATTTAGTATAGCACAAAAAAATTGGTATTAAAATATCCATTTCCAGGGACTCATCGTTCAACTTTCAGAAAATTCTTTTCTTCTTCATCATTAGCCCCACGTGTTAGCTCCTTGGCCCTCTCTGCTTCAAGATTCCAATCGGTTCTGAGAAGCATGTACATCATGAGACAAATACAGCAAGCCTGAGCTGCAAACAAGCCCACCCACAGTCCCACAAAACCCACATTCAGAACAAAGCCCATAAGAATGGCCACGGGCATACCCACAAAATAAAATGACCCCAAATTAATATTAGCACCTACTGTTGGCCTAGCACTGCCTCTTAAGACACCACACCCAGTTGTCTGTGGACAGTTGCCGAGTTCACAGAGCCCCACAACAGGCAAAGCCAAAGATGTCAGGAGCAAAATTTCAGGGTCACTAGTAAACATAGTTGCCCATTTATGCCTCATTGTAGTAGTAAATGTCATGGCCAGGAAGCCCAAAATTATTCCACAGGACAGAGCAACGATCATAGCCCTTCTAGCCTTGCCTGGCCTGTTGCCCCCCAGTTCATGTCCCACTCTTGTAGACACCCCTAAGCTTAGTGAAGAAGGAAAAATGTAGACCAATGATGTTGTTTGGATGAGAATGCCCATTGAGGCAACAGAAGCTTGAGGTTGTAGTAATAGCCCACATAGAATTATCATGAACTCATACCACCACCATTCTAGGCACACTGAAATGCAGCTGGGTATAGCCAGACTTAGCAATGGCTTCCACCCTTTGAAGCAATCCTTTGTTAGGCCTTGCCATGAGTCCTTGCAGGCTCCAGAGATGTATAAGTAGGCTAGGAGAGATAGGACGAGGTTGAAGTTGGTACAGACTGCAGCCATGGCTACTCCTTTTATGCCCAAGTTGAGAACTAGGACTAGGACATAGTTTATTGGGATGTGAAATGCGAGAGCAATGGCAGCACAGTAGGTTAGAGGCGTGGTTATGTTTTGAGTCCGGAGATAGACGCGGAGTGGGTGAAGGACTGCTTGGGCTAGGAGGTCTGGGAGTGAGAAGATGATATATGTGCTAGCCATGGATGTAATGTCTGGCTCTTGGCCACACCAGAGGAGGATCCTTTCCATGTTTAGCCACAAAAATCCTATGGGGAGTGAGGCAGACAGTAGGACTAGGATTGTCCTTTGGAGAGTTACGCCTAAGAGGCTCCATCTCTTGGCCCCAAATGCTTGTCCACAGATGGGCTCCATCCCCATGGCTAGCCCTGATATAACAGAGTATCCAGTGATGTTTGCAAAGCCAATAGCAAGTGACCCTCCTGCTAGCTCGCTTTCTCCCAAACGGCCTAGGAAGAGCATTGAGATCATTGCTCTGGAGTAGAGAAGTAGGCCTGTTAGGGCCATGGGACCTGCAATCTTTCCCATTGCTTTCAATTCTTCGATCACCTGCAAATTCAAAAGACAGTTTCTGATCAGAAACCAGCGTTGCCCACCATGTCCAAATGCATAATATATTGCTTAAGAAACAGAAATGGCAATGTGATTTGTGCCTGCAGGGCAGGCCGTTCATGTAACTGGGAGTTACACCATGCCTTGATAATAGTAATACTGAAGCATGATTTTAAACCTTTTTTTTCCTGACTAGTGAGTTTCAAGGCTTAAATGCTGATCCATGCTTTTTATGAAGCCTGATTCAACTACTCTGCTGCCAGGGAGATCCTCTAGCAGGGAATATGCACATAAGAACAGACACTCCAGGGATTGCACTAATTATCAGACCAATTAGTTTAGTGGTACGAAATCTTGGTTCCCACAGGCATGGAAGGTTCTCTGGTTATACTAGAGTACAAGGTTCTCCTATTTTGGTTGGTTCACCGAATGCTTACAAATATGTAAATCTAGAAATTTTGTAGGAATATATGTTCTCTTTGTTAGAACATAAAAGACCAACAAAAGATAAGAAAGAAACAAACATATGCTTTCTATAGGAAAAACAATCTCTTGGCTTGGATTACCGAAGAAATAAAATTCATTCCAATGTTCAGCCATCAGGGACAAAGTCCCCTTGTCTTATACTTTATGTTGGCGATTTTATAGAACTTAGAACAGCTTAAAAAACCGTAATGCTATTTAAAATGCAAAACTTGTCAGCATAAAACATTAAGAACAAAAACACCAGTGAACATCTAGCTGTCGACCGCTTCATTCACAATACCCTCAGGAAACATCAAAAACACAATTGAGTATCTGTTTTAAAATATATACATTTAAATGGTCACCCAGCAATAGCAAAGTCTCCTTATCTTCCCAACCAAAAACAAACAAACAAACAAAAAAGGATTTTGATAATCAGTGAAATTCAGAAGCTCTATTTTTGGTAACGGGTGGATGGAAAAGAAGTTCAAACCTCCGTGTGGTTGGGCCATCTCTTGAGGTCGTCTTCTACTTGCTGGACAAGCTCTACTTTGTCCTCCTGTGCAGAGGAAACTTTGATGTCCTGGACAGAGGAAACTTTGATAATATAATGCTCTTGACCATCATCTTCTTCTTGGTGGTACCGTTTGCTGACTTCAAGGAAAGGAATGTCCTCACCTCTTTGGGGGCAATGGCATGTATAATTATGTCTGCACATGCTTGGCAAAAGGAATGCAGGAAACAATACCAAAGGAAATGTATAATCTATTCTCTTTGCTACCTACTGCTTAAATATATAGTCTTTTCTCTTTTCTAACTACTGCTTCTCTTCAGGATTCTCAATCAAACGAAGTATCTAGCACTCTAGGCCAAGCCGTATCGTGTGAAAGCATCTACCAATGATCTAGTAGAATAAGTTCTAATCTCCTCTACACTACAACTCACAGACCCACTTGCAAAAGATCCTTCTGACCACCTTAACCCAAACAACAGAGCATACCCACAATCTCCAAAGCAACTAATTATGACTTTCCTTTCCTCCCGCAAGGGAACAGAGAAGACAGTGTCTGTCAACCCTACTCATCCATCTGCAGCCACTTGTACAAACTTTCCCTTAAATGTCCACATTCACCATCCCAATGACATTGACAAAAGAATAACAACACAAGGCTTGTTGCTTAAGCCTCAACTCACTTCACTAACCGCACATAACTGCTATTTAAGCAAATTCTGGTCAATTTTTTAATTTGTTTTGATTAGAAAACAAGTAAAACAGGGGTCAAATTTTTAATACCCAATGCTCAAATCAACAGTGCAGAACTTGACATGACATTCTTTTAAATATTCCCATTGAATGTTCTCAAGAGTTGTTACTCATTAGTCTGATTGGAGAACAGTTGGCAATCAGACCCCACGAATGAACTCTCAAGGTAATTTTAGATTTACTGTTGAGCCTGCAAGAACCCAGATGTTCGATCTCGTTTGCTCTCCCAACCAAAAACAGCAGGCTAAAGACTGCACCTTTGTCGCTTCTCCAGCTAGCTGGAATTGGTCCTCACTCGTCTTATCTTCTCTCTTTTTCTACACAAACCTTCTGATCCACCTAAAATTTTATCTCCATTTTGGGCAATGGAGTGGATACATTGCACATTCAAATCATAGTTCAAGCGCTTAGAGACTCACAATTTTTGTGAGGCTACACTCCCCAAGCAATAAGATGACACCATGGTTATTAGTTTTTTAATTTTTACTTTATCTAGTTTGAACAAAATTGTCAGCTAGTCTGCCTCTTCCCAATGCAGGAATCAGAAGCCAGCCTTAGTTTTTTTTAAAAAAATCAAAATTCCACCACTGTGTAAAGGATTTTACAACAAACAAAACGACATGGCCGGCGCAGGCACGTGCCCCTTCTCCCGCCCACCAGCAAACGGATATAAAGTAAAAAGAGCTCTAAGACAACCTTTGACCCCTTGCCCACAACGCTGCTTTAATGTTACATATCTGAAGTATATCAATATTCTAAACCAAATTGGCACTTGATCCTTTCCCTTTTGTTATTCCGCACTTTGTTCTGTTATAATTTCAACTTCAGCTTTATTCCATCTAAAAAGTATATAATTATACTATCTCAATTAGTTTTACAAGTATATTTTTCTTAAAATTAGTTAATAGGTCTTTTGTCTCTTGGTGAAGTTGAATAGCTATGGATGAGTCTTTCAAGGATAAAGTTTTGTTGAGTGCAAGACCCCAACACCATGAATCTATGATTGTGCCCTATGGCACTTTGACAATTGATACCCCTTAAAGTTTGGCTCTTACTCTCATAGTGGATATTATAAATTTGGATTTCTATTATTGGATCCATGATAGTGAAGTTCTCACAAAATAAGAAATCACCTACAGTTTGTTTTAGTTCAGCATTACATATTTAGTTTTGAATCACCTACACTTTGTTTTAGTTCGCGTTACATATATAGTTTTGATCTTCACACTTGTACTTTTGATTTGAACCACTCATTCTAAACCTAATTTATGACCTTGGTCTTTGCACTTTGTGTCTTTGGAATCTTCTTCACCTTTTATTTCTAAGAATGGGGGTGCTTAGGATCACTATTAGAACTTGCTATGCTAGGGAAGGGAAGCCTTCTAGCTTCTTGCCTTGTAAATTCTAGGAATTATACCACCCCATCTGACACCATTAATTTGAGTTATCCTATGAATTTAGACAAGACTCCACCAATAAGTAACCAAATGCAATGTAACCAATAAATGACAAATAATTTTATTGAATAAATTGACAATTACTGAAGTTGGACAAGATAACTTTATTAGAATTGAAAGCTCATACAAAATTGGAAAAATCTATGGAAGAGATGAATGCCTTCTACTTTTTTACATTGCTTTGAATTTAGCCAATTTATTGATTTACAATGCCAAACTAGAAAACTTACTAAAGATAGTGAAAGGGTTCCCAACAAAAATTGAAGTCACCATATTAATCTTTGGATCAATTCAATGATTAAAACAAGTTAGAATACATGTTAAGAATAAATGCAAATAATGCTTTATATAATGCTCAAGTGATATTTGAATGTGCTGATACTAGTTTAATGGATTCTCTCTAAAATGAACTAAGGCTTTGTCCTTTTATAGAACAACCTAGGCTGCAAAATTGAATATTTTTCCCAACTAGGATGGATGGAACTTGGTAGTCCAATTCAACAACAAAAAGAAGGATGGGCAGAAGAAAGTCCAACGCCAACAACACCAACTCCATTTAGAAATCAAGTTGCCACCAATGGAATTTAGCTTTACACCGGAAGCAAGAAGTCAACTAACTAGCTAGTTCCCATTCATCATGAATTGTGAAACCAAATTCATTAGATCATGTATAATAGATCCAACTCTATAATAGATTCAACTCTTGCCTGCTCATAAGTCCTCTATACCCCCATGTGTTCCACCAACCATTGATCCATCTCTCCTAGTTGTAGATAGGTTAGTTTGGCCCCATGATTATAAATTTGATTTAAAAATGGGGGCCAGATCTACATATGTAGTCCTAAACTAAGTTGAAGGCTTCATCTATTATTTTGAACCAATACTAGATATAGAATACTCCAAGATTACACCCAAGAAATTAACATTTAAAAATAGGACAACCAATTTTTTGGCAATACTAGAGTAACACACAACACTTTTGTGCATAGGGTGTTACAATAACTTGTGATATACACTTAGCATACACACCAATGCACAATGCAAGGTGACACACGGGGAAGACTTAAAACACCATAATAAAAATATCATAATCAAGTAAAATATTGGGATAGGGAGAAGGGTTCGGTTTTCAAGCCAACTTACAACTTGTCTATGAAGCCACTCCCTTGACATATTAGAAAATATAGACAACTAGATAATCATATATTGACTAGGGAATTATTGTCTAAACTACAAAAAGTTTAGACTTGAGAGAGTTTCTTGCAAGATTCTAGTTCTAGGAATAAATTTGTAAGGCTTGGACTTCCCATTCAACCTTACAATTTGGCCTTACAAATTTCCCTTGCAATATAGACTTACAATTTAGCTTGGCCTCTTGACTTCATAGTCAAGCCTAGCAACTTGGCCTTTGGTCCATGGGCTACATTTTACGCTTTCATTGACAACTCAAACTTCAACATTGGGCTAGATTTTACATCTTTCAACACCCACTCAAGGTTGGGGCTCTTGGTCACAACCTACATCATACACCACCCAATCATGCCTCTAAGTTAAAATCTTAGATCCTCAAGCTTTAAGTTTTGATTAAAATTGAACACACACTACACACCTATTGAACTTTAGGGTTCAACATGCATCAATTGCATCAAATTTTGAGTCCAAATACCATTTAACGATGAACAAAGATAGGAACAAGTTTGAGCTTTGAAGGACTGACCATTCCAAATTTAGAGTTCAAATATTAACATTTATTTTAGACTTCAAGGACTGAAATGCAACCTTCAAAATATAAAATTTTAGTGTAATTATGAGCCCTTGCATTCTAAGCAACTTGGACTTTGGGTTTTGGAGATGAGATATATTTTGGACTTCAAGTTTTAAAATGCAACTTGCTCTATGAAAAACATCAACACAAGTTCAAACTAATGCACTTTTGACAATTCAAACTTTGGGGTCCAACTTGCATTTTGTAACATTAAAATGTTGATTCAACTCTTTTGGCCTCTTATGCAAATTGGACTTTAGACTTTAAACTTCTACAATCCATACCATGGACTCCAATTTGCAAAAGCAAACTATAGAAAAATCATGTACAAAAACCAACAAGCTAAAATTTTATAAACAATGAGGCATAACCTTCTCAATTTTTATACTAATTAAAAATAACTTGGAACAAATGTTCAACAACCTACGGGCTCTAAATTGATGAAAGAAGATAAAAACTCATATTTTTAACATTAGTACCATAGTAAACAACATAATAAAATAGTCATCATAGCATACAAGTAAACTTTAGATCTACATAGTATATCAAAATAAGCATAAATAAATGATTTTATTTCAACATGCATTATTTACACATAGATACAATTATAAAATGATTCCATCTCAAGAGTGGATAGTTTATCATGGATTATAGTTCAATTATAAATCTAATACAAGCTAAGTAAATTGAAGGGTGAAATTCCTTAATACACATTTCATAATAAAGGATACCAAAGAGGAAATACTCTACCACAACAATAAAAGAACTTTGCATTCTCTCCATACATATTCGTTAATCTAACTAGTCCCAATGGTAATATAGAATCACCCAACCATGTGGAACCCTTAGATCCACCTCTTTGAACTATGAGATAGTTAATCAAGAAATCATACACACGTGTTCCAAATCAAGTGCACATTGTAACACAAGGGTTATGACCTCCAATCAATAACACACAACAAGATATAGTAACAACCACAAAATTCAAAGCAATGAGTTAACACAACATCACACTCAAGAAAAAAATAGCAAGTACACATTGGGTAGTAGCAAACTAAAAGATATAGGAAGGGATCTACTAAGCATAAATCATAGAGTGTCATTGTTATCTTACATAATTCCATATAGGATTTTAGCACAAGTAACAATATTAATACTATCTTGAATTATGCCATTCTAATTTTTAATTCAAGTGAAGATCATAATACTAGTATTACATGATCCCACTTTGACTTTCAATACAAGTTAAGTTCTCATAATTTTAATTAGCACATTTTTTTGAATTTTGATTACATTTTAATCTCATTAAATCACCCATACCATACTTCATATTGAGAAATCCCCAATTTTGTAAGCACACCATGGTTTCACTCTACTAAAATTATTATCCAATCCCAGATCCAAAATTCAACCTTCACAAAATAAGTCAAGGAATGGAAAAATATCAGAATTCATGATCCTCATATATATATGGCTGAGATAATAAAAATAAACATGAGACTCATCATTCCATAAAATAAAATAAAAAAAGGTTTGAAGTCTAATTTTTCTCTTTTTGGAAATGTCCAAAAACATTAAAACCTCCAAATTCAACATTGACGATATCACCAAAAACCTTCAACATTTATTTTCTAAAATACATATGAAACATACCCTTATGATCCTAATATATGCACAAAATCACTATTTTTGCATAGTGTAGGAATGGTTGTAAAATGGATCTCTCACAAATAAAATAATTTATACACTAAATTAAATGAAATAAATCTAATTCTAAATCCAATTCCAAATTTCAAACTAATAATAGATTTCCATATGCAACCAACCTAATGTGGGCATGGATTAAAACATGGAAAGTTAAGAACCAACAATAATTTAAATAAGAGGAATAATTTGATATTCAATGAAATTTTCTCATGTTAGGGTCTGAAGAAATATTTTGATTCAAAATAAACACAAGCAATCTTGAATTTATTGATTTTTTTTTATTTAACTACATAATCACATTTTCATCAATATTTTAGATCATACTCCATGATCCATCATCAAGATATAATGATCCAAAGAAGAGAAATAAAATGATAAATAACATACCTTACTCACTAAATAGAGGATGGGATTGAGGTGACATGAGAACCCAGAAAGGAGGAGGGAGAGAATAAGTGCCAACTTTAAACCCAAAATTATGAAATAAAAACTAAAAAGTAGACATATATCCCCAAAAATTAAGGGAAAAAGGAGAAATTAATCAAGAAAGAGTGACTAAATCTGAAAAAATTACACTTGTAAAGTCATAATATATAATAGATAAAGAAAGGCCAAATGAAAAAAAAAGGAAAGAAGATAGATAAGAGGAAAACAAAAAATTTAAAATCCCAAAATTAGCAATTCCAGTGGAAAATTGAGGGTTGAGACAAATTATAGACCATGTATGTATGTATATATATATATATATATATATATATATATATATATATATATATATATTAGAATGTAATTTCACAATTGTATAAGAATGAAAAATGCACATGTCTCTATATATGTGTATATATGTATACATACATAAATAATGATACAAAATTATAAAGAAAAAGATGAATACATATGGTATATGCATAATATACAACTTATTCAAATTAACTAAAAACCACAAAGAAGGCTAAGCAAATCGACTGAGAAATGGAGATTAGATGAAAAATGATATAATATATGTCAAAGATGGATGAGCCTAATAAATTATTAAACCTTTAAGCATGTAACTATTGTGTGAATGTGTGTGAATAGACACACACACACACATCTATAAGATAACATTGATAATGAAAGAGAGTACAAATATAATGGAAAAAATGAAAGGTGAGATATATTCTTGTAGATTTTTATTTTTCTAGTGGGCTAATTTATTTTTCCTTAGTCATAGGTTTTTTTGACACTTTTGTTAAGCTTTCTTAGGATAATAAAATGAGTTTATTATTTAATAACCAAGCTCGATAAAGTCATGAGGTGTCTCCACCCTTAAAGGGTAGAGTATTTACTTTTTTATCACTTTATTTAATATTGGTGGTCAGTGATGGTCAATTCCTATTGGTTTATTTTCCACCTCCATCCTCTCCTTAGTTCTATATAAACTCACTACCTAGCTTATATTTTTCATCTTGGAAGCTCTTAATGCAATTCTATCATCTCGAAATTGAATATCTCTTAGAGTTTTTGGTTTACATTGTTTGTGTTTTTCCAATTTATGTAGCTTTGAATTTCTCTTATAAACTTCCTTGGGTTATTCATCTATTTTAGATTTCTAACAATATATATCATTCCATGAATATTAGTGTAGATATGTAAAAATGACCTAACACTTATCGCACATCCTAAATAACATCTTCTCATCATTGACATCATTAACACAAGTTAATATGAATGCATTTCACATCAATTGCATACAAAACCCTAATTTCCTCTATTAATTGAATCATATTACATTATTTAATTAATTCACTTTTTCACCATTTTTGACTAATTAAATAAATTTCATTTATTTAATAAAGTCCTAATCTAACTTTATTCCTCATGATTAATTAAATAACATCAATTATTTAATTATGTCTTTAATTTACCCTATTCCCCTAAGTCAATTAAATTATTAATACTTAATAGTTTAATTAAATCAATTTCCCCTATACTTGAATAATTGAATAAATTATTCAAACATCTTCCAAAAAGACCAAAACAAACAAATGCAACTTTGTTTGTAAAATTCAAACATGATTTGCACGTTCAACCCAAAATAATTAATTAATTATCCTTGCCCACTTTCATGTTTAAGAAAATTATGATCCCCTGATTGTTCACTCTATTCTTGATTGATTCATCTATTCCTCAATTTCACAGATTGCTCTATTTATTTCTTCAATCCCACTGAAGGATCAACATGATTTCTTCAATTCCACAAATTATTCCATCTATTTCCTCAATTCCACTGAACACTCTATAGTGTCAAAAAATGTTGTCTCTGACATTTTCACACTTGTTTGGGTCCTCCTTGTTAAATTGAGCTTAAGGCTGCCTTGATTTAGTGTTGTAATGTGTTCAACACATTCACATTAGGTCTTAGGCCCTTGTAAACTAAATGGACCTAGTTGTCCCTTATTTAGGGTGTTGTAGAGTGTTACACCACACTTTCACACTTATCTAGGGTTTTATTAATTAATTGGGCTTCTTTATTTCTTATTTGGCCTTATTTTGCATCTACAAGCCTCATTTAATGCATCTTTTCGAGGATAATCCTGACACAAACCACCATCCAATCATGATTCATGTGTTTTTGGATTGTGTGGCCTAGATTTAGTGATATGGGACTCATACGCCACCTTGGGCGTATGGGTCCCATCTAAGTTTTGAGGCCTCAATCTAGATTTCACATTAATCTAAGCTTTTATTGAAAAACGTGTCCCATAGCCTCTAGCCTAATGGGACTCATACACCACTTCTAGTGTATGAGTCTTGTGTGGCTTAAAATTAAATTTAATTCAAATTCTCGGTGGGATTTGATCCACCTAGATTTGATGTTGGCTTGTAGTGTTGAAATTTCAAGAAATTTGGCATAAACAAGTATAAATACAAGGTATTTTCACATATTTTCTCCTAAGCTTTCAAGTATTCATGCATTATAGAAAATTTGAGTTCACAAGAGCATTCAAGTGTTTACAAGAGTATTCAAGAGCCTTCAAGAGCTGATTATCAAGTGTTTTGGAGCATTATTCAAGTATCAAGCATCGTGTCAAAGTCACCATGCATCATGTTTGTTTTTGAGCTAAAAATTGTGATGTGGGGTTTCTTGATTCAAGAAATCATTATATTCAAGGTCTATCACATTCAAGTAAGATTTAGGATCTACATCCAATGGAGCCACTTCATACATGTTTGCAACACTTTATTGCTAGGGTTTGGTGAGTTTCAACATTACATTTTGTTCATTCATCATTCCTTTATCTTGTTTGATTTCATTACAAGGTTTGATTACCAAAACGGGGTTTGACCAAGGTAAACCCCTTTCTACTAACAAAAAAACATTTTTCCCTCTCTTTAGTGTGTGATTTGCAGGTCTAGGTTGAAGACTTTCTAAGGAGAAATATTGGAAAAAAGTTGTCAAGTGTTCAAAGTTGTACAAGTTGTCACCTTGTTTAGAAGATCATTGGAAGACCTCTACAGAGCAAAATTCAACAATTTAGATTCAGAAATCAAGTTGAGAAGGTAGAGAAAAGATTGAAGAGCATATTCAGATCCCGATCCTTCAAAAAATCCAAACA